>JARBWI010000630.1:600000-969771 GCA_037576405.1 Campoplex capitator | reverse complement strand
AATTATAAAATCGGTCTAGAGTATTCGAACTTTTCGAGCCGCGCTTTCTTCACTGGTTATGGACTGTGTTACAGCGCACACCACTCGGTTGGTTGATCCCAGGAGAATCCAGGGGGACACTTTTCAATGTGGGTTAAACACCGAAATAGTGTTGCAACAAGAGTTATATCCAGCTACCAGCTTTTAACACGATTTTTGAGGAAATTGTCAAGTCACAGTGACATCGTCATGACGGTTGTCTAACCCACGCCTAGATTGCATCCAGTAGTTGGTGGAGTGCAGCAACAGAGATGCGATTGGGTTTGAACGTGGGTTAGTCAAATTACGCACTCCGAGTGGGGAGTTACTACCCCTGCATGCGAATTATAAAATTGTTCTAGAGTATTCGAACTTTTCGAGCCGCGCTTTCTTCACTGGTGTGTGGACTGTTTTATAGCGCACACCTCTCGGTTGATTGATCCCAGGAGAATCCAGGGGGATACTTTTCAATGTGGGTTATACACCGGAATGTTGATGCAACAAGAGTTTTATCCAATTACCAACTTTTGGCAAGATTTTGCAGGAAATTCTAAAGTCACAGTAACATCGTCATTACGGTTGTCTAACCCGCGCCTAGATTGCATCCAGTAGTTGGTGGATTGCAGAAACAGAGATGCGATTTGGTTTGAACGTGGGTTAGTCAAATTACGCACTCCGAATGGGAAGTCACTACCCCTGCATGCGAATTATAAAATCGGTCTAGAGTATTCGAACTTTTCGAGCCGCGCTTTCTTCACTGGTGTATGGACTGTGTTACAGCTCACACCTCTCGGTTGATTGATCTCAGTAGAATCCAGTGGGACGCTTTTGAATGTGGGTTATACACCGAAATGTTGATGCAACAAGAGTTCTATCCAACTACCAGCTTTTAACACGATTTTTGAGGAAATCGTCAAGTCACAGTGACATCGTCATTACAGTTGTCTAACCCGCGCCTAGATTGCATCCAGTAGTTGGTGGAGTGCAGCAACAGAGATGCGATTGGGTTTGAACGTGGGTTAGTCAAATTACGCACTCCGCACACCTCTCGGTCAATTGCGGTTAATCGTCAGACAATGCAGAATGTCTAGCGTGTATTCATTTCAATTTCACAAAAAAATAATTAAAATTAACAAAAAAACCAACTCGCGTCGGATAGAAGCAAACGAAAATAAAATGAAAAGTAACTTTTATTTCTTTTCCAATTTTTCTTAACCTACTACCTGAAGTGATAATTTACAGTTATTTCCATCGGCTTGATTATTGCCGGTTTTATTATCACGAAAATTGTAAAAATGCCCGTGACATGACTGTTTCATTCACCGCAGGATATGTTGGTTCGCTTCGCAGGGATGAATCTGTCGCTCTTACTTATTTGGGAATGAGTCTTGGAATTTTTCGTATCCACAGAATCTTGTCAATTCTCATGCATCAGGGATAAGGAACGCGGTTTAAGCCACATGTAAACAAACGAAATGTTAAATTAGAAGAAAATATAATAAAGTTAAAGGGATAAAAAATAAAGGCAGCTTCAAGTTGGCCGAAAAAATTTCGTTTTCATGTGATGCCCTTATCAAAAATCATTTTTTCAGTAGTTTTATCACGCTTGCCTCGCATGAAATCGATACTGTTTTACATTCGAGACGATCAAGAATATTGTAGCGAACCCTGCGACATGAGCTTTTCACTCACCGCGGGATATAATTTGTTCGCTTTGCGTTTCGAATTCGAATTTTATTGTGCAATCAGATTTGTTATTCGGACAATGGTTAGCTCATGGAAATAACAATATATATTCATATCTAGAAATATCTTAATCAATGTATCATTCGGTCGATCAGGAAATTTAGTCTTCCAGTATTTTTTTGTGAAAATAATATTTTTCCATCAGTTCGATATTTGCACCTATTCAGAAAATAGTTTTCATTTCCAATTTCACAAAGATTCAGTCATTATCGTATTTTTTCTTGTTTTTATATTTAACAACATCTAAATCATACACGGGTTTACATTTTTTTTTATTGGTCATTCAAACTAATCTTCTTATCGTTCGGTAATTTTCGAACGATTTAACCTCTTGATTACACTTCCTACTCAACTTCGGGCGGCTGCTACGTCGTCTTGACCGTGTCATGTTTTTTGTGGGGTTAATTCAAACTCGGGGTTAGGAATTACTCTTGACACATACGTCTGAAACTTGTCCGAACTTCGAAAAACTTCGACAAATGACGATACACAGTCGGTAAAATCATCGTTCATTCGAGCTGACCAGGCATTAATGCATAGTACTGTACAGTCACTCAAGAAGAGCTTAATCACTCTTTCTCAACACTACCACCGATTGAGCGTTTCAAATTTAACTTGCTACATAAAATTCGGAAACGATCTCTCGGTAGCGCTTTTGTAAATAGATCTGCCAGCTGATTTTCAGACGGTACATATTTTACAGTAACTTCTCCACTCTCTACTTTTTCTCTCACGAAATGATAGTGAATATCTATGTGTTTTGTTCTTCTATAAAAAATTGGATTTTTAACAAGCTGAATTGCGCTTTGATTGTCTACGAAGAGAACTGTTTCATTTTCACAAGAACACCCGAAATCAGCTAACAATTTTCTTAACCAGATCAATTCGCGAGTACCAGCTGACATCGCAACATACTCAGCCTCTGTGGTACTTAACGTAACCATTTTTTGTCTTTGTGATGACCACGTTATTGCAACCCCTCCGAATCTAAAAATATACCCGGTTGTCGATCGCCTATCTTCAATATCGCCTGCGGAATCGGAGTCTAAGAAGCCTACTAATTCAGACTTGCTACCACCGTTTCCATACTGAGTGTGACTCAGTATGGAATGATAAAGTCTATACGTTGTTTTTTTTTTACTCTGGAGATTTTCGAAATGTTATCAGGAAAGTTCACGACATGAATATATATATATATATATATATATATATATATATATATATATCAAAAATGAACCGAACATTTACAACTCGTGGCGTATTTGGCTCTGCCCTTCGTCCTGTCCCGTTGTCATCTTCATCGACTGCGTCCTCAAACACCTCCTCTTGACCGTTTTCCTCAACGGATTCAGGTTCGATGTCTTGTTTTACATTTAGTTGACCAATTAGGACTTCATCATCATCGATGTCTTGTTCTGTTTCATTTTTATTTACTGTGCCAGTTTTTTCTTTGAACACGACATCTCGCACTTCGCTCACTTTATTCTGGGACGAGTCGTACACGCGGTAATTCGCCGAGTTCTCCTTGTATCTCACAAAGATCGTTTTTCGCGCGCGTGCATCGAACTTTTTGGTAAATTGTTTAGGAATGTGAACAAAACACTCTGAGCCAAAAATTCGCAAATGACTCAGATCCGGCACTTCCCCGATCCATGTTTCGTACGGAGTTTTTCCACCGATTTGCCACACGGTTCTGTTCAGCGCGTATACTGCACAGTTTACTGCTTCAGCCCACAGTTTTGTTGGCAAATTTTTCGCCAAAAGCATGGTTCTTGCACTTTCCACTACGGTACGGTTATCATGTTCGATTTTTCCGTTTTGTTCAGGCGAGTACAGCGCGGTTGTCTCGTGATTTATTCCGCGCGACGCAAGATACGATTTGAGTTCTTTATTGCGGAATTCTCGACCATTATCTGACCGAAGAATTTTCATCGTTCTCCCGAATTTGTTTGACAGCATTATGTCAAACTGTTTGAGTTTTGAGGTCACTTCCGATTTCTCTCTCAGAAAGTATACGGTTCGAAAACCGCTCGCATCATCTTTTAACAAGAGAAAATAACGCGATTTTCCGATTGACTCCACGGACATAGGACCGCACACATCCGCGTGTATCATCTCACCGGCACTTGTTTTTACTTTTATTGCGCTTTTGCTGAACGGAAGTCTGTGCGTCTTGCCAAGTTTGCAGGGCTCGCAAAATAGCTCATCGTCACTGTTCACTTTTACTCCTCTCACTAGGCCTGCTCTCACCATCTCAGTGATAGCCCTTTTTCCGACATGGCCGAGTCGCTCGTGCCAGACTGCCAGACTGGAAGTCGAAAAATTCGCTTCCTGAGAGATATGTTCACTTCCCGCTGTTTTAAACAGCATCCGATAGACGTTGTTGTTTTGCTTTTTGCCACTCGCGAACATTTTTCCGTCACGTGGCGCCAACCAATAATAGATTCTTCCGAATTTCGGGAACGTACATTACATTGACTATTCGCGCAATCTGCCATTTTCCGTTGACAAGCCTGTTTATTAAGATTGTTCCTTCACCGGTAACATCACAGACTTTGTTATCACCGAGAGATACAGTGTCACCGGTCATTATCGACCGATAGTCGATAAGCCAGTCTTTTCTGAACGTGAGATGTCTCGACGCTCCGCTGTCGATAAGCCAGGCGTCTCGCTGATTTACCGATATGATATCGTGCACTGTATTTATTTCTGGAGATTCGCAGTCCTTGGCTCTTGTTAACGGTTCAGTTTCCACTGAAAACGCGCAGTCGCCTTCGTTGCGATTTTCGTCGCCTGACTTATTTTTGCGACGCGCCTTTTTGCACAAGCGCGCGAAATGACCGAAACCTTGACACCTGTAGCACTTCACTCCTTTTGTTGATTTTCTTTCTTTTGCTTGAGCATGTTTTTCCGTTGCAACTAGCGCACTCACTGAATTTTCCTCTGGATGACTTCTCATGTCTTCTCGAATGAGTCGTTCTTGAAGATACTCCAGCGTTTGGCGAGTGGGGTCAACACTGTCCCACGCAATCTGAAGCGTGCTATATTTTGGCGTTAAACTCGCCAAAATTTTTGCAATAATCGTCGAATCACTCACCGGTTCGCCAATGTCTTTTAGTTGCCCCGCCATATTTATCACTTTAGACACGTGTTGCACGGCAGTATCACTTTCACCCATGCCGTACGCGTGAAACTTTTGTAGGTGCCCAAGCTTGTTCGTCACTGTCTTTTGTTCATGAATCAGAGTTAACTTGTCCCACATTTCTTTCGCGGTTGTGTAGGACAGAACGCAGACTTGCTGAGATTCTTCGAGAGTCGAAAGAATAATGAATATTGCTGTTGCTTCGTCTTTTATGAATTGCCTTAACGATGCGGCGTTGGCGGGAATTGTAAGATGAAATTGCGATGTTCATATCTCGCGCGATTTTGTCTCAACTTCGATCCAGTGATCGACCTATCTGAATTGGTCGTGTCCCTTCTCCCTACTCATCGCTGTCCAATTTTCGGGAGTTCGTCGACTGGCGGATCCTCGCTCTCTTGCTCCGGAACCGTCGAAGGAGACGCATCGAATTAAAGCATCAGTCTATACGCCAATCGATTTGGATCCACTGGGTCTGGCCGCCCCAAGTTTCTCCAGGACGTTAACAAAAAGAATCGAAAGGAATTACTCCATCACGTCTCCGAGGTTTCCGGAGTCCAAGAGCCAACGAGGGAATACACGTAATACAAGAAAGAAGATAAGTCTACCATTCGCGATATCATTACTTTTCGATCGGACACGAGTCTGGTGTCTCCCGGCAGTTATTTCGGGGACGCTCCCCTGTATCTGTATGTATATGTGTGTGCGCGTGGATGAATGAGAGGCTTTTTCAAATATATTTTTATTTTGCGTTAGCAAATTCAAATCAAATTTTATTTTGCGTATTCACGGAACGAATTCGAATCAAATTGTATATTGTTCATTGACGAAGACATTAACTCACAATAAATATCGGAATAATGTGCGTCTGAAGACATGTACTTTGCCATTATTTCATTTGTGTGTTCTTAGTTCTAACGTATTTTCTTTTCTTGTCGCACCCGATAGTCATATCTGAACGATCGAAAAAAGAGAATCTTACAGAATGTCCTCCGGCCTCGTTCTCGCTCCGGTTACGACATCGAGAACTTCGTTTATCACAAATAAGGCCCTTATTTGCGATTTCCATCCTTGGAAGTTATTTCCATCGAATGGTTTTATTCCTCTTGTTGAGATGCCTACTAACATTTTGGATTACCGTAGTTAAGAAAAATTTTCAGTTCGCACGTGCCGGTCAAGATAGCCGACTTCGCGTCGCGACCACGTTTTCAAAAGAAAAAGATTTTACTCGATTTATTTCCAACACAGTCTGCTCAGGAAAATGGTACCTGGGCCCATAACCTGTTAAGGATAGCAGAAATTGGGATTGTGTGGACAATAAATGATTATTCTTCAATTGCCAAAGTACTTATTTAATTAGAATATTGTAACGGTACGATTTACGAGACCACGCCGTTACGTGTGGATTCGAGCTACTTATAGAGTAAAGGAGCGAGCATGAAACAAAAGCAAGACAGAAATTTAGTAACAAAAAAACAACAAAATTTTTATTCAATGTTGTGTAAGTGTTTTTGATTTCATTAATGTTTTAGCACATGTTTTGTTTCCGAAATTTTTCTTAAGTTCCGCAATATAACAAACATTAATTTTATCAATGACTTGAGTTCGCAACAAAAATTGATAAATTGTTTTCTTAATCTTCTAGTCTGCACGCAAATAATTTTTTTAATTAATTAATTTCGCCAGTAAATAATTGAATTTTGATTAAATCTCATAACGATTAAACTTCCAAATAAATTTCAAATAATTGGATTCGCAATCACATAAATCATTTAACTAATGGTTTCGCAAAATACTCGCGCAAGTAATTTTGAAAATGATATCGCAAAGAATAAATTTCGTAATATACTAGTTTCGCCTTCGATTTCGCAAATAAAATTAATAAATCTCGCAATCAAATAAGTTTCGCAAATTAATAGTTTCGCAAATAAACAAGCAATTTAATAAATCCGCAATTAATTTCGCAAACAAAAAAGAAATTTTTTAAGTTATTTTCATCAATTAGCAATCATTTGTCTAACGTCCCTGAGCTAAGTGTTAGCGGTTGAGCAGATAATCAATCAGTCGTGAATTTGGGCAAAATTTCTATTTTTCGAAAGAGTAAGTTTTATTTGACTGCTCAGAGAACACCGAATGGTGGAAATATCCGGAATCTTAGAACAGAACGTCCCCGAACTGCCCCAGCCCTCCAGATACGGCAAGGTAGGAAAAGTAAGGTTGTGGGGAATCTATCAGGGTTCTTGAGACCAAACGGAATCGCAAGGTCCCGGCCCCCCCGAACTATAACGGATACACACAGGAAGAATCTGGTTTTCACACGGAATCGCATGAAACCCGCCCTCTTCACTGCGGTGGATATTCTTTGTCTCGTTTCTCTGAGAGTATCGTCTTTTATAAGTGACGACTGATTGATTGTGATTGCGTAATGCGGATCTGAGGTACTCAATCTCAAGACCGGCTAGTGAATTGCATAAGCGGATCTAGCGTGGTAGGGGCTAGATCGGCGGTTTGCGTATGCGGGTCTAGCCCGATGAGGACTAGACTGGCCTCGAGGCCTCTGCGTTCGCCCTTCTTATATCCGCGAGAACAATAGAAAATAATAATAATAACTATGGCGGAATTCGTTAACGATTCTCATTCGCTCTACAGGATAATCTCAAACCCGTTTATTTTCTCTAAAATTCTTGATTGGTCGTTGTTTATTCTTATTAGAGCACTATTGGTCAATTTTCTGAGAGATAATCCCTGTTGCGAATGAGAATCGATGTTTTTTCTGATTTGCTACTCGAGAAAATTTTTAATTGGCCGATTTTTGCGATTGGGTACTTCGAGCTTGATCGATATGGCGCGCGAGTCTGTTTGAATTCGAATTTCCGACTTTAAACTTATTTGATAAATTCTTCTTTAATTATTTTCGTATTTTACTCTGAGATTTGTACGATTCTATGTGCGTAATGTTTCTTTGAGCGATGCTTTCGATAATTTATGCAAAGAGTTACGTTTTTTAAATAATTTTTAATGAAAACCATTTCCCGTTTGATTGATGCCGTATCGGTCGATATACGGGCCCGGACGCTGGCGCCGCCGTTGATCGATGCGCGTACTCGCGCTCTACTGCGTCGGTACATTGACGCGCGTTGTCGTTCGTCTCAATCAAGAGACTCGGTAGAGTCTCGGGACAAGTACATTGACAGCCTGTCGTCTGCTGGCCCGAGGCTCGCCGAGACTATACTTTCTCGAAACAAAACTTTTCGCGGTGGTGGGGGTAAAATCGAAATGTCATTTTGTTCATTTTCGAAGCTCATGAGTCGTTTGAGGCCGTAAAAATTGAACTGGAGATTAATTAAGAAATTATCTTTCGAATGAGCCCAAAATTAATTTGATTCGTGGCGTAATTGCTGAGAAAAAACTTTGCACGGGCTTAACTTTATGCAAAAGTTACTAACACATTCAGGATTTATACGTATCTGTATACGCGTACTGACCGCTACAGAAACCTGATTTTTGGTGCCCATGTTCACCAATCCCCGGTGAGAGAATTCTTGTTTCAACCAATGAGCGTTGAGAAAACTCCTCGGCCAATTATGTTGAAGCTACGAACTAGCTTGCGTGACGTACTTTCATCGCGCTGATCGGAAGGATCGGCGATGACAGCTAGACAATATGGCTGCGCCCGGGTTGTTGTGCGTGTTTTTTCGGCCGCGGTTTCAATTTCACGATAATTGTAAAATTACAGTTATTTGTGTGTTCTCGAAGCATCGCGTGTGTTCGTTCGAGACCAGCGAATCAGTGTGTAAAATGTGATATCAATTTAAAGTGTGTGAAAAGAATTATAAAAGTTTTATTTTTCGAGTCGGTCCGGCAGTGTCTCGGTTCGCGAGACACTCGATTTTCAAAAACAGTGCGGGATGTGCGAGTTTTAATTTATTTTGAAGCTCAGTGCAAGAATAAGTGTTAAGCATCGAATTTATAAGATAAAATTATACGTCTGTGAAAAATATTCATTAAGTGTTTTCATTACCCAACCGCGAGAAATATAGGTTAAGCTATAACTTCGAATCAGATATTTTATTTCGAAATCACATAATTATTGTATGTTGTATATATACTAATGAATTCGAATAAAAAATCGAAATAAATGTGTGTGTTAATTAGAATTATTTTGTCATCATTATCTGATAAGCTGTCACATGTCACATATCTCTTTATTCAGTTTGGTCGTGCCCCTCTGTCCATTTTTTTCCTCATCAGCATCCAATGTATCAATACCAAAAGTGTCATCAGTTTATTGGACAATATGTGTGCTGTGCATTTGTACTTATCCGCTGTCACTGCGGCAACATGAGTTGAAAGATTTGAAACAAAAAGTCTTTAGTTTCTCATCAATAGATGGGATAAAAATGTCTGCTATTGTGATGTAATGGATACATTCGGAATTTAATAAATTTGTTTGGCCCAGTATGCCAAGTTATTCACTATCCGCTACAGTTGTGCATAATAAATTCAAAAAGTTGTTTCAAAAAGTCTCCGAGTGCTCTTTTTCTAATGGTATCAAAATTTGTATCGCTGAGATGCAGCGGCCCCCTACAAAGTTTGATAACTTTATGAAGCGACATGTATATTGAGTTTTTCCACTTATCCCCGCCTGTGATTGTGGCATTATTTATTTAAAATTTTATTACAAAAAGTCTTCGGCGCTCATTTTTGGATGGGATCAAAATCTTTGTCCACGGATTGCCATGGAGACATCCAAAATTCTCAATTTTGTTAGACCCAATATGCGTCATGTTGGTTACTTTTCTTCATTAGATGTGTCATAATGAATTTTAAAAAGATGTTTTAGAAAGTCTAAGGTGCTATTTTTTTAATATTATTACAACTTGTATCAACGACATGCAGCGGGTACCTACAAAATTTGAGATTTCAGTGAAGCGGCATGAGTGCAAACTATTTCGGATTCTAAAAGTACCTCATGAATTGATACATTTGTTACAAGTCTTCAGCTGCTTCTTTCTGAACAGGATTGGAATTGCTGTCTTGGAAAACCAACGCATGGATACGTCAAACATTTTTTGAATTCTATTGGGCTTGAAGTGCGCTGTGATTTTTTGTTTTCTCTCCTTAGTTCTGGCAGAATAAATTTCAAAAGTCGTTTCAGAAAGTCTTTGGGTGCTCTTTTCCGGATAGTATCAGAATATACATAATTGGAATGCAGCGGAATCCTGCAAACTTTGAAAATTTTCTGGATCGACATGTGTGTTAGCTAAATTATTTGCATGTTTGGCTCCAATTTGACATCATAAATTGAAACATTCTCATTCAAAAAGATTCTTTGTATGTTCGCTCTGGTTCTCATGGAATTTGTTCCATTCGGCTGCTCATTGTTCGATGGGATCAAAATTTTTGTCTGCGAACGGCCATGGTAACAACTGAAATTCCTGAATTTTGTTAGACTCAATGTGCGCTACGATCTTTCACTTTTCTTCTTTAGATGTGTCATAATAAATTTAAAAAAAATGTTTCAGGAAATCGCCGGGTGCTTTTTTCATGATAGTATTAAAAATGTTATCATTGGGATGCAGCAGATACCTACAAACTTTGAAATTTCTGTGAAGCGGCATGTGTGCCATGCATTTCCACTTTTTAGCTCCGATGGCATATGAATTGAAAAATTTGATCCAAAAGTCTTCGGCTACTCATTTCTGTTGAGCTTGAAGTGCGCTGTGTTTTTTCACTTTCTTTCTTTAGTTCTGACCTATGAAATTCGAAAAGTAGTTTTCAAAAGTTTTCTACTGTTTATTTTTGGGCTAGAATCAAAATGTAGATAAGTGGAATGCAGCGGATAACTGAAAACTTTGAAAATTTAATAGTCACATGTATGCTAAGCATTTCTACTATTCATCATTGATTGTCTGTGCATTATGAAGGTGAAATATGATCATAAAAAGTCATCAGAAGCACAATTTTGGATGGAATACAAATTTTTGGCTTCAGAACACAATGGATATCTCCAAAATTTTCCAATTTTGTTAGACTGAGTGAACATTACGTTTTTTCACTCTTCGTCTTCTACTTTGGCAAAATAAATTCAAAAAATTTGTTTCAGCAAGTCTTCGAGGGCTCTTTTTCTGATAGTGTGTCTGATAGTAGAATGCAACAGATGGCTATGGACTTCAAAAATTTTGTAAAGTGCCATAAAGTTTCCATACAAGTGTTCCTTGATTGGCTTCGATTTGGCATGATGAAATGAAACATTCGGGTTTAAAAAATTTTTTTCCATGGTCGCTCTGGTTCTGATTGCGTTAAAAGGGTCTAGCCAGATAAGATGGGTCAATCTGCCCCCACTGAATTTCGGGGCTCCAATATTTGACAGATTCATCACCAAAAAAAATAAGCTTCTGCAAATTCATAGTTGTCTATATTGATTTCCAGCGTTTCTATGTCAAAAAGCTGTGTTTTTTTCCAATATTATGTTTTTTACACATCTGAAAGTCTTTTAAAAATCTGAAAAAATTCTGAAAAATCGGGAATACTTGAAAGTTTATGAAAAAACTGGTTTCAATCTTTATTCTCAATAAATTCCATTTTTTATGATTTAATCGTCATTTTTTAAAATCATTACAACATGCATCGACTCTCCTACTATGTTGGAAAAATTTGACATGATTCTACACTTCAATCTTCGTAGATTAAGATTAAAAAAAACATTCAATATTCGACCTGCAACACATTAAAAAAAAAAAATAATCACAAAATTTCACATTTTTTCGATAAAAATCCTTAAATAAATCATTCTTTAAGCTCAATTGATGAGCAGTAATAACTGCAGGGGTTGTAGGGCATCGCACAAAAACGTAAATGATCGGAATTTATTGTTTATTTCCGACATGATTCGCATGATTCAATATTCCAGTGAAATCAGAGACTGTTTCTTTTCAAGGCAATATTTATATAGAGCACATTATTTATGGACTCAGTAATAAATGATACTAATTCTCAATGATTAAATAAGAGGGATGATTTATTTATGGGTTTTTATCGAAAAAATGTGAGATTTTGTGATTTTTTTTTTTTTAATGTGTTGCAGGTCGAATATTGAATGTTTTTTTAATCTCAATCTACGAAGATTGAAGTGTAGAATCATGTCAAATTTTTCCAACATAGTAGGAGAGTCGATGCATGTTGTAATGATTTAAAAAAATGACGATTAAATCATAAAAAATAGCATTTATTGAGAATAAAGATTGGAACCAGCTTTTTCATAAACTTTCAAGTATTCCCGATTCTTCAGAATTTTTTCAGATTTTTAAAAGACTTTCAGATGTGTAAAAAACATGATATTGGAAAAAACACAGCTTTTTGACATAGAAACGCTGGAAATCAATATAGACAACTATGAATTTGCAGAAGCTTATTTTTTTTGGTGATGAATCTGCAAACAATTGGAGCCCCAAAATTCAGTGGGTGCAGATTGACCCATCTTAACCGGCTAGACCCTCTGTGCGAAACTATGGCAACTGATGCAACTGTTCTCATTCGATTGTTTTCATAACTCATTTCAATTTCTAAGGCAGGATGTTGGTTTGAATTTGTCCGCTTTGTTCCATAAGTTGTTCCGAAATACAAATAAAAAACTGCTATAAGTCTCTGAAAGTCAATAAAAATATGAGAACAACTGTCACCTCTTATTCTCATGGTATTGACTCCTTCAATGGTAATAAAGAATATTAAGACTTTACCTTCCTGTTGATAAAAATTAAAGTTAAACAATGCCTAAACTTTTTTGACAATAAATCCGATGTGTTTTCTCTAAAAAGGCACAAAACTGATTTTTCAATTTTTTAATTATAAAACGTGAAAAATTTCAGAAAAGAGTTTTTTTCTATCTGAATGCACTGCAAGCTGTAACTGGAAACTGGAAGCGTAATATTTTTTATTACGACTGCAAATCAAACAAAAAGTTATGACTATTCAAAAATATTTGTTCCATGAAAACAAAAATAGCTATAAACTTTGTAAAACATTCTGCGTACTTTGAACTGGAATTCAAATAGTTTGTAAATTCAACCATATTTTCATAAACCAATTTACATTCAACAATTTTTTATTCAGCTCCCAGTTTCCGATTCACTTTTACCACAATTCTTGAAGGTAAAGCGGGTTAAAAAATGATTATCTTGAGAACAAAACAAAATACTAAAAATTAAAAAAGTAAAAGGGGTTAGGGTATGAAAATAAAAGAGTGATAATCGCACAATGTAATTTTTTTCGAAAATTTAATTGATAAAAAAAAACAGCGGTGCTTAACATTCGGTACTTGACGACAATAGTCCAACGAATATTCGGAAAACACTATCTGTTTCACAACGAGTCTAAATCGATTGATACCTAAAAAAAAAAAAAATTGGATGTAATTTGAAAAAATTGACCAACTTATCACCGTTTTTGTAGCGTTTTTCTGATAAAAACCATTATTGAATAAACGTTTCAATTGAACGGCCAATCTCAAACTAACGACAAATTATGATCATAAATTGAAAAAAAAGATAAAAGTCGAAATCGAGCTGCCGGTTTTATATTTTCAATCCCGAATCGATTGGCATTAGGAAAGCATCGATTTAGACGAAGATAGAAAAATGTTTGCAAGTTTGACGCTTTCGAAGTAAAACTTCTATGGCAAGGAGAAGTCCGTTCCAGCGTGTCACGATAGAGCGTCACGAAATTTGACATTCAGGAATTGTTACTACAAACAGAATTGGCAGAAAAAAAAAAACATTTCTCACCGATTGCTCTTAAGGTTAGCACGTTACCACCTGCGCCATCTTGTGGCGCGCGTGCTGATAAGAGTACTCATATTTTTTGATACTTAAGTTTCATTTTCAGTCTACATTACTATCGTGATATTGACAGCCTTGTAATCAAATATCTGTTTGTTTTTGCAGGCCAATTGATTATCATATAACCCATTCATGAATATCACATACTATATGAATATGAGTACTATCCCGTTATTGATGCAATTATGGCAAAGATGAAGATTTAACTGTTATTTTAATTCTTTGCGATTTATATTTTCGTTACATGTCATAATTATGATAGAGAATTGATAACAAATAGCGGAGAAAACCTGGATAAGTACGTTGGTACAGTGATCTCTCGTTTCCATATGATATTTGAATATTAATTCATTTATTCCTCAGAGGCAAAAATAATTGTATACAGCCTCCATAAACGTTTGTAATGACCGAAATATTTGAAAATACTTCAGAAAAAGGAAAGAATACCAAATCGCAAAAATCCCCTCACTGGGAAAAAGAACCTGAACCAGTACATTGGTGGTCCCTCGTTTCCCTATGATATTAAAAAAAATCCAAAATGCCGCTTAGAAAACCTCAAAGAAAGTCACAAAATTAGTTAAGCTCCGTTGAAATATACGTGGCCAAGTACGGGAGTCTTTACTTATTTATGGAATTTTCGAATACGGTTGGATGCTGATACAAAACATAATAAAGTTCGGAACTACATATGTGTCATCAACCAAATTGTAAACGTAAAAAAATTACAGTGGAAAAAAATTCTGACCGAAGTATTTGGCGAGTTCGTGATCATGATTGATACATTATGCTAATTCAATCAAAAAACACTCGCCAAATACTTCGGTCAGAATTTTTAACGAATGTAATTTTTTTACGTTGAAAACACTTAAAAAAAAGACGTGATATCAAATGGCAAAAATCCCCTCATGGGGAAAAAACCCGGACAAGTACATTGATGGTCCCTCGTTTTCCGATGATATCACAAAAATTGTACAAAAATCCAAAAATTCACTTTCTTTATTTATTTCTTTGCATCTATTTGTACGGGAAAAATTAATTCAAACATTAGAAACGACATAGAATTGGTGTCTTACAATAATTAATAGTCGAAAAAATAACTAAAAAAAGGTAGCCATTTGAGTTACGTGCAGCTGTAAAAATTATGATATCAATACGAGGACAAGTATTTATTGGTTATTGAGAAGATATCAACATCGACGTATACTAAAAACACTTAACAAAATTATCAACTTTTAATATCTGAAAATTGTGTTTAAATAAGTGCTAACGATACGTGTCTGGCCCATTACTTTTTATTATAATTGCTATTCAAATGGAAATCAAATTAAAGGTGGAACAACGTGTTACGTTTCGGTGGCAGAAACTTATAAGAAAATCAATTCTTCTCCGAATTTCAGGATGAAAACCCTGGTATCAAACACGACATTCGACGTCGATTCAATCGGAATTAATTGTGTTTAAATGCGTCTTAAGAGTACTTGTCCGGCCCATCACTTTTTATTCAAATTCCTCATTCAAAGAAAAATCGAATAAAAAATTGAGGCTTGGTATTCTTCAGCGGCAGATTTTCATGAGGGAATCATTGTTCTCCGAATTGCAGGATACCTTTGTATCATAAACAATATTCAATGTCGATTTGAACGGGATGTCATCGTTTACGTAGTTTTGACAAAATAACACGTATATAAGGCTTAGGTGGTTGTAAATTTCCTTGAGATGCGACTCCGTAAAACATCGCAGCAATAGCTTAGGTCACACCGGAGCACGCGTCCCAGAATTACCTGAGACTGGAGTGAAATAGATCCGTGGATGGACGTGTACTCTTATACGTTTCACACGTTTACACGTGGTTGAATTTTACTTTAGTCTGAAATTTATAAGCATCGAGTTCTCCAGTGTAAACTAAAGCAATAAAAAGTTTTATAGTATCGAGAAGTTGTACTGTGAGCATTTAAACTTATCACACTAGTAAAAGCTACTATTTATTGGTCAGGGATCCAAATTAACACTGGTAAATGGTTGGAAGATCAATGCAAGCCATGGGAAAATCGTTCAATATCAATCAAAAGTTTTCGTATCACGGAAACTTCATACAAAATAATATTGATTCGATCATTTTATTATTGAGTCCTCGAGAGCTAGGCATGAAGATATTGATTAGAAAAGTGCAATTCAAGCTTTTACCAACAATTAATAAGTCCGAGGGAAGAATTTAAGGGTAGAAATTATTGTTAACGTGATAGAAACTGGAGATGATTTTGAATGGTTGGTAATTTTCACCTTGCAAACTTTGTATATTTATGGAATTAAAACATAATCCCATGTCTGTTATAGGGGAGTTAATTTAATTTCTCGGCAATTGTACACTATGCTCTGTAGAAATTTCCAATCATTCAAGGTCGTCCCTGGTTTCTATACGGTAACGGTAGTTTTCACTTTTTAATTTGCTCCGTGTACATACTTGTGATCCATTTCTGAGAGACCCCTGATTTTTCTTTGAATGAGGAATTTGAATAAAAAGTGATGGGCCGGACAAGTACTCTTAAGACGCATTTAAACACAATTAATTCCGATTGAATCGACGTCGAATGTCGTGTTTGATACCAGGGTTTTCATCCTGAAATTCGGAGAAGAATTGATTTTCTTATAAGTTTCTGCCGCCGAAACGTAACACGTTGTTCCACCTTTAATTTGATTTCCATTTGAATAGCAATTATAATAAAAAGTAATGGGCCAGACACGTATCGTTAGCACTTATTTAAACACAATTTTCAGATATTAAAAGTTGATAATTTTGTTAAGTGTTTTTAGTATACGTCGATGTTGATATCTTCTCAATAACCAATAAAAAAAATCCCCTCACGGGGAAAAAAACGTGGACAAGTACATTGGTGGTCCCTTGTTTCCCTATGATACTAAAAAAAATCCAAAACGCCGCTTAGAAGAATACAAAAAAAGTTACAAAATAAGTTAAGATCTGTTGAAATATACGTGGCCAAATACGGGAAGCTTTACTGCGTTTCAATATATTTTCAAATACGGTTTGATGTTGATAGAAAAAATAATAAAGTTCGGAAATTCAACTATGTCACCAACCAAATTGCAAACGTAAAAAAATTAGATTGTAAAAAAATTCTGAACGAAGTACTTGGCAAGGATTTTTCCATGAATTTAGCGTAATGTATAGATCATGATCACGAACTCGCCAAGTACTTCGTTCAGAATTTTTTTACAATCTAATTTTTTTACGTTTGCAATTTGGTTGGTGACATAGTTGAATTTCCGAACTTTATTATTTTTTCTATCAACATCAAACCGTATTTGAAAATATATTGAAACGCAGTAAAGCTTCCCGTATTTGGCCACGTATATTTCAACAGATCTTAACTTATTTTGTAACTTTTTTTGTATTCTTCTAAGCGGCGTTTTGGATTTTTTTTAGTATCATAGGGAAACAAGGGACCACCAATGTACTTGTCCACGTTTTTTTCCCCGTGAGGGGATTTTTGCGATTTATATATTATGTGTACAAAATGAGCGTGTGGTTTCTTCCGTCGTTCGGTCTGTACTGGCACGCAGGCCAACCGTCGCTTACTTACCACGACACGGCATTCTTCCGAACGCAGTCGGACTCTCCCGAGCAGTACAGTCACTCAAGAAAAGCTTAATCACTCATTCTCAACACATAATACGTGTCATAAACAAAAAAAAAAAAACTTCGCTTTCACTGTTTATGTATTGTTTTTCTTTATTTTCCAAGTTTTTAATGTTTTTCTTTTGTATTGTTTTCTTCTCCAAGTTTTTTTTAATAAAGCAAAGTTTTCTCCATTTGAAGTTTGACAATAATTATAAGAAAATATTTTTACCCCGCCAACGGTTCCCACTGTTCCAATCGGAATTCAAAAAAAAAAAAAGAATTAATAACACAATAAATATGTGTCATAAATAATACAATAAATACGTGTCATACAATCGAAATTCAAAAAAAACAATCGAAATTCAAAACAAAATAAGAAGAAAAAAAAACAATCTAAATTCCAAATGAGAAGGAAATATTTTTACCCCGCCAACGGTTCCCACTGTTCCAATCGAAATTCAAAAAAAAATATATACACTACCCGTCAAAAGTTTCCGGACAAAATTGCGA
The DNA here is from genome assembly GCA_037576405.1 of Campoplex capitator. NCBI lineage: Eukaryota > Metazoa > Arthropoda > Insecta > Hymenoptera > Ichneumonidae > Campoplex > Campoplex capitator. The sequence continues at coordinate 951,884 of JARBWI010000630.1, read as the reverse complement.
AAAAGTGTCAGAGCCATTTTTGATGTCATTTTTTGAGCAGTATAGATAAACAAATTTAATAAACGGCATTTTGAAGGGAAGGAATTCTTCTTCAGTTTGCTTTTTTTGAAAATGTTGTACGATTTTTTTTACGTCCGCTACATTGTTTTGAACACGACCGTTTTCCACCTTTTTTTTAAAGATTTACAGTTGGACCGCGTTTTGAGAAAAAAAATTTTTTCGAGTTCTTTCCGACCGGAACCTTAACAGGGACAGCAAAAACTTCAATTTCGTTTTTTAAAAAGTTCTGTACGATTTTTTTTTCATGTAGTTATCTCATTTTTAGCGAAAAAAAGCAAAATTTGGAATATGCCACATAACACGAAAACTAGTGAGTTTTTCAAAAAACCTCAAGAGAGTAAAAAAATGAGTTTGGTTTGGCCAAATTCATCAGAATTTTTTCCGAATTTTTTCTTAAAATTTTTTTTTCCGACCGATTTCAGTTAAAATTCTGAAAATTTGATCGCGTTTACTTGTTAAATATGGGGTTTTTGATAAAATTTCAAGATAGAAAAAAGTTTTCTTTTTCAATTCTGAAGACATCAGAATTTTTTCAAATTTTTTTTTGACATTTTTTTTCCAACTTTTTTTCGCAAGTTGAAAAAAATAATTTCGAAAAAAAATTTGAAAAAATTCTGATGTCTTCAGGATTGAAAAAGAAAACTTTTTTCTATTTTGAAATTTTATCAAAAATCCCATATTTAACAAGTAAACGCGATCAAATTTTCAGAATTTCGGCTGAAATCAGTCGGAAAAAAAAATTTCAAGAAAAAATTCGGAAAAAATTCTGATGAATTTGGCTAAACCAAACTCATTTTTTTACCCTCTTGAGGTTTTTTGAAAAACTCACTAGTTTTCGTGTTATGTGGCATATTCCAAATTTTGCTTTTTTTCGCTAAAAATGAGATAACTACATGAAAAAAAATCGTACAGAACTTTTTCAAAAACGAAATTGAAGTTTTCGCTGTCGCCGTTAAGGTTCCGGTCGGAAAGAACTCGAAAATTTTTTTTTTCTCAAAACGCGGTCCAACTGTAAATCTTAAAAAAAAAGTTGGAAAACGGTCATGTTCAAAACAATGTAGCGGACGTAAAAAAAATCGTACAACATTTTCAAAAAAAGCAAATTAAAGAAGAATTCCTTCCCTTTAAAATGCCGTTTATTAAATTTGTTTATCTATACTGCTCAAAAAATGACATCAAAAATGGCTCCGACACTTTTTCACAATTTTGTCCGGAAACTTTTGACGGGTAGTGTATATATACTGTAACGGTACGATTTTGCCAGAGCACGCCGTTACGCGTAGATTCGAGCTACTTATAGATTAAAGGAGTGGGCATGAAAGAAAAACAAAAGCGAGACAGAAATTTAGTGAAAAAAACAACAAAATTTTTATTCAAGGTTTGTGTATGTGTGTGTTTGGTTCCATCAATGTTTTCAGACACGTTTTATTTCCGGTATTTTCCGTAGTTTCCGCAATATAACAAACAGATTCTAGTGAACTCGCAATATTTTACAATTAAATTATTATCTTTCGCAAGTTAAACTATTAATTTCGTCGATTAATTGGTTTCGCAAATGATTGATAAATGATTTCTTAATGTTCTAATTCCGCACGCGAATAATTCCTCAAATTAATCTCACCACTAAATAACTCTGATTATCGATTCTTAATTGATTCGCTTAACAAATAATTTTCCAAATAATTTCTTAAATAATTTGATTCGCAATTACATAAATTTCTCAAATAATAGTTTCGCAAAATAATCTCGCAAGTGATTCGCAATTGAAATAATTAAATAAATTTTGCAACAAAGTTGTTACTTTCGCAATTAAATAAATTTTGCAGATTAAGAGTTTCACAATTAAATAAATCTCGCAAATTGAAAGTTTTTCGCAAATCAATGATTTCGCAATGATTAAATAAATTTCACAAATACATTAAATGATTCTCGCAAATTAATAAATTCGCAATTAAATGATTTTCGCGAATTGATAATTTCACAAAATAATTCTCGCAAATAAATTGATAAATTTCGCAATTAAAGAGATTCGGCAAATAAATTGATAAATTTCGCAATTAAAGAGATTTTACAAATAAATTGATAAATTTCGTAATCAAATAATTTTCTTAAATCGTTTCGCAAATCATCGCGTAATTTAGTTATCCGCAGCTAAAGTTCCTGAGCTAAGTCCTAACCATAGAGCAAGTAACTAACCAGTCGTGATTTCATACAAGAATTCTATTTTTCGAAAAATAAAAGTGATTTTTATTCGACTGCTCAGAGAACACAGAATGGTGGGAGTATCCGGAATCTTAGAACAGAACGTCCCCGAACTGCTCCAGCCCTCCCGATACGGCAAGGTAGGAAAAGTAAGGTTGTGGTGAATCTGTCAGGGTTCTTGAGACCAAACGGAATCGCAAGGTCCCGCCCCCCCCCCCCCCCCCGAACTAGATCGGATACACACAGGAAGAATCTGGTTTTCACACGGAATCGCATGAAACCCGCCCTCTTCACTGCGGTGGATATTCTTTTTCTCGTTTCTCTGAGAGTATCGTTTTTTTTTTTATTAGTGACGACTGATTGATTTGATTTGAGTAAGGCGGATCTGAGGTGCTCAATCTCAAGATTCGCTAATGATTGCGTAAGCGGATCTAGCTTGATGAGGGCTAGATCGGCGATTTGCGTATGCGGGTCTAGCGTGATGAGGACTAGACTGGCCCCGGGGCCTCTGCGTTCGCCCTTCTTATACTTGCGAGAACAATAGAAAATAATGATAATAATTTTGGCGGAATTCGTTAACGATTCTCATTCGCTCTTTAGGATAATCTCTGACCCGATCATTTTCTCTAAATTCATTGATTGGTTCTTATTTATTCTTATTGGCGCACTATTGGTCAATTTTATGAGTGATGATACCCGTTGCGAATGAGAATCGAGGTTTTTTCTGATTTGTTACTCGAGAAAATTATCAATTGGCCAATTTTTGCGATTGGCTACTTCGAGCTTGATCGATATGGCGTGCGAACTTGTTTGAATTTGAAATTCCGACTTTAAACTTATTTGATAAAATTTTCTTAAAATATTTTCGTAATTTACTCTGAGATTTCCATGATTCTATGTGCGCAATGTTTCTTTGAGCGATGCATTCGATAATTTATGAAAAGAGCAAAGTTTTTTAAATAAATTTTAATGAAAACAATTTCCAGAGTGATCAATGCTGTATCGGTCGATATACGGGCCCGGACGCTGGCGCCGCGATTGATCGATACGCGTACTTGCCCTTTACTGCGTCGGTACATACGCCTCGCTATTGACGCGCGGTGTAGTTCGTCTCAATACATATACATGTATATAGACGAACTGTATAGACAGACGGGCGTCGGTTCGGATTGAAATTAGCAACGCACAACGGTGTGAAGTCCGCGATAGTCGAGCATAAGGTCCTCTTTCGATATGGCAAAATGCGTTTGAATGTGAATATTAATGATTCCTAATTATTTCAGCGAGTTTGCAATAGAATTGAACGAATTATGTCTAAGAACACTGTCTGTCACACATGGAAAGTATGTGCAAAAATTGGTCAAGACAGTTGTCACCGTTTCGGAGAAAAGTGGTGACAAAGAAATAGCCCCAATCAGCTGATCGCAGTGAAACGCATAACTCCCGGCTTTTTGCCCTGCGGGCAGTCGGGAGTTAAAAAGAATATTCATCCTTTCGTCGCTAAATCCATAACTCGTTTCTCGGAGCAAATTTCATTGTAGCTATAGAAAAAAAACTTCTAGCCAAAGCTTTACAGAAGTCGATTCAATTGAAAAGACGATTCATCTGGCCTTCAACTTATGTAGTAGTTTTCGGCAACCTCATTGGGAAAATCAAGTTTGCTGCAATATTACAACGAATCATGTTATTTAATGATGGATCATTGGAACAAAAAAAAATGCAGAATAAAATTTTATTTTTCGAATTCAATTTAAATAAAAATGCATTTCAATTCGTTAAATTTATTGTACTTTTTTCAACGTTGGCAGAAACAGATTATGGTGAAAAAAAAACGTATGGTCGTTCGATCAACGAACAGTCGTCGAAAAATGAGCAAACAAATTTTCTGTCCGGCCGTAGAACTAAATTGCAGGAATGATTTTTTTCATTACAATATCTTTTTGTTCCAATGAATTAGAGAAAACGAATGAAAAATTGTTTACTTTCATGCTGATGGTGTTTTTTCATGATTTAATAAAATGAAATGATTGCTATCCACAAGTGTATACATAAATTGTATAATATATCATTTATTAACGTGATTATGCAAACAGATGAAAACATTCATTAGAAAAGTTGAATATTTCCATGAGCTTTGTATCTACGTAAATTTGTACAATGTTAACTATTGCTTGTTTTTTTCTAAATTCACAATCGATTTTTCTTGTTTCGTTATATTGTATTGTATTAATAATATGATCAAATCGTGGAAAGTTCATTTTTTTTGCACGATTTCACTTTACTCTTTGATGAAATCGATCGTGCGATCGAAATTTACGGTTAAAAAAATCAAGTTTCATCTTCTATTGCGAATCTGTGGTTAACGATCCGTCTGTCTGTCAGCTAAATTCGTCGATCGGATATTTTTTCAACGAGTGTCCAAAAGCGTCAGCTATCATTGATCTGGAAAATAGAACACAATGATTTTGCTCTTTGAATGAATTTCCTAAAACACTTCTCAAAAAACACATTACTCATTGAGGGTAAAACATTTTTTTAGTTCAGTATATACTGGTGCTTTAAATATATTCAAGTTTTTGTGGGTACTTTCTTAAGAACAAAATCAAATCAGCATCCAAAACGCGATTGAGTTGACTAAAGAAATAGTATATTACACACCTAGGCCAGAAAAATAAGTAAAGTCTCAGATTACATGTAATTGTTGGCCGAGGCGAAGCCGAGGCTGACAAACATGTGGTCTGAGGCTTTACTTTTTTTTGGCCGAGGTGTGTATACTATTTTTCTGCCCGACGTTGCCGGAATGTGGCAACTTCGTTTAGCGTAGCGGCCCGAAAGTTGCCACTTTCCGGCCGGAGGGCAGAAAATAATTTTTCTGTACTCCGGCCGGAAAGTGGCTACTTTCGGCCTGCTGCGCGGGCCGAAGTGGCCACATTCCGGCTGCATCGGACAGAAAAATCGTATACACACCTCGGGCAGGAAAAAGTAAAGCCTCAGACCACATGTTTGTCAGCATCGGCTTCGCTTCGGCCGACAATTACATGTGATCTGAGACATTACTTATTTTCCTGCCCTAGGTGTGTAATATACTATTCTTCCATTTTTTCGAAAACTATGTTGAGAAACAAAAAATACAAAAATATATGACCAAAACCATCAATTAAAAAAATTAATCTTAGAGGGTCTTTCGATGCAGACAGAATTTTTCATATTTTTTGAGGCGATATATTTACCATGACTGGAGATAATTGAGGATGAATGTTGTCGCAAAAGATGTTCCACCACAGTTGAAGCAACAGTAGCAAATGATGCGAGCCTGGTGCAGGCTGGACCTGGTTCGTAACCGTGTCAAAATACTGAAGCCACGATTTCGTCATTCCAATGAAATGAATAATTCTGACGTCGTTCCTGAACCTGCAATTTTTCAACAAAATTATTTATAATTTTTTATTCTTTCACATTATCTCGAACATCAATTGATTCATAAAATCAAAAGCTTTCGATCAACGGTTTTTCAAGTTCTCAATTAATTCTGGCGCTGCAGAAAAGATTTTTTTTTTTTCGAGCTAAAGATAAAACCGCAAAAATCCCCTCACGGGGAAAAAACCGTGGACAAGTGGTAGTCACTTGTTTCCCTATGATATTAAAAAAAATCCAAAACGCCGCTTAGAAGAATAAACAAAAAGTTACAAAATAAGTTAAGATCTGTTGAAATATACGTGGCCAAATACGGGAAGCTTTACTGCGTTTCAATAAATTTTCAAATACGGTTTGCTGTTGATAGAAATAATAATAAAGTTCGGAAATTCAACTGTCACCAACCAAATTGCAAACGTAAAAAAATTAGATTATAAAAAAAATTCTGAACGAAGTACTTGGCGAGTTCGTGATCATGATCTATACATTACTTCGTTCAGAATTTTTTAATAATCTAATTTTTTCACGTTTGCAATTTGGTTGGTGACAGTTGTATTTCCGAACTTTATTATTTTTTCTATCTTATTTTTATTTATATTTTATTTCGTTAGTAATTTTTTTTTCTCCTATTTTTTTTCGTTTGTGATTTTTTCTTTGTATATTTTTGTGATTCTCATTTTAGGAGATATTCACTCTGACACTTTCGCGTGGTAATTTTAAGTAAGACTAGGACGATTTGTAAACCGTTGCAATTGTGTCTCTTGTAATTTTTTTTCGAATTGTAATTTGTTTATGCTCGTAATTTTTTGAATGTTTCTGTATTATTGTTTTGTTAATAATGTTTTGCTATTTATATTCTTCCATTAGTAATTTCTTTGTTCTCCATTTTTTTATAATACCATTATGTTTTTAATTTTTTTCATTCGTCATCCGATGTACTCGTCACTTTTGCATTTATTTGACAACGTTTTGTTTCTCTGAACTAAACGTTTTTCATGCATTACCATGATTTAGCAGATTCATTTTATTTTATCATTACTTTGAAATGGTTTTTCATAACCGTTAGTGATGAAGTGCTCATTTGAGGCAAGTTTCGAGAGAATAGATCGAACTACTTCTTCTTATAAATCATCGTGCATTTGTTTTTTGGACTCCATGGGTAACACTTAGAGTTTCACTGAGACTCCTGTCCAGGTGACATAAAACATAAATGTACTTGTCTCCAATTTTTTTACAGCATTCATGCTGTCTTTTGAGATTTGATTTTGTTGAATTTGAGCCTGTTTGGTTTTGCAAATTTATGTGAGGGATGGATTGGAGGATAATAAAATAGTCGTTCTGAATTATTATATAGGATGGTTGCGTAACACGCTTTTTATTTTGTATATGAATATAAAGACTTGTTCTCGTGTATGCGATCGGAGCGACACTGCCACGTCGACCGTGTGCTTTCACTCGGACGCTTCGCTTCGCACGAACGGTTCCGATGTTGCACGAACGCCCATTTACATCAGCGCGGCGCGCGTTCACATCAGCGAACTCTCGATGCTCGAAAAACATTCATACTAACACTACCGCCGTTTGAGTGCATTGTATTTCGCTTATGCTAAGACGAGCTCTCAACTCCTCGAAACGCCTCTTTGGTAGCGCTTTTGTAAAAATATCGGCACGCTGTACCTCGCTGGGCACGTATTGCACGCAAATATCTTTACTTTCGTACTTTTCTCGAATGTAATGATACCTTATATCTATATTAGGGTGGTCCTTAACAGGGGTGTTTTCGAATTTCTTTGCTCCCAGGCGCTCAAATTCTTCCAAATAATTAAAAAAAAAATTCCCTGCAAATTTGAGCCCTTAATATTAACTCTAAGATAGTCCGCATTCCAACCTAAGTTTCTTATGGAAATAACATGAGAAAAATTCCTTTCGTTCTTTAGAATTTTATAACTCTGGGAAAAATAAATTTGAAATTACGAGTCATACATGTCTTCAAGGAGAATTTGACGCTCTACAGAAAAAGTCTCTTATGATTTTTCGCTAAGTCTATTGGTTTCAAAGTTATTCGAGCTCAAAGTTTCATTTTTATATCATTATCAATATTATCAAGTGAATTCATTAGGGTGTTTAAAAAATGAGGTGATTTTTTTTTTTCATTAACCGTCCCTCAAAAGTTCATATATGGTGAAAGAAAAAACCTCACCAAAAGAAGGCCCTGTAGCTCAATTTTGAAAGGTAGCGTAAGCCATTTTTGTGTTTTTTTTCGCAATTTTATTTTAAAAAATGAAGTTTTTGTCGAAAATCAATAATATAAATCATTGCATGATTATTCTTTAATATTTTGGTTTAATACATAAGTATATGTCGATGTAGAAAAAAGTTTTTTTTCAATTGGATTTGAAAAACATGTAGACTACCGTCGGAAAGTTTCCGGACAAAAGTCCAAAAAAGTTTCCTTACTCCTTTTCATGCTATTTCGCTGATTCTATAGATGAATAAGTTTAATAAACGGCAGTTCGAAGAGGAGAAATGTCGTGTTATTCTGCTTTATTTTGAAAAATGTTTGCGATTTTTTTTACGATTAGAACGTCATTTTGAAAACGACCGTGTTTCATCATTGTTTTACCCTTTTACAGATGGACCGCGTTTCCAAAAGAAATTTTTTTTTTCGAATCTCGCTGATCAGATATTTAAAGGGGAGAGCTCAAGCTTCAATTTGGTTCTAATTTAAAGTTGGGAGGATTTTTTTTCAAAAAGTTATCTTGTTTTTGGAGAAAAAAGACGAAATTTGGAAATTCCTGCGTAACATGAAAACTATCACTTTCAGAAAGAAATCTCAAAGGAGTGAAAAGTTGCTTCGGCGGATGTTCTAGTAACTCGATTTCTTTCAGATTTATTTTTCGAAATTTTTTTTTCCGTCGGTTTCAGTCGAACCTCAGGAATATCAATTTCCGATATCAATTTCCGTAATTGGAAAACTATGGGTTTTCACCCATAACTACATAACAAACCACCCATGTCACTCAACACATTTTGAACTATGCGCATCATCCTCTAAACGAGTCTCTCGAAAATATACGGCAGCGGTTCCTTCCATTTATTTTTTGACGAGACAAAAGTCCAAGTGGTAAATGAAGAAATTAGTCTACAAAAATTCAAAACCTTTCAAAATCGAAATATAAATCTTTTTTGAAAAAAAATCCTATAGAAATCCTATAGAAAAAAAAATATTACAGAATAATCATGCAATGATTTATATTATTGATTTTCGACGAAAACTTCATTTTTTTAAATAAAATTGCGAAAAAAAACACAAAAATGGCTTACGCTACCTTTCAAAATTGAGCTACAGGGCCTTCTTTTGGTGAGGTTTTTTCTTTCACCATATATGAACTTTTGAGGGACGGTTAATGAAAAAAAAAATCACCTCATTTTTTAAACACCCTAATGAATTCACTTGATAATATTGATAATGATATAAAAATGAAACTTTGAGCTCGAATAACTTTGAAACCAATAGACTTAGCGAAAAATCATAAGAGACCTTTTCTGTAGAGCGTCAAATTCTCCATGAAGAAAGTATGACTCGTAATTTCAAATTTATTTTTCCCAGAGTTATAAAATTCTAAAGAACGAAAGGAATTTTTCTCATGTTATTTTCATAAGAAACTTAGGTTGGAATGCGGACTATCTTAGAGTTAATATTAAGGGCTCAAATTTGCAGGGAATTTTTTTTTTAATTATTTGGAAGAATTTGAGCGCCTGGGAGCAAAGAAATTCGAAAACACCCCTGTTAAGGACCACCCTAATCTATATGCTTCGTCCGCTTGTGGAATTCCGGATTTTTCACAAGACGGATAGCGCTTTGGTTATCTACGTAAAGCTTTGTAGCCTCGACGCACGAGTGTCCGAGACCTCTCAACAGCTTTCTAAGCCACATGGCTTCTCTCGTGGCCGCGGATGCCGCGACATACTCAGCTTCCGTCGTACTGAGTGTTACGAGTTTCTGCCTCTGCGAAGACCACGTAATTGGTCCGTTTGACAAGTAGAATGCGTAGCCCGTCGTCGATCTCCTTGACATTACTCGCAAAATCCGCATCTGAGTACCCGACCAAACCCGAGTCTCTACCGCCGCTTCGATACTCTATCCCCAATTTGACTGTACCGTTTATGTACGCGATTATTCGCTTCACCGCGCGCCAATGAGACTCGTTGTGATTATTCGTGAATCTACTCGCTGCGTTCACCGCGAATGCGATATCTAGTCTCGATACTATTGCAAGAAACATCAATGAGCCGATCACTTCTCTGTACGGTACATTAACTACCTCGTCGCTCTTTTCCTCGTTTGGCAAAAGAGTCGCGTGCGGATCTGCCGGCATCCCGACCGGTTTCGATTTTGTCATTTCGAATCTTTCAACAACCTTACGCGCGTACGATTCTTGATGAATCAAGATCGTCTTTTCGTCTCGATTTCTTTTTATTTGCAACCCGACAAAAATCTTCGCGTCTCCTTTCGTGATATTAAACGATTTGTCTAATTCGCTCGATATTGTCTCTAGAGTGTTCATTGACTTGGCTGCAAGTAAACCGTCGTCCACGAAAAGCGCGAGGTACACTTTTACGTTCTCGAATTTCTCGACAAAAACACAGTGATCCGCTTCACATGCTTCGAACTCGTATCGACTCAAAAAGTCGACGAACTTTTTGTTCCAACATCGCGGGGCTTGTTTGAGGCCATAGAGCGACTTTATCAACTTGCACACAACACTTTTCTTCTTCACGTTGAGCCCCTCAGGAATCTCCATGAGGATGTCCTCGTCCAGCTCACCGTAGAGAAACGCAGTCTGAACGTCGAACTGCAAAAGTTCCAGGTCCTCTTCTGCGACGATCGCCAGCAGCGCTCGAAGCGAATCGTAGCGGACCACCGGTGCGAATGTCTCGGTGAAATCGATGCCCTCTCTCTGCATGAATCCCCTCGCACAAAGTCTTGCTTTGAACCTTTTCGTTCTCTTCTCTGGATCCTCTTTGATACGAAACACCCATTTTGAATCAATAAGTCTATGATCCGATGTTCTCGGAACGAGTGTCCACGTATCGTTTTTCGAATGTGCTTGAAGCTCTTTCCGAACAGCATGTGCCCACTGCGCGGCATCTTTGCTGCTCATAGCCTCTTTGTACGTTTCTGGAACATGATACTCGGCAATATTTGCGTACCTTGCTGGAACTCGAAGATTTTCACGATTCCTCAGGACTCGTGGCCCTTGTCCAGCCCCTGGTAGCGGCTCGATTTGGTTCGGAACCTCGGTGACCTCTTCCTCTGATTCGTCAGAACTCTCGGCCTCTTCTTGTTCCTCTTCTCGTATCACAGGATTTTCTCGTCCCTTCAGCACGATTACGTCCTCGTCTTCATGCTCTTCGATCGTCTCCTGCTTTCCAGCACTCTCGTTGAACGTCACGTCACGTGACACACCGACTTTCTTCGTTTCCGGATCGTAAACTCGATAGTTTGACGAATCCTGCTCGTATCCGTGTAGAAAATCACTCGACGAAGACTATTTTGACCCTAGCCCCTTCCTAGTTTTACCTAGATAGCATAACTAGCCAGCCGCTAGCTTTTGACTAGCAAGTGTTACTTATACTTGTAAGCTAGTTTTTGCTACCTGGCCGCTGGACAAGAATACAACAGTTTTTTCCCCAGTCTTATACTTGCGTCTGCTAGTTTCGGTTATCTAACCGCTAGATGGAAGCAAAACAGTTTTCCCCGGTACAGATGGCGTTGCGAACTGTTTACGTTCGATTCACCGGTGCGATAAACATAACTTTGTTTTCTCAGTGTATTCTATCGTGATAGTTTGTGCCATCGAGAAAACATTCACTTTTTAATTGATAATTCATTGTGTAATTACCGAGTAGCCGATCATGGAGGAAGAACGAGAGAAAATATCTAGTAGAGACAGAGTCCGAAAACATCGAGCAATAGAAACGGAGATTAATGATGCAATCGCAAAACGTTCGCGATTTCATGGACGCAATGGTAAGTCAAATTTTCGGTATCACGTTTATTTGGGAAGAAAAAAAACGATCATTAAGAAATTGTGAACATTGATACGCAATTATGAAATTATAAAAAAGTTATGAAATTGTTTTTAATTTTTACAATAGTACTGATGATTTTTTTCGTTGGATTTTTGTTTCGACGAATTCTCACGGCAGAGCCGCTGACAAACTATCATTCACAACTCTTGAAATCTTTCAGTAGATATTGAATATTTGTACAAAAGGTACGTTTGTAATAAAGCAAGAAAAAGTTTGGAAGAACTCAGAAAATAATGGAAAATGCCTTTTATAAAGAAAAAACATGAAATAAATTTATTGACATGAAACAAAAACTGCTTGGTATTATGTCAACAAAAATTTTATAAAAAGAATTAGTGAATAACTTTTCAGCAATGTTATTACCAAAATTCTATCTTTATTCTTTTCCAAAAATGTGTCTCGCTAATTATCAATCATTTTTTCACATTCTTTTTTTTTTACTCGTCACAGATGTTTCCTATCTACCCAAATTTTTTTAGTCGACTCTTAATAAAGTAATCTTGTATTAAAGTTTTCTTACATTTTCATTCATGTTACTCAAATTGGTCATAAAAAAACGAATATGTGTAAAAGGTTTTTTTAAATCTTTTTACTTCATTAGATAAACATCGTTTCAAGTATATTCAGGAATAGAAAATTATAATTATTCAATTAACAGGTCGTAATTCTTGTCACGACATGAAGTCTTTGCGACAAACGCCATGTGTTGAAAAAATCAAAGTTTTTGTACATGTACCCTTACGTCATAAACTCATAAACATATAAACGACAATCGTTTGGTTAACATGTTGATTAATTATTTAGAATCGTTCTCAGGAGCAATTGTCAAAATTCGAAGACGCTCTATTTAGATAAGATTTAATATAAGTTTTCCTTATTTGAATGTGGGGTCTTGGAGATTTTAGCAATTTTTCAAGGACTTTTCAAGGAACTATTATTGACTGGAATAAATATTTCATTTTGAAACATCAGGAACATCTAACATTCATACGAGAAAATATACAAAAAAATCTTTTCGGGAAACAATTCTAAACATTTAATTTTCGATGGGCATTGAATCCAAAAATAAAAAACACCCTAGTTGAGAGCTATTTTTAATGCTTATTTATCCCATTTTTTTAGTCAATACTGGTAGACCAGAGCCTCGGAATGTTAGTAGAGGTGAGTCTACTATTCATGAAACGGAAGATGAAGAAAGCTTGCAGAGGATAGCTGTGGAAAATCCAAGTAGCCAAATACCTCAAGAATCAAGAGAGCCTGAAGAAGTTCAATATGAAAATGATCAATGCAGGAGTCCACAGTCCACGTCACCTCATGTACATGATGAGTATGCACCAGCTGGAGAGCTTGATAATGCGAGAGTGACTGACGAATCAGAAACGTCTTCCACATCAGAACCGGACGAAAATGTCCAACCAAGGATAGACGAGGTCGAGAATGATGAGATTGACGAGATTCGTCGTTGGGCCGTATTAAGAAGAATACGGCAAAACACGTTGGACGAACTTTTACTGATATTGCGAAGAAGACTGCTACCACAGTTACCAAAATCAGCGAAAACTTTTTTAAAAACTGAAACTGCCACGTATAATATTCGAGAAATGGAAGCGGCTGATAACAGTATTGGACAATTCGTCTATTTTGGCATCGCAAAAGGTCTCGAAGCAAATGTTCTTGGAGACTTACATACGAACAACAATATTTCACTCCAAATAAATGTTGACGGGGTGAAGATGTTCAATTCAGGTCCAAAACAATTTTGGCCAATACTGTGCAAAGTGTTTAGTACTCCTGACATTTATCAGCCTTTCATCGTTGCACTTTATTCTGGAGATACAAAGCCTATGAATGCTGAAGAATTTTTGCATGATTTCATTCAAGAAATGAACCAATTGACAGCCGAAGGAATTTTCCTGAATGGGCGGCATCTTGAAGTGACAATTCACTCCTTCATCTGTGACACACCAGCACGAGCCTTCTTAAAGGGTGTGAAATCACATGGAAGCTATTATGGTTGCGAGAGGTGTGAAGTCAAGGGAGAGCGCGTCGACAAGCGAACAATCTATGCCGATACGGACGCTAGAGAACGAAATGATCGTTCATTTCGATTGAAAGCGCAGGCGCAGCATCATAAGTACGATTCGCCTCTGCTCGATTTAGAACTTGATATAGACATGGTTTACCAATTTGTATTGGATTATATGCATCTATGTTGCGAGGGCATAATGAAGAAATTGCTAGGCATTTGGGTTGGTTCCAGTCGAGAAAATTTTATGCGACGGCGAAATAAGTTGCGAAATCGTCAACAGCAAGAAATTTCACATTTACTAATGCAGCTACGTCGATGTATTCCAAATCGGGATTCATACCGATTCTGTTCGGTATCGATACCGAAGCTGCGTGGTGTCCGAACCGGGATTGATACCGATTCGTTTTCGTATCGATACCAAAGCTGCGTGGTCCGAATCGGGATCGATACCGATTCTTTTTCGTATCGATACCAAAGTTGCGTGGGTCCCGAATCGGGATTGATACCGATTCTTTTTTGTATCGATACCAAAGCTGCGTGGTCTGAATCGGGATTGATACCGATTATTTTTCGTATCGATACCAAAGCTGCGTGGGTCCCGAATCGGGATTGATACCGAAAAATTTCGGATAAAAAAGTACCACATGATACCGATACCGGATACCCAAATACTATGGTGTCGCGAACAGCCAGGGATCATGGATTGGATTCAATCCAGTATTCGGAACCTGTATGACGAAATTCATGCCACCACCGTATACTATTGACCGACAAAAATTTCTGAAGAAAATGGTCATGCAACAGAAGGATGCACCAGATGATTGGATTGATTATCCGGTCAACATTCGTGGAGCTGCCGGTGAGTTCTTCGATTTTTATGAATTAGTAATATAAGTAAGAAAGAAAATAACTAGGAAAGTAGAATACAGAAAAAGGGAATTTCAAGCTTTTTTAGTGATGCGTCATGGAATTAACTTTTCCTATTACATATGATTTTGATTTTTATTCCGGTGCAAAAATAAAGTTCTAATCTTACACATTCTTTCACCGACAAGCATGCATAGTCCATCGTTATCAATATTACTGTTGCGCACAATGAACTTTGAAAGCTTTTTGATTCATGCGCCGTGGAGTTCACTTTTTCTATTGCAAATGAATTTAATTTTTATTCAGGTGTGAAACAAGAAGTTCTAATCCTTTAAATTTATTAACTGAAAAGTATACATAGTCCATCGCTGTCAATATTACTGCTGGGCTCAATGAACTTTTAAAGCTTTTTAATTCATGCGCTGTGAAATTCCCTTTTTCTATTACAAATGAATTCAATTTTTATTCAGGTGCGAAACAAAAAGTTCCAATCCTTCAAAATCTTTTATTGAAAAGCATGCATAGTTCATCGATATGAATATTACTGCTGCGCACAATAAATTTTTCAAGCTTTCTCTTTCATGCATCATGGAATTCACTTTTTTTATTACAAATAAATTTAATTTTCATTCAGGTGCGAAACAAAAAAGTTCTAATCCTTTGAATTTTTCTATTAAAAAGCATGCATAGTTCATCGATATGAATATTACTGCTGCGCACAATAAATTTATCAAGCTTTCTCAGTTATGCTTCATGGAATTCACTTTTTATTATTACAAATGAAATTAATTTTTATTCAGGTGCGAAACAAAAAGTTCCAATCCTTCAAAATCTTTTACTGAAGAGCATGCGTAGTTCATTGCTATGAATTCGATGATGGAATGAATTACACATGCTCTTCAGTAATCCTTCAAAAGATTTTGAAGGACGCGTAACTGAGAAAGCTTGAAAAATTTATTGTGCACAGCAGTAATATTCATATCGATGAACTATGCATGCTATTCAATAAAAGAATTCAAAGGATTAAAACTTTCTTGTTTCGCACCTGAATAAAAATTAAATGCATTTGTAATAAAAACAAAAGTGAATTCCATGACGCATAACTGAGAAAGCTTGAAAAATTTATTATGCGATCAAGATAGTAATTTCATACGACGAATATGCAAACCGTCTAGCTACTTGCTGAACAATATTTTTGTTTGAAAATGTTAATAATATCCTGATAATTTTCACGCTGCAAAATCAATGCTCGTCATTTCTTAAATTATTCATAACATCGTAGACATGTGTTTGGGTTACTCGTATCATTAGAAAAAACAAAAAGTTAGGTATATAGACGCATGCACAATGATAGTTGTACTATTTCGAAATTCATTCTTCGTGAAATTAAGAAACAGAACAGCCTATTTAGAGTGCATAATGATATCAGAAAACTTATCCATATTCTTTGAATAGCGAAAAGCGAATTACTTTCGGTGCTTAAATAGATATTGTAACGTTATACACTTATCGACCGAGTGCACGTCGCTACGCGTCGGTTCGTGCTTCTTAAATTAAAAAGAGCAGGTATGAAAGAACGTGAAAAAACGCGGTTTTTATGTGAAAAATATAACAAAATGAAATTTATTCAATTTTAGCGATGCGTTTACAAAATAAAATCTCGCGGATAAATTTATAGAGAGATTTCGATCGCGTTACCGGATTTACGAAAATTGTTTCTTATTTTTCTTATTTTTGTTTGTTATTTTTATTTTGTTTGCGATGTATTCAAATTTCTAACGAACACGAAAATTCGAGAGAAACAAGAATCGTTGCAATTTAATGTGTGAAAATCCACGAAGATTTTCTTGATTTACAAAATGAATAAACAATTTTTCTTTTATTTCCGCTTTGTTTCTGTTTTATTAATTGTCGCACGCTTTATTAGTTATTAACCTGCACGCTTTTTATTGTGTATCTCGCTTTTTGTGTGTCTCCTGCGTTTTTTATAATAAAGAAATTTTATTGTGAATTTGCTTTTATGTTTTTCTTATTTTTGTTTTGTCCTGGAACAACCCGCTTTGTTTTGCTTACTTCGCCTCTATTCACTCTTCAAATGTTCAAAATTAACCACAATCCAAAAGTGGTGTGACTCGATATAATAATAATTCAAATAATTTTTTGTATAAACGAAAGTTCTTACCGCTGCCTTTTGGATTGTCGTTCCAAATAATAATAATGATCGTTTTATTTCAAAATTTTGTATTATAAATCCAAGAGTATTTATTCAATTCACTTTCTTTAATTATTTTATAATATTTTTCACTTTGTTCACGAATAATTCCACTTTATTAACGAATAATTTCACTTTTACCTCTTGGATGTATAATAAAAATAACAGTTCCGCTCAGACTGCCTCGGCTATATTTCTTTCAATTTGAATCTACGTTAATTTTGCAAAATAAATAAATAATTTCTAACCTGTTTCCAACAAACATAAAAAATAAAAGAAATAATAAAAAGGTGAGTATTACTCAGGCTACGGGCTCTAAACGTCGCCGAATAGCGCCAATATCCCTTGCAACACAGGAAAGGATGCAGACCCCAGACCACGGGAGTTAAACGTCGCCGAATCACTCCAATGTCCTGAGCATCTACGAGGTAAGGAAATAATTGACCATGAACCACGGGATGAGAACGTCGCCGAACCCCTCCAATGTCCCATGCATCAATTAATCGGAAAGTAAAAAAAAAAAAATAGGAGTGACCCTGGACTACGGGATGAGAACGTCGCCGAACCCCTCCAATATCCCAGGCATCAAGGAAAAATAGGAACAAAGGATTTATGTTTTGTTGGAACTAGGTATAATGTTCTACTGGAGAGAGCTCTGTTAGGAGGTCCGAGCCAGTCTAAGTGATCAGAGGAACTGATCCCGAGAGCGGTCGCGCAGCGACTTTTATACCCCACTTTTCCCTCGCTTTCGATGCGCCGCTTAATTTTAATCTCGAACCCCTTATTGCGCATGTTCTATTTTTCCATTCGCTCAGCACTCTCCCCACTACTCATTCACGCTCTCACATTCGCTCGCCGCTACCCCCACTCTCGCATCCACGGATGCGCGAAAATCCGCTTTTCATGTATTTCAGTTTTGTTTGTTTTGAATTTTCATTATTAATCGCTTATTATTATCATTTAATGATTTATCGAATTATTTTTCGTATGTAGAAACAATTAATTAATTTTAAAAACAATAGTAATATTTCGATTTTTCTCTCGAATTTGGCTACTGCGCATGCGCCGTAACACGCATTTTTATTTATTCAAAATAGTTTAAATTTTCAATAAAATTATAAGTCGCGCTTATTTTGTTTTGATTCTTTGATTTTTTATCGAATTTTTGAGCCTAATTAAGTTAACGAACGATAATTTAATGAAAAGAAATAAAGAAAATAAAAAGAATAATTTATTTGATTTTTTCGACGCTTGGCGGCGTCGGTAACGCTCGCGTCGGTAGTCTCGGCTTTTCGTTGCCGATGCCCAAGATGGCCGCCGCCCGGACGAAAGCGCGCGTCGTTGTTGTTGTCGGGCGAAAAATGTCGGCGATCGCGCCGTCGCGTCGTTCGTATTCGCGTTCGGGATCGGGATATTCGTGTAGTGAGTGCGGGTACGTTTCAATGCCCCCCAGAACAAAAAAATCTAGGAACTGATCTTTTTTTGTTCTCTAAATTAAAATTTAAAATTTCAAAAATTCAAATATTTAAAAATTCAAAAATTGGAGTAGGGATTTATAAAGGATACGATGGCTCGAGGATGATCGCGGTTATGATGCGATGATGATCACTATCGTCCTCTCGAAGCTCAATGATTTTGATGATTTTGCAGGTTTTCGTGATGTTCCCGTAGGTTTTGCTCGTCACGATCGGCATCCATGTTGCCGGCTGCTTCTTCTTCTTCGAGGAGTTCTTCCATTTCCTCCGGCGTTACCCATTTTATATCGTTGATGAGGCAGTATTCATACTCCCCCTTTCTAGCGTATCCCTCAGAAATGAGTCTTGATGCCATGTTCGTATTGTTGTTGTGTGAAAACAGCCGGACTTCGTGTCCTTCGAGAGTAGGATGCTCCCCGATGATTTGAATATAGGCTTTTTTATTCTCCAATGCTCGTTGATAATATTGGCAGCATATTTGCTCCCAGCGCTGACCCATTAATGGTTTGACATCAGATAGAAAAGCTTTTGTTTAAAATTTCGGAACCTCGATGTACTCGTGAGGAAGACGCTCCAGGTCCGATAATGGATGCATTAAAGTCACACCCCGGTCGATAAGTTCGATGGTAGCCTCTCCGTCTTCGATTTTTATCAATTTTACTCGGAAAGCGTTATGCCGGTTATCGATAGCGTATAAACCGCTGACACTATGTAGAGTGGGTGGACCACCCCTTCTTTTAGCCAAATCCTCCGATAGCTGCTCCTCAAAAGCGCACAGTTCTTTATATTTGAGAGCTGTGGTATAGGTAAAATTCGTGGGATTGTTGAAACCCACGACGACGCACTCGTTCAAGCCCGTCCACGATGCTGGCCACGGAGAAGGTTGAGGCACCCCTGGTACGATGAGAGTACGCATTGTAGTTCTCGTTGTTATCGATGTCGTTCCGAAAAACAAGGTTGAGCTCTTGTTGCTGCTCGGTTTGGCTGAGAGAGCTCCCGGTGTTGCCAGTAGCTCCAGTGAGGCCGAAATGATGTTTCGGAGCCAGCTGCTCCGACTTTTATACCGGTCGTTATCCCCACCTTTCTATTTCCCCCACTCTCACGATTTTTTATTCGTCTATTTCTCCCCACTCTTTATTTTTCACCCCCATTTTTCATTTTTCAAGTCCCAACTTCAATTTTTATCCCCACTTTTTATTTTCGTCCCTTCTTCTCCTTCTCTCAATTTTCATTTGTTCGTTTTACCCCACTCCTTATTTTTCGCCCTTCAAAGTCGCCTCTTAACTTTTATTTTTCACTTTATTTTCTCCCCACTCTTAATTTTCTTTTTATTGATTTATTCACTTTTCAATTTTTGTTTCTATTTTTTCATTTTTCGTCCCTTAAATTTTATTTTTCTTTCAATTTGTTCTTACTCATTCACTCAATTTCATCCACTCTTAATTTTTACCCTTCTTTTTCCTCTCCGTTTCGTATTTTTATGTTTTATAGGTAAAATTTCGCAGAATTTCCACACAGGTAAGTATCTCAGTTTATTTTTTTACACACTAATTTCTCATTTTATTATTTATTTTCTTATATTTTTCTTAGGTAAGCAGTGTTCCAGGACATCGGTAATTAATAAACGAATTTATTCTAATACTGTAGTTTTTTGTTTCTTTTTCGATTTTGTGTATTTTTTTGTGTTTTTCTTCGTTTTTTCTATGTTTTTATAGGTCCCGTAACGTTGGAACGGATATATCGGTAAGTATAGGTACTAATGTAGTTCCAGAAGAATAAATGAAATTTGAGCGGAAATTTTTTTAAAATTTAATAATTCTTCAAATGTTTTAATTGATTATGTTTGGAATCAAGATAAAAATGAAAGTTGGCGCATAAATTTACTCATAACTTGGTAATTTTATTTGTTATTTGCATTTTTAGTCTAATTTTTTTATTTTTTTAGGTTTGAGGCGTGATACATGCCTCTTTCGACTTCGGTATCCGGATTTTCGATAATAAATGTTGCAGTTGCTATCTGTTTTTTAATTCTATACGGTCCCTCGTAAATCGAGAAGAATTTTGCCATCTTTTTATTAATCGGATCGCTTACATTACAAGCTTTTGCCAAGACTAGATCCCCTTCGTAAAATTCGATTAATTTATGCTTCCTATCAAATTTTTGAGCTCTTTCTCGACCTTCCGCTCTATCCTGTTCCTAGCAAGCATCAATTTGGCTTGTATCCCTTCTTCATCCTCTAAATTTTCTTCTTTTTCTATCTGTATCCAATTTCTCCAAATTCTTTGAGGTTTCTCGTTCTTTTGTATCTCGATCGGAGTCATTTCCGTCGTCTCGTGATGCGTTTCATTCATACAATCTTCTATCACTTTAACCCATTGCAACCAATCTGTGTGTTTGTCTGTTAAAAAAGTCCTGAAAAATCTCCCTATCTCTCTATTCACTCTCTCTACTATGTTTCCTTGCGGATGTCTTATAGACGAGAAAACCCCTTGTATTCCTTCACTCTCTAGCTTACTGAGCCATAATCGCGATGTAAATTGTGTACCGTGGTCAAATTGTAATTTTTGCGGTTTTCCGTGTTCCGGAATGTAATGATTAAAAATTTTATTAATTGTTGACTGCGCGGTAGCTACTCTAAGTGGATATAATACAACAAATTTTGAAAGTGCATCGATTGTTACGAGGATATGCTTCATTCCTCCGTTAGTTACTGGTAATGGACCAAAAAAATCTATCGAGACTATATCTCCCGGTCCCTCAGGAATTATATTTTGCTGAGCAGCATAGGAATGCTGATTCAGTACTTTATTTCTTTGACAGGAATCACACGAAGCAAGAATTTGTCTGATAGCATGGTACATTCGCGGGTACGTAAAATCTTCTTTAATCATTTTCCATACTTTCTTAGTGCCTACATGACCGTACATTTCGTGTGTTTCAGATACGAGAGGATGGAGGATCTCCCTCGGTAAAATAACTTTCCAGGAATCTGGATTAACTGCTTTCAATAAAATGTTATTTTTAATCTGATATTTGTCGTCTGGTTCATTTATAATCCTTTCTCTAATTTCTCTAATCCTTTCGTCTCTCATTTGCCATATTCCCACCTGTCTAATTCTTTGTTCCAATCCTCTAGAAGGTTTTATAGCGAGCATCGTGCTAATAACTATTTCTTTTCCTTTTCTACCTCCTACATCCGGTGGATTTAATCGACTCAATACGTCGGCCACCACGTTTCTCTCTCCTGGACAAAATTCAAATTTAATATCATAGTCCTGTATGGCTAAGATCCATCTCGTTAGTCTTTCGTTTAATAGTTGGCAATTTTTCAAGAACGTTATGGCTTTATGATCTGTAATCGCTTCTATCTTAGCTCCCAATAAATATGTTCTAAACTTTTTCAAAGCCCAAACAATCGCTAATAATTCCTTTTCTGTCGTCGTGTATGCCAATTCGGATCCCTTTAACGTTCTACTCGCAAACATAATTACCCCTAAATCGCCATTTTTATCTTTTTGAGCCAAAGTGCCCCCCAAAGCATAGTTACTCGCGGCAGTTTGCAAAATATATCCTTCCGTAGGATCTGGGTGCGTGAGAAGCACGTCTTCGACAAACAAATTCTTAATTCGATCAAAAGCTTCTTTTTCTTCTTTATCCCATCGCCATTTTGTTTCCTTTTTTAATAATTTTAATAATGGAATCGTTTCCTCCGCATGTTTTTTCGTAAATTTCGTATAATAATTAATTAAACCGAGAAATCCTCTCAACTGTTTTAAATTTTTAGGCGGTGGAAAATCATGAATCGCTTGAATTTTCGCGGGCTGTGGCTTTATTCCTTTTGTTGTTAAAATATGACCGAGAAACTCTACTTCTTTTCTGAAAAATTTAGCTTTCTTTAATTTAATAGTCATTCCATTTTGCTGCAAACGTTCTAGGAGTTCGTCCAAATGTCTCATATGTTCCTCGAAATTTGAGGAAATGCACAATAAATCATCGACAAAATTAATGACGTGATCTCCCAGACCGTGTAAAATTATGTCAAGCGCTCTTAATAATGCAGCTGTACTAGTTTTTAAGCCGAATGGTGTTACCGTGAACTCATAAACTTTTCCCCTGTATCGAAATGCGGTGTACTTCATCGAATCGGGATGAAGTGGAATTTGCCAAAAACTATTTGTGAGATCTAGCGTGGTCATAACTTTAGCTGAATGGCACTTTTGAAAAATACCGACTCATGGTCGTCCGCCATAACCTGATTTAATTTTCTAGCGTCTAGACATAATCTGACTGTTCCGTCTTTCTTTATTACGGGTATTATAGGATTTATCCAAGCGCTGTTTGACCTCTGAATTATTCCGCAATCTAGTAATTTTTTAATTTCTCTATCTACTTTTTCGCGATGCATTAACGGAACCTCATAATTGTGAGCGACTATCGGTTTGTCTGTTGTTATATCTAATTTGTGCTCATAAACTGCAATTCTTCCTGTATTTTTACGAAAAACATCCCTTCTATTCCAAATGACTTGTTTGTGAATTTCTTTTTCTTTTTCGGAGAGTTCGGTTTGTTCAACAATTTCGTCTATTTCTTCTAACATTATCTCTTCCATGTTTTTCTCGTCAAAAATCAAATCTTGTACTGGCTCAAAAATTTCTACTCTTTTTTCTTTTTCAAAATCTGCAACTCGCTCTGGCTTAAAAATCTCTTCTCTTTTCTGCACTGTCTCTTCAAAATTTTCTTCTTTAATTTCTTCTTCTTTACTCAAAATTACTTCATTAAATTCTTCCTCATAATCTTCTTTTTCTTCCTCTTCTGTTTCAATAAAAATCTCCTTCTCAACTTCTATTTCTTTTTTATTAATAACTCCTACTATTTTCTCTTTCTCACAAACCCCTATCGTGGGCACAAAATCAACAATATCGTCATATTTAACTCGAAGAGACATTTCCTCTAAATCAATCAAATTTTTTAATGGTTGCAAGGAATCGACTCCAAACAACACGTCCCTAATTAAGCCAGGCACTATCATAAATTTCACATAAGTTTTTATTTTCCCAATTTCTGTTACCGCCATTATTTGACTTTTAACTTTTGTCATTTTTCCTTAAATCGCACCTTTTACCGTAACTCCCGTTACAGGTAAAAGTGGACAATTTTTCAAAATCTCCTTATTTTCCAAATAAAATTCCTCCGAAATCGTAGTTACTTTTGACCCTGAATCTATTAAAGCTGTCACCGGAATACCCTCGATTTTCGCATAAATTTCGGGGCACTCAATTATCGGTACAGTCTCCCCGTTAATCTCCTCTCCTAACAGAAATTCCCTAGTATCCGTAAAAATTGTATTAATCGCGATCTTAGTTTCATTTTTATTATTTTCTTTATCGATGTTTTCGTTGTTTTCTTTCTCGAAGTTCTCCGTTATTTTGTCGCATGTTTCCTTGTTTTTCGCCGTATTTTTGAGGTCCTCCGATAAACCGTCAAACAATTTTTTATTCTTATTATTTTTCTTTTTTATTTTCTTCTTATTCGTTGCACCTCGTACATTTTCTTCTTTTTCTTTTATTTGATTATTTTTTTGCACGGGTACAACGCTTATTCGTTTCCCGCGTTCGTAGTCGGTTGTTGAGGTTCCTGTTGAATTTCCATCGATTGGATCGGTTGTGCGGCGTTGTTTCTTCTCTCGTAATTGTTATTGTTTGGTCGTTGGAATCCCCGATTGTTTTGACCCTGTTGCCACTCTTGATTTCTTGGTGGATACCAGTTTTGGTTCCGATTTTGTTGATAATTGGGATTTCCTCCCTGTTGATTACCCCAATTGCGATTTTGTTGATAATTTGGATTTCCTCCCTGTTGTGAGCGTTGATTATTGTTGTTCCAATTTGGATTCCTGTTTTGTTGATCGAAATTTCCGTTGTTCGGTCGTTGATTTTGTCGGTTGTCCCAGTTATTGTATCCGCCGTTGTTTCTTTGGAAATTGAAATTCGTATTACCTCTGTTATAATTGTTTTGATAACCTCCTTGATTATTCCAATTATTGTTTTGCTGTTGTGGCATCCGGAATGGTCGTTGCTCATTTCCTCCTCTGTTTTGACTGTGAGGTTCTTTGTTTTTCTTCTCTTCTGAATTGACAGGTCCAGTTTGATCTATTTTTTCCAGAAATTCCTCCAATTGTTCGAATTTTTCGAATCCTCGGCTAATTATTGTTGCTTTTATTTCCTCAGTGTAGTGTCTTGATAATGAGGCGATAATATCTTTGTCACTTGGTGCTGGTATTAAATCACGCGCAGCTCCAAACAATTTAATAGCGTACTCGGCTTTCGAAATTTTTCCACCTTCTTTCGCGTAATTTCCAATTTCTAAATCCGTCCGAACTTTTCGTTGTACATCATGGTTCCAAAACTTGTTAATGAACTTCTTTTCAACCTCCTCGAATCCTACGACTTGATCTTGTATGAGAGCCCACCAGTCTTTTGCAGATTTTTCTAAACATTGTCCGAGCAGATATTTCATTTCATTTAACTTTGGATTCGTTACCTCGCAGTACTTCCAGAACTCCCGTATGAATTTCATCGGCCTCGTATTTTCCGTCGCATCGAACGTCGGCGGTTTGATTTTAATTTTATTTATTTGTTCGTAATGCCGCTCTTTTGTTTGGTTGTAATTTGTTCTTTTTTTTACTTCCGGTTGTTCATCGTCGGATTCCTCTTCTGATTCTTCGATTTTGTCTAATCTTCTTTGTTGAGTAATAATCCGCGTGCTTTCTTTGTTTGGACTATGTAGCCTGTCCTGTGATTCTAAGGCGTCCATTCTTTTACGCAGAGTGTCAAAATCTAATTGCATTTGAGCTACATTCACATCGGTTACAGCTTGTCTTTCGGCGTTTTCTTGAATTATCCGCGTCATTCCAGTCACGTGACGTTTAATTGGATCATATATCGCGTGGACGTCTTTAGCGATTTTCGCCTGCGTTATTTTCAAACTATTTCCAAATTCCTCTCGTAAATTCTCAATTTGGCCTTCCATTCTTTGCATTAATTCGAACAAATTTGTTAGAATATCGTCCCTATTTTCGTTTGATGAAGGCCTATTTGTATCGGATTTTGGTGTTTCAAAGCTTTCTTCTTTGTTTTCCTTTTGATTTACTTTATCTTCAGATTCTGGCCCGAAATTATTCCTTGATTCGTTAAAAGTTTTTCCTGCGCCTTGAGGAGGAATCGTTACTTCTACATTTTCTTCTGTTTGATTTTCGGCATTATCAACATTTTGAAAACCTGAATCGCCTGTCATTTCTTTGTTGTCCGCCATTTTAACAAATTTGATAATTTTCATTCAATTTCCAGTAATAGAGAATAATTTTCACGTTCTTTTGCAATACCTGCCCCACGTTGGGCGCCAGTTGTAACGTTATACACTTATCGACCGAGTGCACGTCGCTACGCGTCGGTTCGTGCTTCTTAAATTAAAAGGAGCAGGTATGAAAGAACGTGAAAAAACGCGGTTTTTATGTGAAAAATATAACAAAATGAAATTTATTCAATTTTAGCGATGCGTTTACAAAATAAAATCTCGCGGATAAATTTATAGAGAGATTTCGATCGCGTTACCGTATTTACGAAAATTGTTTCTTATTTTTCTTATTTTTGTTTGTTATTTTTATTTTGTTTGCGATGTATTCAAATTTCTAACGAACACGAAAATTCGAGAGAAACAAGAATCGTTGCAATTTAATGTGTGAAAATCCACGAAGATTTTCTTGATTTACAAAATGAATAAACAATTTTTCTTTTATTTCCGCTTTGTTTCTGTTTTATTAATTGTCGCACGCTTTATTAGTTATTAACCTGCACGCTTTTTATTGTGTATCTCGCTTTTTGTGTGTCTCCTGCGTTTTTTATAATAAAGAAATTTTATTGTGAATTTGCTTTTATGTTTTTCTTATTTTTGTTTTGTCCTGGAACAACCCGCTTTGTTTTGCTTACTTCGCCTCTATTCACTCTTCAAATGTTCAAAATTAACCACAATCCAAAAGTGGTGTGACTCGATATAATAATAATTCAAATAATTTTTTGTATAAACGAAAGTTCTTACCGCTGCCTTTTGGATTGTCGTTCCAAATAATAATAATGATCGTTTTATTTCAAAATTTTGTATTATAAATCCAAGAGTATTTATTCAATTCACTTTCTTTAATTATTTTATAATATTTTTCACTTTGTTCACGAATAATTCCACTTTATTAACGAATAATTTCACTTTTACCTCTTGGATGTATAATAAAAACAACAGTTCCGCTCAGACTGCCTCGGCTATATTTCTTTCAATTTGAATCTACGTTAATTTTGCAAAATAAATAAATAATTTCTAACCTGTTTCCAACAAACATAAAAAATAAAAGAAATAATAAAAAGGTGAGTATTACTCAGGCTACGGGCTCTAAACGTCGCCGAATAGCGCCAATATCCCTTGCAACACAGGAAAGGATGCAGACCCCAGACCACGGGAGTTAAACGTCGCCGAATCACTCCAATGTCCTGAGCATCTACGAGGTAAGGAAATAATTGACCATGAACCACGGGATGAGAACGTCGCCGAACCCCTCCAATGTCCCATGCATCAATTAATCGGAAAGTAAAAAAAAAAAAAATAGGAGTGACCCTGGACTACGGGATGAGAACGTCGCCGAACCCCTCCAATATCCCAGGCATCAAGGAAAAATAGGAACAAAGGATTTATGTTTTGTTGGAACTAGGTATAATGTTCTACTGGAGAGAGCTCTGTTAGGAGGTCCGAGCCAGTCTAAGTGATCAGAGGAACTGATCCCGAGAGCGGTCGCGCAGCGACTTTTATACCCCACTTTTCCCTCGCTTTCGATGCGCCGCTTAATTTTAATCTCGAACCCCTTATTGCGCATGTTCTATTTTTCCATTCGCTCAGCACTCTCCCCACTACTCATTCACGCTCTCACATTCGCTCGCCGCTACCCCCACTCTCGCATCCACGGATGCGCGAAAATCCGCTTTTCATGTATTTCAGTTTTGTTTGTTTTGAATTTTCATTATTAATCGCTTATTATTATCATTTAATGATTTATCGAATTATTTTTCGTATGTAGAAACAATTAATTAATTTTAAAAACAATAGAAATATTTCGATTTTTCTCTCGAATTTGGCTACTGCGCATGCGCCGTAACACGCATTTTTATTTATTCAAAATAGTTTAAATTTTCAATAAAATTATAAGTCGCGCTTATTTTGTTTTGATTCTTTGATTTTTTATCGAATTTTTGAGCCTAATTAAGTTAACGAACGATAATTTAATGAAAAGAAATAAAGAAAATAAAAAGAATAATTTATTTGATTTTTTCGACGCTTGGCGGCGTCGGTAACGCCCGCGTCGGTAGTCTCGGCTTTTCGTTGCCGATACCCAAGATGGCCGCCGCCCGGACGAAAGCGCGCGTCGTTGTTGTTGTCGGGCGAAAAATGTCGGCGATCGCGCCGTCGCGTCGTTCGTATTCGCGTTCGGGATCGGGATATTCGTGTAGTGAGTGCGGGTACGTTTCAATATTCATTTGGAACCTTGTACTTTATTTTTTGATGACCGAATGATTCGGCTGATTGTATAGCAGTGTCAGCTGTCTTTGAAGTGTCAAGTATTTATAAATTTCCATGTTTTAAAAAAATCCAAAGTAATTTTCCGACAAAATGATATTTTCACATAATTCATATTAAAATTTTTCATATATAAATATCAGCACAATATTGGCAATAATTCAAATCTGTCATATAATTCTGAGCATTAATACGAATTCGCCACTTACGAAATCAGAATGATTACGCATCTTCAAATAATTCGCTTTTTACCTATCCCGAAAATGTAGGTAACTTTCTTAACAAGCGTTCATGAGTTATTGGTTATTATTTCCACATTTAGAAACGTACAAAGAAGCGATGCAAAGATTGATGAGATTGGAAGATCAGGAATACGCATACTCAACGGGGTGTGAAGAACCGGAAAAAAGATCCGAGCATGCTACCAAAATTTTAACTGATAAAGCTCTCAAAAAAAGCGCACTTTCTGACGTTTTAAAAGTTCCGACGATTAAAAATTCGTCAATTCCAGCTTTACGAAATTCCGAAATTTCTTCGGTGTCCGACGGTAATTTTTCAATCAAACTAAGTTCGAACCAAACTCATTAAAATTCAAGTTTTGTAGTTGGTGCTCCATCACATTGAGGTTATAGAGAATAGACGAAATTCCCATTTAAAAAAAAATTCATTGGTTATTCCAAAATTAATACATGATCGCGCAATATAATTTCATTATGTGATTCCCAAATTACTACATGTTCGCACATTATAATTTTTATTTGTGAATCAATTATAGAGCTCCTGTCATCATCTTCAGACACCCTCTCGTCCTCATCGTCAACAGGATGCGCTAGAAAAAAAAAAAAAATAAAGGAACGAAAAAACAACCTGGGGTGAATAAAAATCCCAATGTGCGCGAGCTTGCGAAATCAGAGTGTTCCAAGTTGCAGCAACCGTTCAAGCCAAAACAGAAAAGCCCTTGAACATTAACAATAACAGCTCACGCCAACCAGATTGAAATAACAAAAAGCTCCTTGAGGAAGCGAGTTCTCAAAAGGAAGGCAGCCTTGATGATTACGGTAAGTTGACTAAGTTACGATCGACTTGATTTAATATTATATTTTATACATTTTATGTATATTCTAGATATGATCCTATTTTTGAAAGAACTAAAAGAAATCAAATATGAGCAACGTCAGATGAAAATGATGCTGGGCAATATGCAGTCCTTGCTTTGCAATGCATCTACGATGGAGATGGATGGAGGTCAACGAATGGAGAGTTTCGGGAAAAAATATAAAATGCACACACCATTCGTAGAGCACGAACCATTTACCGATTTTTATAAGAAATTGTTCTCAGACGAGCAATTTCGAATGGATTTTGTTAGTGAAAAAAAATCTAAAAGTGCTAAAATTGAAAAGATTGGATTTAAAAAAACAGTATTTCCATTTTTTTTTCAGATGCAATCGCTACGGCGTGAATTTGACAACAAGAGATCCGTCACCAAAAACATCGCTACGATCCTCAAGAAGTACATGACTCGAGAATTTGCTCTACAATTTAATGCACAAAGGAAAAAAGAAACCACTTTTTCCACCTGTCTTTTCGGTAAGATATACTGTCACTTTCAGTTATAATCAGTTATAATCATCATCATAATATAAAAGAAATAAAAGTACATGATAAAATGAAATCCATGCTCTATAATTACAGGTGTGATCGAAGAAAAAGTGATCAACAATGAAATACCCCGAGTATCAGAAAATAAGTACTTGACGCACCTCGGAGCGGTTTTGGCTAATGCCAAAGATTGGGGTATACCGCGATCACGAACCGGAAAAAAAGCGGCGAATAATCAATAACAAAAGGTCACGCCGATAATAATTAAGCTTTCAAACACTGATGTAAGTGAAATAAAATTTGTTGGATAATTCTGAAAAAATAATTTTTCAAAATATTTTTACCCGATCCTAATCATTCTACCCTATCTAGTGTCAAATTGCAGAAGAGCCGTGATTCTAGTCAGGAGCTTCCTATGTGCTATCTAGCGCCTAGCTAAAGTTCTTAGCTAGGCGCTAGATTTCACAATGTTACATATAGAGCTAGCGACGGGCTAGTTTTACTAGTCAGCCGCTAGTAAGTAGTAGGGGAAACTGGATCGCGGCTAGCTCTACGCGGAACAGATTTCTACACGGGTAGCCGACGAATACCTTCGCTTTTACACGTGCGTCGAGTTTCTTAGTGAGCTGCTTCGGTATATGTGCAAAAACCTGGGACCCGAATATCCGCAGATGCCCGAGACTGGGCTTCTTTCCGACCCATAGCTCGTAGGGGGTCGCAGTCTTCTTCGACGATCCCGATCGATTTACCACGTACACTGTCGTATTGATCGCTTCAGCCCACAGAAACAATGGTAGTCCCTTGGCGTGAAGCATTGATCGCGCACTCTCAACGATTGTTCGATTGTCCCGTTCTGCTCCGGCGTATACGGAGCGGTATTTTCCTTCTTAATACCATTTTCAGTCAAAAACTCGTTTATTTTCTCGTTTACAAATTCGCGACAGTTATCAGAGCGAAGCACTTTTATTTTGTTTCCGAATTTATTCTCAACAAGCTTCGCGTACTCGACAAACTTCTCAAACACATCCGATTTGTGCTTGATGAAGTACACGTGCCGATAACCAGTCGAATCGTCTTTGAAGGTTAAGAAGTAGCGCGCGCCACCTAACGAGTCAACCGACATCGGCCCGCACACGTCGGTGTGAACCTTCTCGCCCGGCTTTGTCTCGACCGCGTCGATGCTTTTTTTGAACGGTAGACGGTGCGATTTTCCCAGCTGACAGGCCTCGCAGAAGAAATCTTTCTCATCTGTCATGGACACGCCCTTGACTAATCCCCTCTTGACTAGATCGCGCACCGCACTTTTTCCCACATGTCTCAGACGTTCGTGCCACACGCGAAAACTCGCGACTGTCGCGTTTGCCTCATTTTCCGACAGATAAACTCGAAACAGCATACGATATATTCGATTTCCTTGTTTAATTCCCGATGCAAATATCGTACCGTTTTTCTCGATATACACGCGACCCTTTTCGAATACGACTCGATAGCCTTTTTCCGCGCACGCCCCTACTGAGAACAAATTTTTCTTCAATTTCGGCACGAAAAGAACATTTTCGATTTTCGCGCAACACCGTTTACGTATTTCTCGATTGACACATTGACACCGTACCTCTGCCCACGACCTCGCATTCTTCGTTGTCACCAATTAGTACAGTGCCACCTTGCGGATCCTCACGGTACTCTTCGAGCCACTCGCGACGAAACGTCATGTGCGCCGACGCTCCATTGTCGGTAAGCCAGATGTCTTCCTGATCAGCTTCTTGCAGCGCTCTTACCGACTCATACGGCGAGTTCGCGCACTTAGCCCGCTCAGACTCCTCGACTCTTTGCTCGCCGACGAACGTGTTACGTCCCGAGAGGGAGATTTGGTTAGGATCGCGAAGTCGCCGATTTAGAGAACGACGTGCCAGATTTATGACCGTCGTTGGTGAGTCCTTTTTGGGACTTACGCGATTCCCGAGTACATATATTATATTTTTGGTATACGTGACCTTTTGTTGTTGATTGGAAGAGGATCCCAATCACAGGAGCGATGTTGAAGGCCGATGAAATAATTGTTGTTACGATGATATTTTGTGGAATACAAAATATACAATATTTATTCGCTATTAATTACACTGAGTTCGTTACAGTTGGGTTTTTACATAAGATGAGTTTAGAATTAGAACAACGTCGTTTTAACGTTTACTGCTCGGAGTTAGCGATTTAGTGAAGATTTCGGTAGTGGTAATAATAATGCACAAAAATGTTGTAAGTCGGTTGTTTTTATAAGATCGGGCTTATTAAGAGGATTCCGTGGAAGGGAGTGATTTGTAATAGTCCTTTTCTGGGATTGGATAGAGGGTTGATAAAATGTTTCTCAGGCTTTGTTATTGGTGGATGTAGTGTGGGGAAATGAATTGGAGTATTTCCATTGGTTTAAGACTTTTGAGATATGAGGATTTTACATGAGGATCTGGTCCAGTTCTAACGATAAGGGGTGGGTTGGACCGGGTGTTCACGTGAGTTGGAACTGCGGGGTAAAAGTTCGTTTCCTCGGTGATTAGATTATTGTAGGATCGAGAAAAGCGTATGGGAATTTTTGTATTTGGATTTTCTTGGCGTCGTCTCGACGGCGCGACGAGTGTGATAAAGATATCTGGTATTTTCCAGGATGTTTTCGAGTCGTAGCTGCATAGATTATTATGACAAGATGTTTTCTAGGAAGCTA
The DNA here is from genome assembly GCA_037576405.1 of Campoplex capitator. NCBI lineage: Eukaryota > Metazoa > Arthropoda > Insecta > Hymenoptera > Ichneumonidae > Campoplex > Campoplex capitator. Next base: position 919,601 of record JARBWI010000630.1, on the reverse strand, counting down.
GGTATTGCGTATTAAAACTAGAGATATTTGTATTGCTTATTTATTTATTCTTACTAATATCGACAAATGAGGATGTTAGCGGAGTTTGCGTATCAGCTGTTGGTACGTTGTTATCGGAAAGTAAGAGACCGTGAGAAAAAAAAGGGGGCCACACAAGCGTGTAGGCTAGGACGTAACAAACGCACAGTCGCACGCTGCCTCGTCGTTCCCGCCTTTTTCTCCGCACTCGCTTGCGAAATGTCCTTTTTTATGACACTTCCAGCACTCGATATTTTTTTTTGAACGCTTTTTCTTTTTCTTTTTCTCTGCGTCACTTTTTCTTTCGCCGGTATCGTCTTTCTTTTCACCGTCGCTTTTCTTCGCTCGATCCCGCCTTGACACCGCAAGAGCACTCGCACTTTCACCGATTCCACCTTTCATTCTCGTTTCCTCGGCGACCAATCTTTCCAAAAGATTTTCGAGTGTTTGTCGAGCAGAATCGACTCTGTCCCATATCGATGTGAACACCGCGAACTTCGACGATAAACTCCCGATTAATTTCACGCACACGGATTTATCCGTCACCATTTCCTCAGAGTCGATTAACTCGGCGGCCATATTTTGCACCGATGCGATGTGCTGTTCCATCGACTCTCCGGCCGGCATTTTGTACTCGTGATATTTTCGCCACATGTCCATTTTGTTTGACTCACTTCTCTGCTCGTGCAAGAGACACAATTTGTCCCACATCTCCTTAAAAGTATCACAGATCAATAACGGCTTGAGTTTCTTCGATTCCATGGACGAAGAGATCAAGTACCGCGCTTTCGCGTCATCCTTTCTCCACTCTTTCGCCTCTGGCGAATTTCGTGCCGCTGGCATCGTCCTCGTGCCGTCCACGATGTCATCTACGCCTTTTGCGATAAATAATTTCTTGATCTGATACTTCCATTCTTGGAAATCATTCCCGTCGAATTTCTTGAGATTTCGAGTTGAGATGTCGTCGGACATGTCGGATGCGAAATTTCACACACGGATTCTCGAATACTGCACGCACGCGGTTTGCCTACAATGGCTGCCACACGACGCGCCTCGCGAAAACAAAAACCGAACGACTATTTCCAATCCTCCCTTCTCTCACACCGCACAAAGAAACTCTGCACAATATTCAGGTGTGGACTGGGCCCATAACCTGTTGAATTTGAGCCTGTTTGGTTTTGCAAATTTATGTGAGGGATGGATTGGAGGATAATAAAATAGTCGTTCTGAATTATTATATAGGATGGTTGCGTAACACGCTTTTTATTTTGTATATGAATATAAAGACTTGAGTAGAATACGTACAGGTATGGCGCCCCCCACTCTCATCCCCACTCCTACCCCCACCAGGCTCCTACCCACTCCAAGCTATTTTCCCCCGCTCCACAGGTGAATAGCTTGGCGGCCAGGTGAGGGGAGGAGGGGGGAGATTGTGTGAGGAGTACCATATCTGTACGTTTTTTTCTACTTTTTTATGATTTTTTTCTTTTTTTTTTTTTGTGTTTTTTATGAGGATGATGATAATGTTTTATAAATATATATATATATATATATATATATATATATATATATATATATATATATGTCTAAAGTATACTTTGAGGACTGAAAAATATTTTAGGAAAAAATGATCATTTCAAGCATTATATCCTATATGGAACACTTTTCATCAAAATATATAAATTACTTATGGAGATATTATAGAAAATCTACTTTTCAGCTAGTATGAGTCATTGCATAGATTGATGATTTCAAGGACATGTATCATTTTCTTATATACGACCACTACGAGGACTGATATAGAAACGTTCATATTTTGTAGAATCAAACATTCTGCGAATCGGTTATTACGAGGATTTCTCTACATTGCCTGTTTTGAGGACTTACGGAGTATTATACAAAACGACTACTATGAGGACTGCTATAAAACGTTTATATTTTGTAGAATAAGAAAAACTGTGTTTTAGGTATTATGAGATTTTTCATACATTGCCTGTTTTGGAGATTTGCAATGTTCTTCTACGAAACGAGTACTGTAAGGACTCCCATATTCTTTATAGGACATGAAAAACTGTCTGACGAGTTTTGTGAGGCCATGTATACACATTATCTAGTTCAAGCACATATATAGTCATACTTTTTTTATAAACGACAACTATAAAGACTGCTATGAAAATGCATATGTTATAGGACGAAAACACTGCCTGATAGCCATTATGACGTTTCGCATATATTGTCGCTTTCGGGACTTGTGCAACATCGAGTACTGTATACAAATGGGGCATACCATGCCAAATCAGCCACTTCAGAACCTTACAGTTTTTAAATTGGCTCAAATTTTTTTATAATGTTCTATGTATTGAATGAGCCTTTCTTGATTTTTTTCAAATTTTTCCCTCGATTGCCTAACGAGATATATTTTTTCCAAAAATTTGATGATTTGTTTTTCAAAAGCTCACAACTCTTCGAACAATGGACGGAATCGAACTTTTTTTTTTCAAAATATTGGTTTTTCATTGTACTTTTTAAGTGTGATAACGAAAAAATTATAGTTGAATTTTTTCTCCATTTTTATTTAAGTTAAAGAACAAAATCGACGATTTCAAGATGATTACATATTTTGATTTTTTTTCAAAAAATTTTCAAAAAAACTTGGACTAAATTGAAGATTTTTAAGACCAGTTACATCGTGGGCACGTTATTTCTTCGATTCCATTTCGTATTTCAAAATTTTTTTTTTTCGTTTTCCAGTAAATTGAAATCAAATCCAACAGTCACACAATCTACAATGCTGTTCTCCTAACACTGGAAATTTTCTCCTATAATCAGATTGTAAATCGCATTCGTTTTTTTTTTTTTTTTTTTTTTTACTAATTTCTCCTTAGAAATGAAAAATTACGCAATGAATGATAAAGTGAATCAGTACTCTATAATATTGTTCCTTTTCAATCAGAAATAAATTCATTCTTTTGATGATTAACAATTTGTGCACTCTGAATTCTGTTTAAAAAGAATAATCTGACATAATGGGTGGTACGACCTTCATTGGGATCAACAGTGGATTCTCTAAGTACCTTTGATTGTAGTCGTACGTTTAAATCGATTGATTAGTTCTGTCTCAGCAACACCGTAGTCTTACACTGACAAAAAATTAATCGCTATATTAGGGAGATTTAGGGGTCTACAGGCCCATTCGTATAGAACACATGGTGTAATTATTTGTTTAGCGATTAGCAATTGGACGCTCCTCGTGCAACAATCTTCTTTACTGTTCCTCTGATACTATCAAAAATGACCGTGTTGCTGAGACAAAACTAATGGATCGATCGTAGTGGTTTGGTACGTCGATCGACGTACGACTACAACAAAAAGAATGGAGAGAATACCTTGATTGTGAAAGATTATTCTTCTTCAAAAGTATACAGAGTGCAAAAATTGTTTAACCACCAAAAAAATGTATTCATTTCTCATTGAAAACGAAAATTTGTATGGAGTACTGATCTACTTTTTCATTCATCGCGGAATTTTTCATTTCCAAGGAGGAATTAGTAAAAAAAAAACAAATGCGATTTACGATCTAATGATAGGAGAAAATTTCTAGTGTTAGGAAAACAGCATTGCGGATTGTGTGACTGTTAAATTTGATTTCAGTTTCCTGAAAAAACGAAAAAAAAAATTTTGAAATACGAAATCGAATCGAAGAAATAGCGTGCCCACGATGTAACTGGTCTTAAAAATCTTCAATTTGGTCCAAGTTTTTTTGAAAATTTTTTGGAAAAAATCAAAATATGTAATCATCTTGAAATCGTCGATTTTGTTCTTCAACCTGAATAAAAATAGAGAAAAAATTCAGCTATAATTTTTTCGTTATCACACTCAAAAAGTACAACAAAAAACCAAAATTTTGAAAAAAAAAGTTCGATTCCTTCCATTTTTCGAAGAGTTGTGAGTTTTTGAAAAAAAAATCATCGAATTTTTGAAAAAAATATATCTCGTTAGGCAATCCAGGGAAAAATTTGAAAAAAAATCAAGAAAGGCTCATTCAATACATAGAACATTATAAAAACATTTGAGCCAATTTAAAAACTGTGAGGTTCTGAAGTGGCTGATTTGACGTGGAATGCCCCAAATACAACATGAGCAGTCTAGAGTATCGAAGGCAAGAATTACCGAATGAGTAGTATAAGGCTAATTTATCTGCTTCGAGTTCGAGGACAACAGATTCCAATTCGTAGCAATTGATAGATATTTTGACAAAAAATTAAAAATAGATACATTTCGCATGTATACTATAATGAAAATCTTTCATTCGATCAATATTTTAGTATTTTCAGCGTTTTAATATGTTTTGCATTTAAATCTTATTCATGATCAGGTTGAATAGAAAACTGCTGAAACTATTGAACAGTTTCAAATAAATCAACGCATACATTCCGCTTAACGAAAATTTTCAATATTCTGGAGAATTTTCTTGTCATAAAAAGGTTTTGCTAACATGGGATACGTGATACTATCGACACTTCACTCCGTTTGCAAAAACGCAAAAAAGTATGTTGGAAGAAATCTGATGATCATATACTACGAGGACCCTCCGTGAGAAATCTTTAACCGATTGGGGGCGTGGTCTAGTATTTATTACAAATTCCCATTTTTATATTATCATAATCATTCTTGCTCGTACGAGCTTGTAAATATTACAATATTTATGCACAGAAATGAAATCAATTTCGCTTCCACACCAGTTCGGTTGAATCGAATTTTTCATAATGAAGCCATTAAAATAAAAAATGTAGAAGGTAACTTTATTATTCAATAACATCAAAACCATGAATCGTTCAAGGAAATTTTGTATGAATCATATAAATTTCGAGTAAAAACAAATAAAATTTTCCTCGCATACATTGATTGATAATACCGAAAAGTAATCTAGCTTCTAATATTGGTTGTGTTATAATGGCTTGTTTCGGATTTATGAAATTTTGCTGTGAAAAAGCTGATATTATTTGAGGCCTTCCCTTTTTCGTGGGAACGTCAACAAAGAGTGTCCTCAAACTGGCCGTTCTATTGGTGTCGTCACAGTGTGAAGTCTCTGACTATCGACTACATTGAGGACCTGCATTGTCAGAAAATCATTAAGTAATTTTTAATGCCGAATTCATCATTTCTGGATTGTTTTCTGACATTATATTCGATTTTAAACGTGCAGATAGAATCACGAGTTACCGATAAAAATATAATTCTGCAAAATTTTATCCAATCGTTACGCAGAATTCGAAAAATGTGTGTTTTGGCAATACATTGTTGCAAATCCTGGGCAAATTTTGAAGCGCTGCAGAGCTGCTCGCCAGTCTCGACAAAACCACGGAAGCGGAATCAATGACCGTATTGACTTTTATAAAGGCTTTTGTCATAATATGTTCTAACTCAACTTCAGTTTGTCCATTTTTTTAAAAAGTTTTATGAAAAGTTCGCGAAAGTACGTTCAGATGTGGTTATAGATTTTTTGTTTGTGAAAAGTTAAAAAAAAACATGTTTGGTTTAGTGATATTCACTGATGATGTACTGCAAGTCTGTTCAGTCAATGATATTACCGTTAACGGTAAAAAGTGCTCAGCGAAATATCGCAAGCGACAAAAGTATGCAGCACGCGTACTAGCTGTACACGGTGAGTTATGGAATTTATCTATATTAAATAGCTTTATGATCATATATGTCACATCAATGTTGTGATTAATTCCACCAATAGTTATTAATTAAACAAATGACAAAAAAGCTGAATGGATTCGCTGTCAAATTCGCCCCATTCCTTCAATTAAGCTTTTTTCATCGTTAATCATGTTTAAATAATAATATATATAACACTAGTGATTTCGTGGAATGAATTTGATTTTTTCAGAATGAGTAAGATTGTTTATAAAATACCCTTGTTTTCACATTTTTTCCAAAAAAATTTACAAGTACTCACGAATTTATTCAAGTTTTGAAAAAAAAATTGAATATTATACCCTAGATGAATTTTCTGAGCATTCAAACGGGAAGTTTCTGGTATTTTACTGAATCAACAAATTCATTTCATATGACGCAAAATAATCAGGTAGTTTTTCGTTAAACGATATGTTCAATGAATTCAGATAATTGTTTTTTGCATATCAGAGTTCGTGGTGTATCAAAGATTCCTGAATATATTTTAATTTTTTTCAAATCGCTAAGTGTTACAATTTTTATGGAATCAAATCAACAGCATAAATATATGGAAATCGTAATAGAAATTCTGTGTAATTCCAGTGACAAAACTCGCGAAAATAATTTTTCTACATTTGAAAATATGTTTTATTCATGTCCAACAATTCCTTCTACCAATTTTTTGGAATCAGATTTATTGAAGAGTGATATGTAATTGAATTTCGATTCGCAGTAAACGAAAACGTTCTTGACAACATCGTAAAACTTATTCAGAAGGATGATGGCTCTCCGTTGATAAAGTTGGTGATTCTTGACAATGGACAGGACATGGATTATGGAAACGCTTTAAAAAAAGCAATGAAAGAACGAGGTAAAATAAAATTCTGTTGCTCTAGCAAATAAGAGAATCCATTGTGTTTCACATGATGTGCAAAAAATATTTAGCCGGTAATTATATTTTCAATAGATGGCACTACGTTCTATATCGAAAAAGACATTCTATCATTATTTTCACTGTCAAATGACGATGAGAGTATTTTTTCGATCGTCGAGGGTGATTCAAATTTTTTCGGTAAGAACAACTGCTTATGCGTGGTAGAGTAATTGAATTATAATCCATTTTATGAAACGACTGTAAACGTTGTATATCATTCACACAGAAACTGCGTCACGGTTCATTGCAGTCCAAGGAATAGATTCAGAGATGCCGATTCCTGTTTCTATTAATAGTCGAGAAGGTAAATCAATAATAATCTCATTTATTATGCTGTATTGAAAATGATTTGAGCTGATTAGTTAAAGAAACCGGGAACAACAAAGCAAAATAAATATTATCTTTATGGCAAAGGTAGACTTTTACGCAGTGCTCATATTATTTATTATATTTTTTTGGAATTCATGACAACCTTTGTTCATTTTATAAAATTTGAGTTTCGTGCTTTTTTCCCTTCTGCACACACGGCGTCGAGTCGCCACCACTGCAATTCCCAATATAAGCTTTTTTCAAGGGGTTCTACTTTGTTAAATGTAAGTGTATTATTTTTGGTTCAGGAGTAATTTTTGCTAACGACAATTTACAAGACTCCGTACTGATACAAAACTCTGGACCTACACACGAAGATGAAAAAAAACACGAAAACGAAGAAAAAACTGAAAAATCTCAAATTGGAAACAAAGGAGAAGAGAAACCTGCAAATTTTTCGGCTGCAAACGAAAAGGACAATGAAGATGAGAACTCACAAATTGTTTACAGAAGAGAAAAAAATGATGGAAAATCTCAAATTGCAAATGAAGGAGAAGAAAGAGATGCAAATTTCCAAATCGCAAACAACAAGGAACAGAAAGATGAGAACTCACAAATTATTTGCGAAGTAGAAGAACACAATGGAAAGTGCCAAATTGCAAGCAATGAAGAAAATGAATATGAACATGTCCAACTTATAAACAAGGGAGAAAAAGAAGATAAAAAATCTCAAATTGCAAACGACCAAGAGAAACATGCGAATTTCCATGACACGAACGAAAAGGATAAGGAAAATGAAAAGTCGCAATTCGTTTGCAAACGAGAAGAAAAAGATGGAAGAACCGAAACTGCAATAGATCAAAATGAAGGACATAAGGAGTCCCAAATTACAAACGAAGAAGGAAACACGTATTGGAACCTACAAACGGCAGATGAAGGAGAGAAAGAATCTTGTCAACTAGATAGTATTCTCGACGGCACATTCTGTATCAGTGTCACAGGATTTGGTATGGTTAATTCATAGTAATAATTGTACGGTACGAATCATCAAAATTATGCTAATTCAATTAATTATTTTTAATGTTGTATTTATTTGTGTGTGTGAATTTAGATGATATGATAGCTATGGACCCTGAAACAAATGCTTTTTTAGAGGACGACGTTTTGATGTCAATGCAGGGGAGTTGCTCGAATAATATTATACAATTTTCGGACAGAACAACAGTGCAAAAACCAAGAATTATTAGTGAAGAGATTTTACCATTTCCGTTGCTTAAAATACAATCACGATCTCCCGTCAAAAATCTCGGTAAATATTGCAGTAATTGCCAATTAGGATGGTTATTTTTGTTCTCCAAGTACGTATAACATTTTGTATCTCTTATTCCAGAACGAGCTGTTGAAAATAATCTCCAGGATACATTTGAATACACGACTCTTCAAAATGTCATAACTGCAAACCCCAATGCGAACGTTTTGAACGGACTTACTTCACTCGAGTTGAGTAGTATGGTGCCAATTTCATCTTCAACACTGTGCGAATTGGATTCTGAAGCGGACCCTCATGTTGACGATAAAGAATACAAACCCGAAACAGACGATTCGTCAGACTCAGAATATTCTTCGTCCAACAAATCAACGAAAGATGAATCTGAGCCGCCAAAAAAATTTTTGAATATATCTCTGGGTATGAATAGACCAGGAGTCTCGGCGCCAGATGATGCAGATTTGCAGGTGGCAACATCAGCAACTCCGTCATATTCGAAAAAACATTTCTGTTTCTATTGTCAAAAATTTCAAGTAAAAATTGCTCGGCACCTACAAACAGTACATGCGAAAGAAGAAGAAGTACAAGAATTCATTCATCTTAAGGCAAAAAGCAAAGCAAGAAAGGCAATCATCGCGAGGATCAGAAAAAAAGGAAATCATTTATTCAACAATGATAAACGCTTCAACACGGGAGAGCTCCTAGTTGTCCGGCGGCCAAATGAAAGAATGAAAAGAACTGCTGAAAACTATTTGGCGTGCGGGAATTGCAAAGGTCAGTATGCAAGATCGAGTATTGGGCAACACTTCAGTGAATGTACGGGGACGTCTGGGAAATCCGAACACATCGCCGTGTCGAGCGGAAAAAAAGCAACGGCTCGTCTCCACGAAAACGCCAATAATTTGGTGCGAAAATGGATTTTTCCTTATTTGAGAGAGGATGCAATTGTCCGAGGAATTCGTTATGACGAACTGATCATCTTATACGCCAACAAAGAGTGCGAAAAATACGGAACACATCAACATCATTATCCGATGATACGCGCCCGTTTGCGCTTACTTGGGCGATTTTTCGAAGCTATAAAAGTCATCAAACCGGTCATCAAAGAATTTGCGAATGTTTACATACCACGGCACTATGACAGTGCGATAGCTGCCGTAAGAGTGGTGGCAAATTTCGACGAAGAAACTCGCATGTTTGAACATCCAGCTGTGGCATCAAACCTTGGAACGTTGATTAAATATTGTGGCGAAATTTTGAGATCGGAAAAAATTAAATCTGAATCAGCTGCCGAGCAAAAGCAAGTTGAAGACTTTTTAAAGTTGATGGCGGAAGGTTTCGGCACTAGCATTAATAGAGCGGTGGCTGAAACTCAGGCACAAAATAATCGTCGCAAAAAAGTCGTTCTGCCGTTGGATGAAGATATAAAAAAACTTGATAGTTACATCAAAGCGGAGAGAACTAAATATTTCGACGAGCTGAAAGAAGAATACTCATTCGAAGCGTGGAAAAAACTTGCAGAAGGGACATTGCTTTCGCTGCTAACTTTCAATCGCCGGCGCCCAGGCGAACTTGAACGACTTCACGTTCAAGATTTCAAACAACATCAAAACATCGATAAGATTGTCAATAAGGACTCATACGAGCGTCTATCAACGGAAGGCAAAAAGCTAGCAAAAGAATTCGTGAGATTCGAAATCCGTGGAAAAAAAGGTAGAGGGGTCCCCGTTCTCGTGTATCGGAGTGTTTTTAACTGCATGGAGTTGTTATTGGCACATCGTTCTAAGGCTGGAATCTCAAAAAAAAATCCGCATTTTTTCGCGCTGCCAACGACCGACGAGGACCTTCACCGGTATTTACGTGCATGTAACTTGATGCGTAAATTTTCCAAAAAATGCGGCGCCAAAATTCCAAATACCCTGCGTGTAACGGAACTGAGAAAACATATAGCCACCCGATGCATACAGTTGAATTTGACCAGCGGACAAGTGACTGATCTGGCAAATTTCTTGGGCCACGAGGAAAAAATTCATAAAGACATTTATCGACAACCGATTCTGGAGACCGATATAGTTGAGATGTCGAAAATCTTGAAAATAGCTCAAGGCCACGACGATCCATCCGATGATTCGGATGACAACGGAACAGATGATTCAGATAACCAAGACAACTCGAAGACCAAAAAAGGTAATAAATATATAATTTACTAGCTGCATCTTGAAACTTTACACGTGCGTTGAAGAAACAAAACTTGAATAAATTTTTTAATATTTTTAAGTTTGTTTTTCTATTTTTAAATCCTTTATGCTAACAATACGTATAATTTGTTATTTTTTTTCATTTACAGTTTATACAAAACGTGAAAAGAGTTTCATATCCGCAACCAATTCCCGACGGTGGACGACCGAGCAACAAGAGGTGGTTTTGGGTCGTTTTAAACCGTTGATAATGTCAGGGAAAGTGCCGTCCGGAACTGAAATCGAAAAAATCCTGAAAAAAGAGAAATGTTTGGAGAACAGAACGGTCGCACAAGTTCGTACATGGTTGCACGGCCAACGAAAAAAATTGACTCAGGGAACCCAAAAGTAAAAAATAAGAACTGAACTGAAAAAAAACGGTTACGTTGTTAAGAATTTTTCACGCATATGCCCAATGCATGATTTTTTCGAATCGATAATCAAATACCCAGCTAATAAAAGTTCCTAATTTTTAATTTATTTCAATACAATAAACTTTTCATTCAATTTTTACGCATTTTTCTTCTTATTGTCTATAATACAATGAAAATGTACCAACAACTTGTATGCATTTTTTGAAAAAAAAAAAAGATTTTCTACACTACCATGACTGAAATTTCCTATCTTGTTGAAAAAATGAACCTCGACTCCTGTAACGTGGTTTCTGATTATCTTTAATTCGAGCGTGTTTCTTACATATACCAAGGGAGTTCAAATCTCCTCGAAAGTGGATGATATTTTGTTGAAAATAACCGTTCAGTATTGCGCTATTCAAAAACTCGTTAGTATCAACTTAAAATTAAATTTCAATGGAATTTTCGCATCTTCAGTGATATATTGAAAAGTTATGAGAATTAAATTTCGATCGTGGATTCAAGCTTCACGATTTAGTACCCGAACATGGTTTTATCGAAATTTTCGAAAAGTCGATTAAAATCAGTTTCCATTCATTATTATTCAGCAAAATTTTGAAAATAAATCAGGATAAAATTGATATCGTTTCAGAAAAAAAAATAGCCCTATGAAATTTCCTCTATTGAGTCGTGCGTCGATTCAAATAGATTATATGCTAAGTTATTGTTAATTTACAATGAATAAGACCGAAAAACTCTGCATATGATTTCAGGACCATGAAGTAACCTAAAACCATCGAATAATCGTAAAATGTATTCTCCGAGCGGTTTCATAGCAATGGCAATATCTAAAAAATGAATCATTCCCTTCAAATTGCACGAAGGGAAAGAATTGTCCTCGAATCAATTAATCCGCTGGTGTAGTGATATTTTGAGTCCTCGGTCGATCGTGTACTTCAAGGACATTTTTGCCAGTAACCTTAGAACGATTTAGCTCTAGAGCGTATTTCCATTTCCTTTGTTTAAAATATCACGACATTCATTTAATCACAGCATCCCTTAAATTATATTTACACCTGTACTTCGAATTAAAGAACCCGAATATAATTCTGAAAAAGGAATCAATTTTACATTTGGAGTGAATTCGATTAAAATCAATTGCCATCAATTAAATCTTGACGTTTTTCAAAAGAAAAAAAAATTGTATTATACAGTAAAATCATGAATATGAATCGAAGAAATCGAGGTCTTTCACGTTATAGGTGAATGGAATAAAATTATTACAATTGATATTGATAAAAATTTGTACAAATTTTGTGCGGAATTTTTATTAGCTTTGTGGAAACGTGGGGTAAATGCTCCTTGTATGTAAAAAATCGAAAACAAACTACAACACGAAACTAGCATAAACGATTATTTTTTTATGTTGGAACGTTTTTTTCCAGTTCCCCTGAAAAGATGTTTCTATATGCCTAGAAAAAACTGGTCTTCTCACCCGTATCGCCCCCCCCCCCCCCCCCCGCCAGCGTGTTTGCAGGACAAATGTTTGCGTATTAAAAATAAACGTTCCTTTGATAAAATCATATTTGCAACGGATATGACAATCGCATGTTTCGAGGACCGACGCTGTTGGAAACATCGGAATGATTCGGGGTATCGGTCGACATGTACTCGTGAAAAAAGCTATTTTTTTCACAGTTATTTGAATTCTCATCGTGCAAACGGCATGGCGATTTATTTCTGATATCAAAATTCTGTGAAATCTTTCGTTATTCGCAATTGACCGTTCGAGAAAATTTTTCCACTTTTCGTACATTGTTGCAATATTTCCGTTACGCGGGCAAAATTGGAATTGGAAGCGCTGTTGTGCTCTTCGGCCATCGCTACTCGCCAGTTACGATCGCACCACGGAAGAGACAACATTCTTCAATAACCTATCCTCAATTTTTGTAAAACGATTTCGAGCGAGATTTCAGTTCTTGTCCTCATTACCGTGTAAATATTGAGAAATATGTTCGTTTTATTGATATTCGCCGATGGCATGCTGCACGCATGTCCAGCTACTGATATTACGGTTGAAGAAAAAAAGTGTTTGGCGAAATTTGGCGGTGAAGAAAAGCATGTGGCGCGCGTACTAGTTGTACACAGTAAGTACACATTTTGTGTTCATCAATATCAAACAATTTTTCGTCGACCATATAAACTTCGAAAAATCGCGTAATTTTAATACATTGCATTTTAAAAAGTTCGATTGGGAAGTGAAAATGAAAAAAAATACATGGCAATGGATTCTTTGAGCATATTTTAATAATAGCAGTGATTCAATAACGAAACGGATCAAAGTAGCGTTTAAGATAAACTACACGTGTATTCGTGTCGATAATTTATTTCTTGACAATTAAAAAAACTTCTGAAAAAATACAGTTATATTCGAGTCACCACTCGTCATCGTGCAAATTGTCTCAATTTATGAACCAAAAATATGAAGATTGAAAAATATGTTGATCACTTTTTGCAATTATTGTTGTTGAAAACTTTTAACTGATTGCGACGTTCCGAAATTCCATTGGATCAACTAAAAACATTCCTCCCGTCTATTTTATTTACTTACGTAATTCCGATGGAACGTGATTCATTCCATTATCAAACTTATTTTACAGTGAATGCAGATATTGTAAACGATATCGAAAAATTCCTCCAGAAAGATGATCATTCACAGTTATTCGAGTTGAGGATTCTCGAAAATGAAGGACAAGTCATACATTATGGCGATATTTTGGAAAAATCAACGGAAGAGCAAGGTAAAATAGAATTGTTCTGCGCACGCAAAAAAGAAAACTCATTATCACTCACATGATTTACAAAAAAATATTAATCGGACAAAGTTTTTTTCATTAGATATTAACACGTTCTATATCGAAAAAGATATCTTACTGTTATTTTCGTCGGTGAATAATGGAACAAGTATTTTTTCGATCGTGGCGGACGAACCGAAATTTTTTGGTTAGATATTTCACTTTTTTATTCGATTAAAAAAAAAAAAAACAATTTATACGTCACGATTATCGAAATCTTTATTTCTCGTACACAGAAATGGCTTCAAAGTTCGTTGCAGTCCAAAAAACAACTGCACAGACATCAATTGATTTCCTAAATGATCGAGAAGGTAAATTCACAAACGGAGATATGGAAAAATACTTATAAATCTAAAATCTAATACGGTGCATGAACTTTTTAACGAGAAAAAATGTGCGAAATGATTGTGTTATTGATGGTATCGCTAAAAAATTTAAAAACCCTTGTTCAGGGTATTCGAATTTATTTCTTCTACGCGTTTTCAATGAGTGATGGATGAATAATCATTTTCTTTTTCTTAGGCAACGTTCCTGCTGGGAATACTCCGCCAAACACTCCACCAGTACAAAACTCCCAAATTACAAACGAAGGAGAAGATCAGAACGAGCCAAATATTACTAGTGAAGATCACTTGCAATTCGTGGAATTCGAAGTTCTATCAACACCTCCTATCGACAATCTTGGTAAATAGTGGTAGATCGCCAATCACGTTTTTTTTTATTTTCAATATTCGATTTCAAATAATTTCTTGTATTATCTATTCTAGAACAAACTACTGAGAACCAGTTCCCAAATTCAACTGTGATATCTGAGGGATCACGACATATTGTCGTGTTACGCAGAAACAAAGGTCGCTCCAATGGTTGCATTTACGCAAAACCGAATGCTGAGGTGCAAAAATTAATTTTCCCTCAATTACGATGCTGTTCGATTGTCCACGAAATTTGTTCCGATCAATTGATTATCCTATTTGCCAATGAACAATGTAACTCGCATGAGTCGCCTCCACTAGTGCGCGCACATGTTCGCTTCCTTGGACGTTTTCTCGTAACGATAAAAAATATTGAACCAATCATCAAAAAATTGGAGGACGTTTACACACCGGAAAATTATAACAGCGCGAATGATGCTGTAAAAGTGATAGCACGCTTTGACGCGAAAGCCTGCAAGTTTCCATATCCGAGTGCAGCGTTAAATCTTTGGATGCTAATCAAACGATGCGGTGAAACCTTAAGAGCGCGTATGATAAGAAGAGAGGAGCAAAAAAAAGTTGAACAATTTTTAGAATTGTTGACGGCAGGTTACAACTCGATTATCAACGAGGCAACTACCAACGATCAGAAAATAAATCTCATATGTGAATTTCGACATACTACACAATAATTTACCAATTAAGTTAATGAGAAAATCGTTAACAATTTCAAGAACCTCTCAAATGAACGAACAAACTAGTTTCATTTGAAGAAAAGTTGGAATTTTGTTTCGATTCATGTTTTAATTTCATTAAATTTTTTTCTAGCTTTAAGCCTTTCTCGCTTATAAATGATTTTTTGTAACACGTATAGCAGTGACCAAATTGTGTTCATCAATAAACTATTATTCCCTCCATCATAATTGATATGCCTAATATTGCTGGAAAAAAACTTTGGTTTCTAAATGTAAATATTTTTTTGGTAAGTACAATAATAATTGAAATTCATGAAAAGGTACACATTAAGGACTCGACTGAGACTGCACGATCACAAAAAACGAACGTCTTCAAAATAATCGTTCTATCGTTGACGTATATCATAATAGTCGTCCACTCATCTGCTTTGAGAACTAGAAACCCAGCTCTCTAATGCTCCAATAAATATAGTATCGTGTTTTCCATTTATTGAGTTGCATTCAATTAATTTTCTTACATTTTCAAATTAATTACGAAGAATAAAATTAAACCAATATATTCGAAAATTTAATTAAAATTGGTTTTCGAAGCGTGTCTACATACCTCTGCCTGAATAGTATATAGCATTATGATTTAGCAAAATTATAAACATTGATCATTGTGAAATTGAGATTTCCACAAACTCGAAGAGCCGAATGAATCAGAATTATCACTACTAAATTGTATGTGAATTTGAGCAAAGTTTTTGCATAGCCATTATCGATTCATAACAAAGGTAACAGAGATCGCTCGTCGATATATATCAGACTTGAGCATTGATCGCATGAAATGCAGTATTCAATTTACGCTGAAATATTTTGTCCTTGCTTTTTTCGAAATAGATTTGATAGCAACAGAAATATCTATTTCGACGGTCCTCATAGATCTCGAAAACGGGAGAAACTTTCGTTCTCAAACTACTTGATTCACTAGTGATATGGTAGGAGTAAGCGCTGAAAGCGTACGAAATAGTAACATCAAAGCACACGATACGGCGTCCAAGTCGGACGCACTTTGGGTAAATGTTCCTCATATGTACAAATCGAAAACAAAGTATAACACGAAACTAGCATAAACGATTATTTTTTTATGTTGGAACGTTTTTTTCCAGTTCCCCTGAAAAGATGTTTCTATATGCCTAGAAAAAACTGGTCTTCTCACCCGTATCGCCCCCCCCCCCCCCCACCAGCGCGTTTGCAGGACAAATGTTTGCGTATTAAAAATAAACGTTCCTTTGATAAAATCATATTCGCAACGGATATGACAATCGCATGTTTCGAGGACTGACGCTGTTGGAAACATCGGAATGATTCGGGGTATCGGTCGACATGTACTCGTGAAAAAAGCTATTTTTTTCACAGTTATTTGAATTCTCATCGTGCAAACGGCATGGCGATTTATTTCTGATATCAAAATTCTGTGAAATTTTTCGTTATTCGCAATTGACCGTTCGAGAAAATTTTTCCACTTTTCATACATTGTTGCAATATTTCCGTTACGCGGGCAAAATTGGAATTGGAAGCGCTGTTGTGCTCTTCGGCCATCGCTACTCGCCAGTTACGATCGCACCACGGAAGAGACAACATTCTTCAATAAGCTATCCTCAATTTTTGTAAAACGATTTCGAGCGAGATTTCAGTTCTTGTCCTCATTACCGTGTAAATATTGAGAAATATGTTCGTTTTATTGATATTCGCCGATGGCATGCTGCACGTATGTCCAGCTACTGATATTATGGTTGAAGAAAAAAAGTGTTTGGCGAAATTTGGCGGAGAAGAAAATCATGCGGCGCGTGTATTAGCTGTACACAGTAAGTAATCAAGTTTTTCTTGTATTGAAATTTACCGTTTTTCTATTTATTCTATAGACATTATAATCAGTTCCGTCAATTATTTCTAGTAAAATACAAACGAATTATTCAGTTGAGAACTTGGAAGTTTTTTTCGATTCCTATCTTTCATAGCTGAATCGGTCAAACAATGTAGCACTACTGAATAATAAAGTTTTTGTTTGATTTAATTACTTCACTTCAATAAATGTTATAAAAAAAACTGCATTAAGCTGATACATTTTCATTCTATAATTCCATTCTCATTATTATTCCAAATATACACGAATATAAACCGCACATTTCATGAATGCCACGTGTATTTGTGCGTATTGTCTTATTTCTGAAATATTTCAATACTCAGCGTTTCGCAAGAAATTCGGAAAAATGTATACTTTTTCCAGTCAACATTTGCCACCAAGCTGACTGTTTTATTTTTCTAAGACTATTTTGATGGAGTTATGTGTTGATAACTTTTATAATTGATTCTATTGATCAGTTTTGATTGATGAGGAATTGAAAAAAATTCGATTCAATGAAGTTTTTGGCAACCAAAATTCATCGTATAAAAAGCTACTAATTCCGAAGCATTTGTTCCTCGAATTTTCTTTCATATTGCTTAACTTCAATGAAACATGATTTGTTTCATTATAAAACTTTATTTTACAGGAAATGCAGATGTTTTAAATGATGTCGAGAAATTTCTCAAGAAGGATAATCAATCACTGATATCGAAATTACTGATTCTCGAAAATGACGGAGCAGTGGAACACTATTGCGACGTTTTGAAAAAATCAATGGAAAACCAAGGTAAAATAGAATCAATTCGCACATTCAAGTGAGAAAATTGATATCTGTTTACATTAATCACAAAAAATGTTTAATTGAAATTTTTTGTTTTATTAGACGCCACCACGTTCTATATTGAAAAGGATATTCTACCGTTATTTTCACTGTCAAGTGACGAAAAAAGCATTTTTCCTGTCGTGAAGAACGAATCGAGCTTTTTTGGTAAGATGAACTGATCATTTCTTCTATCAAATAAAAGTGAGAACTTGTGTTGCGCAACTGTTAAAACTTCAATCTCCCATTCACAGAAACTGCTTCACGATTCATCGCAGTTAAGAAAATAACTGCAGAAAAAGGCGAAATTTCTGGTGAGGATACGCAGCCAAACGGAATAAAAATAGAGCAGCCCAAGTTCGTACTGTTCCGTGGAACAAAAGTGACTCCGAAGAAATTTGACGATATCGTGAAATTTATTCGTCACTCGGAACAAATTCATCAAAAAATTTACGAATAGATTGGATAAATTGGATGTAACGCGAGGCCGCCAAGACTCAATTTTTTCGGATCAATGATCAAATATGGCCGCCAATACTTAATTTTTTCGCATCAATGATCAAATCTGGTTCCTTTTCAAAACGTTCATAATTTTTTTTTGCATTTTTATAAAATCTATTTTTCTCTTAATTTTCAAGAATTTTTTTGTGAAATGTATGAAATCTTGTATGAAAAAAAAATATATATATAAAAAGTATGAAATGTGAAAAATATGAAAAAAAAGAAAACATTTTCTACACTACCAACTGAAATTTCCTTTCTGTCTGAGAAAATAAACCTCGACTCGTCTAACATGGTTTCTTATTATCTACAATTCGAGCGTGTTTCTTACATGTACAAAGGGAGTTCAAATCTCCTCGAAATCTCCTTCTTCGAAATCTCGGTCGATCGTGTACTTCAAGGACGTTTTTTCCAATAACCTTAGGATAATCGTCCTCATACAATTTCATAAGTTGGCAATTTTGCAGTATATGTTTTATATACAAAATATAAAACTTACATGTGACAAAATCTTGTATGGAGTTCAATATCTCATTTTCTACGAAAACTCTCCTTCTTCGAAATCTCGGTCGATCGTGTACTTCAATTCGACGTTTTTTACATGTACAATAAATCTCCTCGAAATCCTTAGGATAATCGTGTATTTTTTAACCTTAGCATTTTTTAGCAGTGTCCTCAAAACGATGGTATGGTTAATGTCCTCAAAATCACCAACACACATAAGATTTACTTCAAGGACAGTGTCCTCATACAATTTCATAAGTTGGCAATGTCCTTGCAGTATATGTTTTATATACAAAATATAAGAAAGAGGAGTCCAAAACGATTGCTCTGATTCAGTGTCCTCATAATGACGATTTAACCAATGTCCTTACAATCAATCGAATACATATGAGTAACTTTGAGGACGAAGTCTCCGTACTTTTTGCTGTTTCTGTATGTCCTCGAAGTGCAATACACGTATACCACACTCATCTGAGGACTGTCCTCAAACAATCTGAATGGTATATAAGGTTTTGAGGACCGTCCTCAAAACAGCGGAAAGTCCTCGAAGTGGCTTGTATTCTAACAGAATGGTCCTCAAAATAGAGGATAGGTATATATATATATATATATATATATATATATATATATAAAAATAATAAGCAGGAGGTATTTAACGAGAAAAGATTTTCGGAAAAACAAATTGATTCTTGATCTAACATATCTGTTTCTGATTTTATTTATTTATATTAAATCGTGAAAAAATACAACTATTTTCGAAAATTGATTTAATTTTTCATTCTAGCCGTTGCTTCTTCTTCTTCCTCCTGGAACAGAAGAATAAAAAACAACAAATTTTAATTTGAGATTTTCGTGTGCTTGAGTTTTTACATTTTTGGAAAAAAAAAATGAGATATTCGCTCAAGTTTTCCATATTTGAAAGTAAAAAATTGAAAGCTTACGGGTCTTCTTCTTCTTTTTCTTCATCGTCCTCCGAAAGCGTTACTCCTTTGAGGTCGAGACTTAGACGCCGTATGTTCGGGGGTCGCTGCGACTCGAAATCGATCGGGGTGAGCTTCCACCTTTTTTTTCCACCCCTTCAAACATATAGATTTGATACGGTTTAGTAAAAGAAAAAACTAATTTATCATTATGTAGGCAAACAAATCGAGCGCTTAAATGTACACAAATTATTAGACTCCAAGCCATTAGACTGCAAAATTTTAGATTTATTATTTTCGATAATTTATGAAAATTTCTAAAAGCTATTTATTCATTCATGAACTAAAAAATAATTGAAAAATTATTAATGATGAAAAAAAAAAAAAAAGATGTAAATGCAAACTTACTGCTTTGTGTGATCCATCGTCGGCGCGACTGAAGAATCTGGTGTGCTCCTCATTTTCTTGAACGCGACATCGGTCCACGAAGAAGGTTCCAACTTTCTTTTCCCGGGGATAACATTCGTTTTTTTTTCTTTCCGCTGTTTTGTGAGGGCTCGGGAACGATTGGCTTTTTCTCGGAGCTCCAAGTCCGTCGCTCCTCGCCGATAAATTTTCACCGTCTTCTTTGAAAAAGTTTCAATGTCTGCTGCGATGTCATCGTATACCAGATCAACATGTCTTTTTCCATCTTTAACATGAATCCGCATAATGACATACGGCTCAGAGTCAGCTGGAGAGACATAGTCCTCATAGCGAAGAGCTAGAAGAAAAAGAAACCTTTTAAAGTCACCTTCAAACAGAAACACATTTTCCACGAATTCACTATTTTTCAAAAACTGTTACTCACACATTTTTTTGTATTTTTTTTCGATCTTAACGCGTTCACTTCGAATGGTAGACTGTTAATAAGTTTTTCATCATCATCTACTTCTCAGGGATGGATGGATGGATGGATGGACACCTATCCCCACTCCAATATTTTGCTGGATCTGCAGTTTGATGTCTTAGGCAAATGATAACACCAGTACTCGGGTTCGCACCGCTAGTTTTATCCGACTTTTTAAATTTTTTATTTTTTATTTTTTAGATTTTTATTCGTTATTATTTGAATGAAGTTTATATTTATCGCTATTATATAAATTATTAGCTACTTATTGTTAAATTCTTAAAAACTAGAATTATTGTTGAGAAATTTAATGTGAATCTCCCTCGTAGGCTGTTACGAGTTGACAAATTTCAAAGCGAAACAGTGTAATGATTTCCGAAATCACCGATTCCATCGAATTTTGCACAAATCCAGGGTGTGATTCCCCCATTTTTCGCCGAGTTTCGTCAATTATTTTCTCGAGGCTGCCTTCTGAGTCGAGGAATCGCATGACATTCTGCTGATCGACGTGAGAGCTTAGGTGCTCACGGATGGTGGAGATTATGATGCTCGCACACATATTCACAGCTACGCTCTCACGTTGAAGTTTTTGTATGTGTGCATCAACACACAAGCTAACTTCTTTCAACTTCTTGAAGGTCGAGCCCTGCAGGATAATATTGCACTGTCGCTGAGTCGTGGGAACCTCTCCAATAGCCGGTGTTTGACTGTTGCTAAAACAAACTGCAGATTGTTGAAAGCAGGAAGTAAAAACTGTGCAATGCGATCCATGTACGATTTTTGAGCCGAGCATTTTCTCCGCGTCCCAGCGGGGTCCTCCAAAATAATGTGATATTTTATCATAGTCGGACTTGAAATTTTGCCATCCGTCAATATGAAGGCTTACTCCAATGAAAGAATTCGTCAATATTTTAATAACAGGAGTAAAAATTCCGGTCTTTGGAGCTATCTCAAAACCCGATGCAATTATTTTTCCGAACGAGTTATTCATTCCGTACACAACTCCCATGACGAGTTGGGATGATGATGACACACGGCGCACTTCCGTCATTGTTCCAGAATACTCCATTTTTAGATGTTACAGGTTCGTGAATAATTCAAAGAATGATACGAGATTGGAAAAAAATACCACTTTTATATATTTTTCCCCCACCTATCATCGTATCAATCGTTACATGATTGGAGCGAAAAATATATTTTTCATTTTTTCTTTGAGGGTAAACACCGCTTCTATTTCTTGTAATAGTGGTTTCACCGATACACGCACATACACACACTCTTAAACTCAACGTTGACGGCGTGTAGGAATTTGAGCGCACATACAAAAATGCAACGTTCGCATTATTTTGATAGAAAGAGAAAAAAATCATGAGAGAAAAAATATACGCCTTATTTTTTCTCGTCGGCGACCTTGATAAACGAACTTGAATCCTCTCAGCAGTTTTACATAGCATTATACTGAGTAGAATGCGTATGAGAGAGAGAGAGAGAGAGAGAGAGAGAGCGATCATCATCTTACTCCTAATACGCGTATTTAAAAAAAAAATACTTCGAGCTGATTTATTTTTATATTCATTCGTGAACATAAAAATGCATATTGGTCGTAAGAGCTCGATGAGTGAATATAAAATTTCACATCCGCTCACCATGATCCTATACTTGCAGAGACATGGTATCAGCATTGTCTCAAGCTGTATACCTCGTTAGCGAATTTTTAATCAAAACCTTCGCTAAGATATTCAGGAGTAAATAAGTAAAAAAAAAAGGCTAGAATCAAAAACTACATAGTATACATTACCGTATTTTCGAAACATTTATATTATGTTCTTTGAATAATACTCGAAAATGATAAAAATATAGCAAGAATCCTAGCGACGAGGCGCGGAATACGCGAAATTAGTCATATTCTTATTTCATATAATACTCAAATTTCTTCCGACGTGCTTCTGTTATGAGCAGCTTTCCGCTTTTGTTTTTCTCGTTCTCACTACATTCTTTTGGACTCGTGTGAACGAATCTGTCTTCGACAGCATTTCACGTATCTGATATTCTACGGTGAATATGAACCCTTTGAAAAATTATATTTGCAATACCCCCTCTTTTTTTTCTCATACCATACTGGTGGTTGCATCAAGACACGCTGATGCAGATTTAGAAATTATTCAAATCCGAGGAACTGCTTTGAAAATCTGTCACTTAATTTCTGACGTTCGTTGAGTTCGTTTCTTTATAATATGTGAAGAATAATTCCGCGCTATTTGCTGGGGGAGTTATTTAAATTTTTAGCGCGTCGTGTACCATGTTTATCATCACGTTGGACCGATGCAAAACAGAAGGAAATGATGTATCATTTACCTCCCAATGTTGTGCTCCGAAAAATCCGTGGTGCGTTATTAGATTTATCGAAACGTGATATGCTTTACGGTTGGAGGACGGGGTATTTTCACGCGACTCCAATAATCGATTCAGTGGTTAGAGTGATACGACGACGAGGATGGAGTAATGACCCTGAGTTTGCAGGGATATTTGACGAACGGGGTAAGTTTTTTTCCATGACGATTATTATTATCATTATTATTCCGTGGTCCGGAGTTTTACCATCATCATGTATATGTGTGTGTGTGTATAGTGCGTCGATATCAAGAACTTTGTAACGATGAAGATCGTTATGATTTCAACGAGGAAGGACGCACCGATTCCGATGATCATGAATTAGATGACCATCCTAAAGTCGAAGGTCGAGCCAAAAAAAATTGCTGGATCGACACGCGGGCACCACTAGCAAGAAATCCTGGGGTTATCGAGATAACGGGTCCCTCGTACCGTTTTGATGATGAAAGGGAGAATGGACCAGGAGACCAAGCAGTCGCAGGGCCTTCAGGTATCGCTAGATCGTCAGCTGTTCGCCGTCTGAACTTTGATATCAGCGATACCGATAGCAGTAGTAGTAGTAGTGATGGTAGTAGTGAAGAAGAAGAAGAAGAAGAAGAAGAGGTAGTGAGAGAAGAAGAAGAAGAAGAAGAAGGAGAAGAACGGGATGAATACGACAGCAATGAGGAAGACGAACAGAATGAGGATGATGATGATGAGGAAATAGAGATCGAAGAATGGGAAGCCGATGAGGAGGAAGTTTCCGAAGCCGATTCAGGTAAAAAAAAATCATTATTATTTCCACTTATGATCATGACTAGAGCTACTTATACAAAAATATATAGATCAGGGTTATGTAAAAAACTTCGATTTTTTTTTCGTTTTGGGGGTTTGATAGTTGTTGGTAACTGTCAAAAAAGTAATTCCTCCGATATTTGAACCCCAAAATTTTGTAGAGGTTGCTCGAATGACTTTTTATTTTTTTTTCGATCGTGGTAGACAATCACGATTTGAAAATTTTTATTTTTCTGTTTTGCATGAAAAAATTGCCGTACTTGATGAAACAGTGATTCTTCCAAAATTAAGACTCTTAAAAATTTTTTAAAGGTCGCACAAATAACTTTTTTAGTTTTTTTCGATTGTGGTTGACATTCATTTTTAACATATATTGAAAAAAAAAAAACAGGATATTTTTCCGACGCGAACGGAATATTAGGCAACGCTGATTATGTCCGACAAGTCGATAACAGGCTATTCAATTATGATTGGCTCCTTCAAAGATTGGAAATGTCTGATGATAATGAGGGGGAGTAACGGAATTCGGCCACTAAAATCTTTTTTTGTTAGTAATTCACGCACTACTTTTATCGCATGTTTTTTTTTTTTTCAATTTACTTGATTATTCGGAGTGAGACTGATCTAATTTTTTAATTTTCAGTACATCAAACAGGCGGTGGAGAAGCCTGGGGAAATATTTTACCCCCGGGGCAGCGTTTTCAGATCGTGAGCGAGCAGGCCCGATACTTCAAACGTTTCAAAACGCGTGGTCGAGAAATTATTTTGAAACTGCGGAAACCTCCTGAAAATGCTGATCAATTTTCTTGGATCCAGGGAGCAATGCGTGATGTTATGACTCATCTCACAGCATCATGCGAACCTCACGATTACGCAGGGGTGGAAATCAATTCGCCAGGATTTTCTCAAGGAGCGGCATGGCTGTCTTTTCGCCCTGTACGTGATTTTTCACTGGAGGATATTTGGAAATTAATCAACGACATTTCTCAAAGTGCCCGTGAGTTTAGAATAGCTGATGATGCGCTAGAAATAAGAATGTGTATCGTTCGCGGGGTCCAGGGTGGAGGGCGTGGGGGTATTCCTCTATCACACGAAGAAGTTGCTAAACGATCGATTTTACATATAGATAATCGTGATAATTTATGTTTACCGCGATCGCTTGTCACGGCGTATGCTCATGCTGAACGAGGTGAGCTGCGTACTGGAGAATTACATAAAATCTGGCAGAAAATACGTGATACTCGACGGGATTATCAACGATCTGAAGCTGTAAATCTAGTACAAAAAGCGCATGTAAAAATTCCGACTCGCGGATGCGGACTGCGTGAAATAAAATTATTTCAAAAATATTTCACGGCCGAAGGTATTGCAATTGTAGTTTATGAATTTCTCTCTTTTGGAAAACGTACACCGGCTTTGTTTGATGGAAGAGAAAATGTTATTGCGGAGTTCGGTCGAATAAAACATACTTTATTTATAATTTATTACGAACGCTCCCATCATTTCCAGCCAATTTTAAATCTAGTCGGGGCACTTGGGAGTCGAGGATTTTGTTCACTGTGTAACACTCGATATACTCGTGCGATCGAGCATCGGTGTTCCAAAGAATGTGCACGTTGTAAATCGACAGAATGTAGGAGTAATGGCGCAGCACTTACTCAGTGTAATGAGTGCAATCGTTCATTTTTTGGAGCTCAATGTTTTACGCTACACAAACAACCCAGAGTACGTAAAGTCCGCGGGTGTCGAAACAAACGTGAATCGAGTGTGTGTGAAATGTTAAAAATTTGTCGTAACTGTTCAAGACTCGTTAAAAGCTGGTGCAAACCTCCTCACGAATGTGGAGTATCATTTTGTAAAACTTGTAGACGCATACGAGCCATACCTCATAATTGTTTTATCGCTCCATTGAAAATCAAAAAAACATTTGTTCGTAAAACACCAAGGGAACAAAAAGATATGTCGTTGCAGTTTATATTCTATGATTTTGAAACACAACAACATACACGGTTACGCGGAGATAACTCATCTCGTGTGCATATACCTAATCTTTGCGTAGCTCAACGTGTCTGCATCTGGTGTTTGAACGATGAAATTATAGAAAATGAATGTGAAGTTTGTGGACAGCGGGAATTTGTATTTGACGAAGACCCTATAGGAAACCTTGTAAAATTGGCTATAAATTCAAAATTTGAGAAAATAATTTGCATTGCTCACAACGCACGAGGATTCGATGGACAGTTCATACTTCGTTATCTTATTGAAGATCAAAAAACTCAAATGCCAGCATTGATTATGAGGGGTACGAAAATAATTTCCATGAGAGTAGGAAAAATTTGTTTTCTTGATAGTTTGAATTATTTACCGATGCCTCTCAGTTCGCTACCTAAAGCATTCGGATTTGCTGATATCGTAATAAAAGGCGTATTTCCTCATTTATTTAATACTCCAGAAAACCAAAATTATGTTGGTCCACTCCCTGACTTAAACTTTTATTGTCCTGGTAAAATGTTTGCAGCGGAACGTGAACGGTTTGTGGCCTGGTACACTGAAACACGGGAGTCGGGATATATTTTTAATTTTGCAGAGGAATTTTTGCGATATTGTCGCGATGATGTTTCAGTTTTACGTCGGGCATGCCTAGCTTTTCGTAAACTATTTATTCAATGTGGTAAAGTTTGTCCGTTTGCGGAAAGTTGTACGATAGCATCAGCGTGTTCATTAGTATATCGCAAAAACTTCTTACCAGCCGACAAAATTGCATTATTACCACCTGGAGGGTATCGGTGGGCTGATAAACAGTCTCGCAAAGCTGTTTCGTGGCTCGTATGGCTTGAGCAGGAAAAAGGTATCATCATCGCACACGCTGGTCGCACCCGAGAGCAACGTTTACCTTATGGTCTACCACCGGTTGATGGGTATTACGAAGAAAACAACTCTCGTTATGTCTTTCAATTTCATGGTTGTTTTTGGCATGGGTGTAAGCGTTGCTTTCGTATAAACAGAGACAAGCGATTGCGATGTGGCGATACGATGGATCAGCGATACGAGCGTACCATAACAATATCGACACGGATTAAAGAGCAGGGTTTTTTATTGACTGAGATATGGGAGTGCGAGTATGACACAATGATCAAAGATAATACCGGTATGGAAGAATTTGTGAAAAACCATCCCATGGTAATTTTACCACCGCTTGAGCCACGTGAAGCATTTTTTGGAGGAAGGACAGAAAATTTTGTAAATATGTACGAAGTAAAAGATGGAGAACAAATACGATATGTAGATGTCTGTTCACTATACCCCTGGGTGTGTAAAACAGGAAAATTTCCGATAGGACACCCAAGCGTGTATGTAGGTGAGGAATGTCGCGTTCTTATAGGATCAAATAACTCGCTTGATAGTGTTGAGGGTCTGGTCAAGTGTACTGTATTACCGCCTCGTGATTTGTATCTACCCGTTTTGCCATTTCGAGCGCATGGAAAATTATTATTCGCTTTATGCAGGTCATGTTGTCTGAACTTGAATACGAATGAGAATTGCGAACATGAAAATCCAGATGAGCGCGCATTCAACGGTACATGGGTCGTTGATGAATTGAGAAAAGCTGTCTCACTAGGGTATACCGTAATACGCGTTGATGAAATCTGGCAATATGAAATTACTCGTTACAATCCTTTGACGCAAAGTGGTGGTCTTTTTGCCGAGTACATAAACACTTTTCTTAAAATCAAACAAGAAGCCAGCGGTGCACCACCGGGTTGTAGCGAAGATCCTGAGACACTGAAACAGTATGTTGAAGATTATAAAAATGCCGAGGGAGTCACGCTCGATGCGAGTGCAATAAAGATGAACCCTGGTCTTCGCTCGCTTGCTAAATTAGCCCTAAATTCTTTCTGGGGAAAATTTGGTCAGCGTGAAAACCAAACCAATACAATCATAATTTCCACGCGTGCTGAGCTCATGGATTTACTCACAAGCCCGGAAATCGAAATTACGGGTATTCTACCGGTCAATCATAGAATCATGTATGTAAATTACAAAAATTCGGATGAGGCTATTCGTCCTTCGTTAACGGGAAATGTTGTAATTGCAGCGTATACGACAGCACAAGCGCGTCTTAAATTGTATGAATATTTGGAAGGACTTGGTCGTCGTGTATTGTATTGTGACACTGACTCCTGCATTTATGTGAGCCGTGGTCGGAGCGGCGAATATGAACCTCCGATCGGACAATTTCTGGGTGATCTTACTGATGAATTGTGTACGTATGGTGAGGGCTCATACATTTCTTCGTTTGTATCGGGTGGGCCAAAATTCTATGCTTTTACCGTGCGTAAACCCGATGGTACCACGGTCGAAGTATGCAAAGTCAAAGGTATCACGTTGAACTTTGAGAATAGTCGACAGATAAATTATGAGACGATCCGCTCATTCGTATCGGGAGAAAGGAGTGCACCTGTTGTTTTAAAATTCGATACTATAAGACGCACCGAATTCCATCAGGTGATATCACGCGAAGAAACTAAGTCATGTGCCCCGGTGAGCGTTAAGAGACAACACGATAGGGAATATTGTACACTACCTTACGGTTTTGTTCGAGCGAGTGTATGAATGCGAAATAGTAAATTAAATATTATTATTATTATTGTTAGTAAAAGTTGCATTAGAATTATGATATTTTTATTGATCACTTTTTATAATAAGATAAACTATTCAAAAATGTTGTATTGAAAAAAAAAAAAAATGATTACGATGAATAAAAAATGGTATAGTTCATTTTTGTTATATGTCAACGCTGATGTATTGAACCCTATCTTTTTTTTTAATCTCAGGTATAAAAGACTCTACTGCGTTACACCTGCTATTACCGATTCTCTCGACGGGTGATTCATTTTCAAAATGAATATAATCTAATGCGTTTGATTTTTCAAGTCATTTCTTAACATGGATTCGCGATGGAAGCATCCATGGACTTCCATGATTTGTGGACCAACAGGGTGTGGCAAAACTTTTTTCGTGAAAAAATTTTTCAAATACATTCATGAAATGGCCGATGTTCGTTTCGAACGAATACTTTTTTATTACTCGGAATGGCAGCCTGGATATTCAGAGTATGGAGAAACAGTTGAATTTCGGGAGGGATTACCGCAGTCTGCTGACTATTCATCCGATCAGCGTCCTAAGCTCATCGTGATTGACGATTTAATGCGAGAAGCCTCAAATAATAGCATTGTAGACTTATTCACAAAGGGAAGTCATCATAAAAATTTGAGTGTGATCTTCATAACACAAAACTTATTTCATCAAGGTCACGGTCAAAGGGATATATCCTTAAATACGAATTATATTATTATTTTCAAGAATCCTCGAGACCGTGCCCAAATACAACATCTCGCTCGGCAGGTGTGTCCAGAAAACCCCCGTTTTTTGCAAGAAGTGTATTTCGATGCGACATCAGCCCCCCACGGTTATTTATTACTTGATTTGAAACAGTCGACACCTGATAATTGTCGGTTTCGCGCATGCGTATTTCCTGATGATCAATATAATTACGTTTATATTCCGAAAAAAGAAATAAAAACGCGAGACACATCTCGCGATGTTCCAGTAATGAGAGTGTAATGACCATGCACGGAGGTCTCGGAAAAAAACATATCATAATTTTACGAGCTCTATGCTACTTGACGCAAAAACAACTCCGTCAAGTTTTACGAATTATCGATTCATCGTTAATTCGTTGTATTTGCGAATGCGCTCTCAACGTGTTACATGGTAACGTGAGCCTCAAAGGTAGTGAGAGCCGTCGGTTGCGACGGTACGCAGTTTTGCTTCGTCGTTTAGCTGAAAAACGTGGAAACTGGAAAGCTAAAAGACATCTTATTATCAAACGGTGTACTCATTTTCTCAAGCTTCTTCTTATTCCTGTTTTGAATTATTTGAAACATGGAACACGCGAGGAAAATGGTACTGGTTCCACATGATAATCTACATCGTCTTAGTGAAAAACAGCAGAAAACCGTTGACTCACTTACTCCTCCTTCATCAAAAATTCTGACTACTGTTCAAACGACGGGGACTCCTCTTTCTCGTTTAGACTCTGAGATGGCTGAAATTTTAAACTCTGATTCATACGCTAGTGATAGAGATAAAATGACAGCATATCTTCAGATTTTACATAGATATCTACGACTCACTACACATTCACAACATAATGAGAGAGATAATCCATTAATTGCTATGGATACCGGTGTGATAGGGGCGGAAACATCGGAAAAACCAGGAGTGGAAGCTGGTCTGGAACGCGATACAACAGTACAATCAGCCGAGATGAGATCGCGATTGAATGACACTCTCATTATCGATAGTGTTCCAAAAAAATTCCATCCAAAGGCTAAAATGTTATTGCGCAACCTACATAGAAATACTTCACCCTCAAAACGAATGAGTTGGGATATGAATGGAGTAGTATCTATAGGTGGTACCAGAATCCCTAATTCTAATATTGTCGATCTTATCAACGATGCGATGCGAGCTAGAAAACGAGTCAAACCCGCAGGTCGAGCTCATTTCGCTGAACATCTCCGGAAGATGCAGATGCCTCGAGAATTCATCGGTAACCCCGAGGTACTTCAAGAGCCTGTACTCATTGATTCATCAACCCCTCGTAAACGTATCATAGTACCAGCGCCTGGTGATGTGACCTTAGATACGAGTAGTAGTAGTAGTAGTTGCTGTAGCGAATACGAGGAGCCGTATGGTACGGAATTGCAACCTAGACACTCGCGAGAATCTTCAGAAAGTGAAGACATTGCTCATAATAAAAAAAGATCTCAACAGGGTCGCGGTCACTCAGGCAGACAACGCTTTGTCTGGACATCACTAAAATTATGAAACGTTTTGAGACGACTTACTATGACCCCTCTCACCCTGCTTCTTTTTCTTGTGCTGAAAATTTAAAAAATGTTAAAGGTGTTAACAAAAATAATGTCGTACCATGGTTGGAAAGTCAAGATGCTTATACTATGCATCGTCTCACTCGTCGTCGATTTCCTCGACGATCGTATAATGTCAATAATATTGACGATGTATGGGAAGCTGACCTGGCTGACCTTCGATCCATCGCAACATATAACGACAGTTATAAAAATCGCAAAAATCCCCTCACGGGGAAAAAAACGTGGACAAGTACATTGGTGGTCCCTTGTTTCCCTATGATATTAAAAAAAATCCAAAACGCCGCTTAGAAGAATTCAAAAAAAGTTACAAAATAAGTTGAGATCTGTTGAAATATACGTGGCCAAATACGGGAAGCTTTACTGCGTTTCAATAAATTTCCAAAGACGGTTTGATGTTTATAGAAAAAATAATCAAGTTTGGAAATTCAACTATGTCACCAACCAAATTGCAAACGTAAAAAAATAAGATCGTAAAAAAATTCTGAACGAAGTACTTGGCGAATTCTTGATCATGATCTATACACTACGCTTATTTCATGGAAAAATCCTCGCCAAGTACTTCGTTCAGAATTTTTTTACGATCTTATTTTTTTACGTTTGCAATTTGGTTGGTGACATAGTTGAATTTCCAAACTTGATTATTTTTTCTATAAACATCAAACCGTCTTTGGAAATTTATTGAAACGCAGTAAAGCTTCCCGTATTTGGCCACGTATATTTCAACAGATCTCAACTTATTTTGTAACTTTTTTTGAATTCTTCTAAGCGGCGTTTTGGATTTTTTTTAATATCATAGGGAAACAAGGGACCACCAATGTACTTGTCCACGTTTTTTTCCCCGTGAGGGGATTTTTGCGATTATATCACTTCTTTTTTCTAAAATTCTTAAATATTTTGGTTCATATAAACTCCTATGGAGACTGTATATAATTACAATCCGCACTTTTAGCTTGTGAATATAACCCATAACTGTTGATTTTATTTTGCATTTTTATATTTTGTAGATGAATATGTTCACTGCGAGATTTGAATACACAGGATCACAAAAAAAATGCTTACCAGTCTGTTCAAAAGTTTATACTGAGATCATTATTTTTCACAATTTATCCAATTTACTCGCTAATCTCGCACTTTATCATTACAGAACTTCACTCAGAATCTCCGTTGAATATTTTTATTAAATCCATTAATCGAAATTTTTCGGACGTCCTGCACTTGATTATGTCAAAACTCCGTTAATAACCGTTGTAGATGTCATACACTACGCTTACACGGCACTCTTATTCCGATTTGGTTATAATGGGGTGTATATACATATATATCGGGCATAATAAACCCGATTAATTAATCCGGAATAAGAGTTCCGTGTGAACGTAGTAGTCATTGCTCTCTCTCTCTCTCTCTCTCTCTCTCTCTCTCTCTCTCTCTCTCTCTCTCTCTCTCTCTCTCTCTCAGCTGTCACTGGAGACTGACTTTGATGAAAATGTGTCTTGAGGCGTGCGATGAGGCCTATCATGGTGTTGTATACAGACACGTCAAATTCTTGAATGTGTTGGTAACTTTTGCATAATCTTGAGCCCGTGCAAAGTTTTTTCTCAGCAATTACGCGACCGATCATGCTGATTTTGGGCGCAATCGAAAGAGAATTTCTTAATTAGCTAAAAGTTCAATTTTTGAGTTCCTCAATTGCTTCTGTGCTTCGTAATTCAATAAAATGACATGCCAATTTTACCCCCACCACCGCGAAAAGTTTTGTTTCGAGAAAGTATAGTCTCGGCGAGCCTCGGGCCAGCAGACGACAGGGCTGTCAATGTACTTGTCCCGAGACTCTACCGAGTCTCTTGATATATTTTAGTTGTAATCGATGTATTAAGTAAATTTGCCTGGATCGAACCACTGCGAGATAAAACGAGTAAGAGCGTAACCAATGGTTTTGCACAAATACTTTTACGCTCGAAGCCTAGATTTCCCCATTTATTACAATCAGATCGTGGTAGAGAATTTGTAGGTGCCCCGTTCCAACAATTTTTAACAAACAAAAATATCAATTTCCGTACGGCTCGTAATCCAGATATCAAAGCATCGATCGCTGAACGTTTCAATCGTACTCTAAAAGATCGAATGTGGCGATATTTCACGTATACGCGAAATAAACGATATATCGACGTTTTGCAAAAATTCGCGCATGCTTATAATCAGTCACGTCACTCGGGTACACGAATGCGACCTTCTGAGGTGACTTTGGAAAACGCTAGCATGGCTCGTAAAAATCTTGCCCGACGATATAATTCTTCGAGAAAAAAATTAGAAAACGAATTACCTAAATACAGAGTAGGAGACTTGGTTCGCATCAGTAGCGCCAAAGCAGCGTTCGCGAAAGGTTACGAAAGTGGGTGGACTCGAGAGATATTCAAAATACATCGAATATCTATGAGTCGTCATCCAGTCGTATATATTTTACACGATTTGAACAACGAGCCCATTGACGGAATTTTCTACTCACCGGAATTGTCACGTGTACGTGAGGATCCACGACGTTCTCAAGTTGCTGATGCTGTGAAATGAATTCTAGAGACAAGGAATTCTTCTTCGTTATGCTACCGAGTAACAGTAGCATGCATTATTTTCCGAGTAATACCGCTACAAAATTTGTCACAAAGTTACCACGGCATCTTCATCTGGATGGAACGTGGGGGGTTGCTGTCGCTGAAATAAGTTATCCAATGACATTCTATCATATTCCTCGAACACCTCATACTATAACTTTCGATAACGTAGATTATGATAAATCTGGGCGCATTGATCAAAACAAATTTTCTGAACAAACAGATATTATCCCGAGTGGTGTGTATCGATCCATCGGATCTCTGTTAGAGACAATAAATAAATTACCTTGTATAACTGAACATTTAGAATTTGTCCAGGAGCATAATGGATGTGTAAAAGTGGCACGAAAATGTAATGAAAACCGATACCACGGGTTTCGTATTTCTCCATTAATTGCAAAAATGTTAGGATTCGGTGAAGCGACTCAAGCTCGAACAGGTATAAGTCTCGAAAATCCGTATCGAGGTTATCGACCTGCATCTCTAGCTCGTGCCATCCCAAATAGTCTGTTTGTATACTCCGATATTTGTGAATCCTATATAACTGGTGATGTTCAATCACCATTATTATCAGTAGTACCTATTAAGATCGAGGGTGAATATGTTTATGGGACGAGCAGAATTAAACACTTCCCTTCTCCGCGTTACATTCCTCTCATACGCCACGAATTTCACACGATAGAAATTGATATAAGAGACGAATTTGGTCAGCCTATTCCATTCGAGGAAGGACCTTTGACCGTGACACTGCGTTTTAAACGCCTCCATTAAATATTCCATGGACCATTACTACGAAGACGAGGATTCTCTTCTAGCGAATGGTCGTCGAGGCTATGGTGGAATAAGTCATGTCTATATTGGTACTCCAAACCAGCGAGGTCACGGAATTGGTAGTTTTTTGGGAGGACTATTTCGACGTGTATTACCACTTCTACGTAAAGGAGCCACAGCGATCGGTAAGGAGGCGATTCGCGCTGGAGCCAACATAGCATCCGATGTCGTCAGAAACAACATGAATTTGAAGGAAGCGTTTCATACAAGAGTACGTGAATCTGGGAAAAACTTGAAACGCAGCGCTGAGGAGAAAATAGATAAATTGATGACGGGGGCTGGCTATAAAATGAGGAAAAAAGGAGAACCATGCCATTCCCTCAGTGGCAGTGTCACGAGACGAGTCGCTCTGAAAAATAAGAAGACGAAGAAGAAGAAAAATACCACTAAAACAAAAAATAAAAGTAAGAAGAAACCTGTCAACAAGCGGCGAAAATCGACGAAAAAGAAGAAAAATCATCGTAGTGTTGCTGATATATTCGCTTGAGAAAAAAAAAAAGACCAGGATGGCTTTCTTACATACACACTCTTGCGAGTGTTTAAAATCTGAACTCGAACTTTTTTCACTACCTCCTACACAAACTACGATCGAGAGTTCAAACTGGGTACACTATAAACCCATTTCTTCCTTAACAGATGATTCACCAATAGAATTTGTCATTCCTGGTCAAGGTGATGAGTACATCGACCTTGCTCATACTATGCTAAGCCTCCGTGTGCAAATAAAAAACTCCATTCCTCACTCCTCTTCCCCAAAAGCAGATGGATCGAAAGATACATCACCTCAGTTGCCAGATATCGGACCCGTAAATAACCTTCTGCACTCAATGTTCAATCAGGTGGATGTGTATTTGAACCAAAAACTCGTCTCACCTCCGAATAACGCTTACGCGTATCGATCATACATTGAAACATTGTTAAATTACGGACCAGCAGCCAAAAAATCTCATCTTACTTCTGTTTTGTGGTACGATGATACACCGGGAAAAATGGATGATACTAGTTTCAAAAATAATAACGGATTGCGAGAACGGGCGAAATTACTTTCCAGAGGAAAAACAGTGGATTTGCTGGGTCATCTACATTGCGATATTTTCAATCAAGAGCGTTTCCTCTTGAACGGTGTAGAAATGCGTCTGCGACTTGTGAGGGCTAGAGACTCGTTCTGTCTCATGAGCTCTAAACAGGATATTCCGTATGGATTAAGTATCCTTGAAGCTACGCTGTTAGTAAGACGAACCAAAATTGCACCTGGAATTTTACTCTCTCATGCCCGTGCATTGGCAAAAACAACAGCAAAATATCCGCTTACGCGAGTCGAAGTTAAAGCTATTTCGCTACACGGAGGAGTACATGGAGAAACGATTGACAACATCGTCCTCGGACAGCTACCAAAACGGATCATTATTGGATTCGTCGATAACAGAGCATACAACGGAAATGTTGAAATGAACCCATTCAATTTCCAAAATTATAAAATCAATTATCTATCATTGTATGTGGATGGAGCACAAGTACCATCAAGACCGCTACAACCAGATTTTACGCAAAATAATCTTTACGTTGACACCTACCATACATTATTTTCGGGTACAGGGATACATTTTCTCAATGAGGGTAATTCAATAAGTCGAGAGAGTTATCCCAACGGATATTGTCTTTTCGCATTCGACTTGACACCTGATCTTTCTGCGAACTCCAGCTCGCATTGGAATTTGGTGAAACACGGTAGTGTGAGAATCGAGGTACGATTTGCTGAGGCGTTGGCATCGACTGTGAATTGTATTGTATATGCTGAATATGACAATGTCCTTGAGATCGACGCCTCGCGACAAGTAATTGCTGACTTCAGCGGATAAGCGCCGTCAAAGCAGGCATCAGGTTTCTTGACATCCGTCGACCGTCTTTCCGCCACAGAGTTGGATTTTGGAGAAAAATCAGCTCAGTTTACTGTGCGCTGCTGGTCAGTACGGTCGTAAAAAAAAAAATGGAGATAATTATTGATATCCAAGGAATGCGGGATAAAGAGCATCGTTTTCTACCAAAAGAAGTTGCCATCGTTGCTCTAAACCAACCATTTACAATGCATTGGATTGTTTCTCCTCCATATGCATTCAACGAGCTTCCCAGAGTAATACGCCATGAAAATCAAATTTTAACACTTCATCATCATGGTTTGGAGTGGTACGAGGGAGATGTTTCCTGTAAGCAACTCTATGCCAATTTGCGAGAAATAGCACGACATGCAAAAACTATCTGGACTCGGGGTTATGAAAAGGCTGACTTATTGAGTCAGGTAATTACTCGAGAAATCAACGATCTCGAAAAACCGGAATGGGAGTGTCCAAGTTTTAATAAATTATCTACATCACGCAGTAGATGTCTACGACATAGTTTGGGGGTAGTAAAAACCACGAATCGATGTGCTTTGACACAAGCTCTTATGTTGAAGAAATTTCTTCTTCGAAATAATACTGCAGCTGGCAGAGTACATACAGAAGAGGATAAAAAACATGAGGAGATGGAGGAGGAAAAGAGCGAGGACTCATTCATCGGTTGCTTCCCCTGCATAAATTTTCCTCAAAACGAGGTTCTCATTTGAAGAAATAGAAATATGTCGACAGAATTATAACTCTTCAGCTGTTACTATGCAGTCATAATGGATTTGCATATAAAGTGAAAAAGTATATCTTTTCGCCATTTCTTAATCTGCTATCGGAGCATGAACACACAGCAAATACGAGACGCTCTACGTTATTTGCCGCTTGCTACCATCGGTGTATTTCCGGCCGACGAAATTCCTCGTACGTGGACGAGACCAGCGGGAATAATCGCCAACACAGATGAACACACAAAACCTGGTGAGCACTGGGTTGCAATGTACGTCGATCGAGTTGGAAGAGGATGGTACTTCGACAGCTACGGATTACCACCAATCATACCACAACACCTTGCACGACTCCGGAGGAATTGCAAACTCTTCCGTTTCAACGTTAAGCAGCTCCAAAGTGATTCTTCAGACGTTTGTGGCCAATTTTGTGTTATTTTTCTGCACCTTATGTCTTGTGGTTTTGGTATGGCTAAATTCAACAATCTCTTCTCTGATAACCCCCGAAAAAATGACGAAATAGTGCGCGAATATTATAAAGCCTTTGCCTCTCGACAGATAAATAATAATAATAATGTTCATAAAAATGAAACTATGAGCGGTAGCGGTAGTTTCACCGAGCGCAGATTTCCATGTACACAAGGCTGTTGTATGCGTCGATGAGTGAACAGAGTGCGTCAAACTTATAAACAATGTTATAATCATAATAAATATGCGGGATTTTTTTTTCATAATTTTTGTAAAACTAATGTAATTTATGAATAACTGGAAAAATAAAAACCGATCAAAAATGTATTCATTATAAACAATGTTATAATCATAATAAATATGCGGGATTTTTTTTCATAATTTTTGTAAAACTAATGTAATTTATGAATAACTGGAAAAATAAAAACCGATCAAAAATGTATTCATTCGAATTATTAATTTTTCCCCCAAAACTTGAAAAAAAAAATCATAAAAAGTAAAAAAAATCATCATAAAAAAAAACTGTAAAAATCATAAAAAAGTAGAAAAATATCGTACAGATATGGTACTCCTCACACAATCTCCCCCCCTCCTCCCCTCACCTGGCCACCAAGCTATTCACCTGTGGAGCGGGGGAAAATAGCTTGGAGTGGGTAGGAGCCTGGTGGGGGTAGGAGTGGGGATGAGAGTGGGGGGCGCCATACCTGTACGTATTCTACTGACTTGTTCTCGTGTATGCAATCGGAGCGACACTGCCATGTCGACCGTGTGCTTTCACTCGGACGCTTCGCTTTGCACGAACGGTTCCGATGTTGCACGAACGCCCAATTACATCAGCGCGTGCGCGCGTTCACATCAGCGAACTCTCGATGCTCGAAAAACATTCATACCAACAGATTTGACGACTTTTTGTGCACTGTGAACTTAAAATTTTACAGGATATTGGAAAATCTGCATGTTACGACACAATATAGATGATATCCTGTTATCATTAATTTCGAATGCTTTTGTAATATTGTTTGGTTCATAATTTTTGGCTATTCATATTTTTCCATTCGTAATTTCTGTGTTCTCCATTTTTTATGATGCACTGTGTTTGTAATTTTTTTTATTCGTCATCCGATGTATTTTTGCTTTTATTTGACAACGTTTTGCTCTTTTGAACTAAACGTTTTTCATGCATTATCATGATTTAGCAGGTTGAATTGGTTTTTTTTATAACTTTTCGTAATGAATTGCTTATTTGAAGCAAGTCCCGAGAGAAGATCGAACTGCTTCTTCTTATAAATGATCTTTCATTTGTTTTTTGGATAGTTTACAAACGATTCATTTTTTTGAGGACAATTATTCAAAAATCCAAAACACCGCTTAGAAGAATACAAAAAAAGTTACAAAATAAGTTAAGATCTGTTGAAATATACGTAGCCAAATACGGGAAGCTTTACTGCGTTTCAATAAATTTTCAAATACGGTTTGATGTTGATAGAAAAAATAATAAAGTTCGGAAATTCAACTATGTCACCAACTAAATTGCAAACGTAAAAAAATTAGATTGTAAAAAAATTCTGAACGAAGTACTTGGCCAAGATTTTTTCATGAAATTAACGTA
Organism: Campoplex capitator; assembly: GCA_037576405.1. Classification (NCBI taxonomy): domain Eukaryota; kingdom Metazoa; phylum Arthropoda; class Insecta; order Hymenoptera; family Ichneumonidae; genus Campoplex; species Campoplex capitator. The sequence goes on along the minus strand of JARBWI010000630.1, from coordinate 880,788 downwards.
ATGTACAGATCATGATCACGAACTCGCCAAGTACTTCGTTCAGAATTTTTTTACAATCTAATTTTTTTACGTTTGCAATTTGGTTGGTGACATAGTTGAATTTCCGAACTTTATTATTTTTTCTATCAACATCAAACCGTATTTGAAAATTTATTGAAACGCAGTAAAGCTTCCCGTATTTGGCTACGTATATTTCAACAGATCTTAATTTATTTTGTAACTTTTTGTTTATTCTTCTAAGCGGCGTTTTGGATTTTTTTTAATATCATAGGGAAACAAGGGACCACCAATGTACTTATCCACGTTTTTTCCCCGTGAGGGGATTTTTGCGATTATATCACTTCTTTTTTCCAAAATTTTTAAATATTTTGGTTCATATAAACTCCTATGGAGACTGTATATAATTACAATCCGCACTTTTAGCTTGTGAATATAACCCATAACTGTTGATTTTATTTTGCATTTTTATATTTTGTAGATGAATATGGTCACTGCGAGATTTGAATACACAGGATCACGAAAAAAATGCTTACCAGTCTGTTCAAAAGTTTATTCTGAGATCATTTTTTTCACAATTTATCCAATTTACTCGCTAATCTCGCACTTTATCATTACCGAACTTCACTCAGAATCTCCGTTGAATATTGTTATTAAATCCATTAATCGAAATTTTCCGGACGTCCTGCACTTGATTATGTCAAAACTCCGTTAATAACCGTTCCACTGTGTAGACGTCATACACTACGCTTACACGGCACTCTTATTCCGATTTGGTTATAATGGGGTGTATATATAAAAAACTTTTAAAAAGTGAAAAAAGAACGTCAAGTATGAAAAAGTTGTGACCTTATCTATAAAATTACCACTCGAAATCGTTTTACAAAAATAAAATCATATCATTCTCATCAAGCCAAGACCACCAAATGGTGTATGAAATTACAAATAGACGTAAAATGCACGCGTGCAAAAATTATACGCCAACTTGGCGTGCATGATTTTCAAATGTCAGTTCAGCAAACCAACGCTTCTTTCATTTGTACATTTAGTCATTTTTTTCCGCTTATTCGTCCGTCCAAACCATTTATTCACTCAGCCCATCTAATCATCCGTCCGAAACTATCCATGTAGAATATTGATTTCAAATCCTACTAATGTGAGATTCGCCTTTGGCGAACTTACATTTGAAAATCATGCACGCCAAGTTGGCGTATAATTTTTGCACGCGTGCATTTTACGTCTATTTGTAATTTCATACACCCTTTGGTGGTCTTGGCTTGATGAGAATGATATGATTTTATTTATGTAAAACGATTTCGAGTGGTAATTTTATAGATAAGGTCACAACTTTTTAATACTTGGCGTTCTTTTTTCATTTTTCAAAAGTTTTTTCCAGGGATATCACTTTTTGTTGTAAAGAACGACAGTAGAAAGTAAGAAATATTGAGTAGTACAATGATGGAAAAATTATAATCGTCGTACTCGGGGGTATACCTTCTTCGTAAGTGCCTTTCTCGTGCGTTTTCTCGTGGTTTTCGCATTCTCGCGGTATTTCGCGGTTTTTCGTAGTCTATTGTTATATTTGTATAAAATATATGTGTATGTAGGTATGATGACTCATTAAAAGTTATAATCGTCATCCTCGGGGGGCTCCGCCCCCTCTCCCCCCGCCGGCTTCGCCCCCTGCGACCCCCCTAGCCCGGGTTTGAATTGTATATGTGTGCTTCTTGCTCTCGTTCAATTATTTCCGCGGGAGGAGAGTAGATCCTTCCTTGGAGGGGGTTCGGAAAGTAGACATATATATATTGTGGAAAAAAATTTTCTATACTGAAATCGAGGCACCTAATTTTTACAATTACGAATTCACCTTTTTACGGGGATCACAGGGAAAAAAAAATTTATGTCATCTGAAGCGCATTCATCCCATTCTATAACGGGAGTTTCATTTTTTTCCGTGAGTCAAATTACGTAACAATGGCAACGACTTCAAGTTCAGAAGTGGAGGGAAATCGACCAATCTCGAGTATATATACGCTGCCACGTCTTGCCTTGCCTGTTCAAACATTTTCTTTTTAATACTTGGCGTCATGACGCTGCCGCGTCTCTAGATATCGGGTATAATAAACCCGATTAATTGATGCGGAATAAGAGTTCCGTGTGAACGTAGTAGTCATTGCTCTCTCTGCAGCTGTCATTGGAGACTGGCTTTGATGAAAATGGGTCTTGAGATGGGCATTGAGGCCTATCATGGTGTTGTATACAGACACGTCAAATTCTTGAATGTGTTGGTAACTTTTGCATAATCTTGAGCCCGTGCAAAGTTTTTTCTCAGCAATTACGCGACTGATCATGCTGATTTTGGGCGCAATCGAAAGAGAATTTCATAATCAGCTAAAAGTTCAATTTTTAAGTTCCTTAATTGCTTTTGAGCTTCGTAATTCAATAAAATGACATGCCGATTTTACCCCCACCACCGCGAATCGGTTTATTCAGAGAAAGTATAATCTCGGCGAGCTCGGGCCAGCAGACGACAGGACTGTCAATTTACTTATCCCGAGACTCTACCGAGTCTCTTGATAAATATTTGAATCAAAGAAAAACTTGAATTCAGTGGATTAATCGAGACTGTTTTTTTTTCCCTGAATCAACTCACTGTTTGAAAGCAGGTAAATAGGAATAAGTGGCAGTGGAGCACATATTGCAGATGAAGGGAAAATGCTTCGATATATCTTTGTGGGCCCAGTCACTGAAGTATTGATTGAGGAGACCTTGATCGCCACCGTCGAAGGAGCCCTTTGCGGCGACGAATGTCGTTAACAAGGTGAAAGTTTCTTGCGACGGGTTGAAAAAAAATACACCGGAATGGAAGCAATCGGGCCAACCAATATCGGTGCCCGATAGCTTCCATTCCGTTTTGCTGCCATCCCGATTGCTGCCGAAAGTTCCTCACGTTTGAACAATTCGTCGCAGTTTCTTATAACCTTTTGAATCAAATTTGGTTGTATTATTATTCAAATACTGTAAAACACCGAACCAATCGAATAACGACTTCTGGACATTATTGTCTAAAAAAAAAATATTCGGAGCAGCGTGGAGCGGGCAGTCGGGTGCTCGTTCCCGCTGTCGACACGGGCGTCGCCACCTCCTGGGCACCTTTTCGTTCGGGACTGCGAAGACACTCCGCGCATGCGCGCGGGGCGTCTTCATCGATCGCCATGATCGATTACCTCAGTCTGAATCTGGGAGCATCGAAGCGCACACGCAAAATCATCCTTCCAAAATTCTTTGTCTTTCTCTTTCAGCACATCTCTCATTTTTCCGCAATTTTGCCACACTTACGGCATTCTTTCATTGACCGGGTTTTTTCGGGAAATAGTTCGGGCTCTTGATCATATTTTCTTCTTGTTTTTTCTTCGGGTTCAACGCGCTTCGCCGGGAACACGTGGGCAGCCATCTTGGCTTCGCCTCGAGCGTTCGGGACACCGGCCTTGCCGAGCCATTCGCATCGGTATAACACACCATTATTCGGGCTATGTGGGCACACCCACCCCTGTACATTCGACGACTCAACAAATAAACCTATTTATTATATGTTTCCCCGCGCTCTTATTAATTTTTTTTCCTTACCACCAAACCAGACCCCGCATAAAACAATTTCATAAAATAACGACAAAAAAAATTGAAAATAATCCTTGAAATTCTAAATTTTGGTCCTTTTTTCGTTTTGTATTTTCCAAATATTTCTTTTGATCGATTTTCGAATAAAATGCGCTGATGTATCAGTACAGATAAATACATTTTCATGAATATAATAGCAATAATAACCAGAGTATCGGCGTCGATGAAAACACATTTTTCATATTGAGTGAGTCTCCAACAGTGTAACTTGGTGAATGTGATTCCGAGCTCAGGTCTCGCCAAAAGGGCGAGATTAGCTTTGTCCTTCGAGTCGAGTACGTTGACCTCTTGGACCAACCAGAATACGGAGGACAATTTTTCTCTGTTGAGGAAAAGGTATTGAAAAAAAAAAATCGATTAAAATTCGATTCGCACAAAAATTGATAAAATTAACAATTGAAAATTTTTTTGTTTTTAAATCTGTATGACGAAAAATACTTGCAGGAAACCGTCAATAAAAAATCGAAATGACAAATGATAAGCATAGAAGATTAAATATTTTTTTGTCGATTTTTTTCTAAAACAGGTGAGAGCAAATTATTTATACGTGCGAGTTGACAGGCAATGACACTCAATCGCATCGAGATGAAGTTCAAGTTCGCGCTCTGTACTCGTTGCCTGTCGTTCAGCCTTTCGTGCAAGTTATACATATGAATGTGTCAGACATAGACAGTAGGATTCGTAAGCAGACAGTGCTGCCGGACGGTTGTTTCTTCCGAAAGTCTAATTCAAATCGTTCATATAGCCACGTGTGAAAAGAAAAGTTTCGTTCAGTGGGATAAATTTGAAAACTCTATAAAACGGGTCTTAAATAAAGAAAAGAAAAAGAATCTAATTAAACAACTAAATAAGGGGATCCGGAGGAAGCCTCTGCTGCTTTTGCTCCTACTTGGCTTCATCTTCCTCTCCAAATTAAGTAACATCTCTACTCCTGGTTGAAAAATTGGGTGAGTTCGATCCTATCGCCATATAATTATCTAAAAGAACGGTTAATATTTCTTGACTAGGTCAATTTGCTTAGATCCATCAAGATCGAATAGAAAAATAATCTAGCACATGCTAAATATATATATTTAAATAAATGGGTTAATATAAAACAATTTTGAAGATAAAATAATAAATAAGTTATGAACAAAATTAAAAAATATCTATATAGTAATATAGAAAAAGAAAAAAAAGAAAATAATAGTATATAATAATAATTAAAGAAAAAGTTTTGGAGTAATTTTTCTGTTCTTCTAAAATAGCTCATATTCGCTATTTTAAGATATATCGGGTCTTCAATCGTATATATTATAAGCACCAAGTGTTTGCGCGAATTATAAATTAAAAAAAAAGAGTGAATACAAAAATCATAACAACTTGTCTAAAGGCTGGGAGCAATTGTCCTGAGACACGTCATCGAACTGTGATCATAACAGGTCTAACGCTTATTTCTTATTTATAAAAGCCTATATGTCAACACTCTTAAGTATAAATACACATCTCGGATTTCAATTGTCTCATGGATAATAAGGCCTTTCCTAGAATAAGAATTTCGATGATTTATTTTTACCTCGACGAATTATTTCCGATGGTAGTATACTAAAACCACAGGAATGTGATGAAAGAAATAGTATGTATTGTGACCACAAATTTTTTTATATCAATTAAATTTTTATTTCCCGATGTCACAAAAATCTCTCTCTCTCTCACTTACGTCGATTTATTTGATGTATAATTTCCCGTGGGCGCCAGTCGAAGAAGAGAGAGAGAAAGACAGATGACCGGCTTATTCAGCGGGAAGGGCAGGGCGTCGGAAGAATAACGGTTAATTCACTACACTTTAAACTAGTAATATTAATATTATTATTGGTGGAAAGAACAAAAATAATTCAGGTTACAATATCCAATTATACTCGAAACAATATTGATTTTATTCAACTACTAATTTACCGGAAAACTTGTAAATTGATCCGAGAAACGGGAAAAAATCACGAACTCGATTTCATAACGTTCTCACTCACACACATGACCGGGAACCTACACACTCTATAAACTATTCCGAGCTCGTTTAGTCGTCTGTTCCGGATCTACTCGTGAGCAGAGACTTATTTAATATTTCAGGAATATTTACGATGATAATTAATCTTACGGGATGTTTTAGAAAAAAAAAATCACCGAGCCCCCGATATTCGGTTACTCGGCCGAGCTAACACCCGTGGCACTCCCGGCCCACTTACTCTTTCTCACTCGCACTCTCTCAATCGTTCCCGACCTTTTCCCGCAACTTTCTCACGAATAATTATTAATTCTAATATTTTAGATTTTCGCGTACGGCCACGTAACATAATTTTTCCGTGAATTTATTATATTTATTTTCTTTCTTTAAACAACTCGCTTCGCAAGATCGGAACGCGGGTAGAAAAATTAATAAACGGCTATTATCGACACGTGGCGGAGCCGTCGCCGCGACCGCGTTTTTCTCAAGTTTATTTAATCGGGATCAACGTTTGCTAACCTTCCCGTATTCAAGAGAATCAAAAATTTATCAAGAACGATATAATTTCCGGGAGAGAATAACGATTCGAAAACGAGAATCCACCGAACGAACAGGACAATGAAAAGAACAAGAACTCACGGTCTCTTTCCTCCCTCGTGATCGCACGTCTCACCCGCTCGATACTTCACGAAAATCTGACGAAATCGAAGACTCTCCGCGAGCCGCTGTACTCTCCCTCCCCCTACTCTACTAATTCTCACTGATTCCCGAATATTCTTGACAGGTCCGTCACAATGGAAAATTAATTCGAGCGTTAGACGGGGGGGGGATACACTTCTCACGCTTTCCAAACGCCTACTCCAATTTCAAGTGGAACACGTGCATATCTTAGAATTTCCGCTCAACGCACTTTTCTTAATTCTAAGAAATCTCAAATAACTTTTCCTCCAATCATATCTCCGGAAAAGTCTCCCCTATATCCAAATCCAATCACCAAATTAGGTCACTCACTTTATGACCTAATACCCAATCCAAACCAAAAACCGTAAAGAGCAACTCCCCTCTACAGCATCCTACCCCCAAAAATGCATCCTCATCTCTAACTCCAATTAGACTAACAACTTCAGAAAACAGTTAGTTAGCATCGGACTTCGAAAGCGGTAACAATCTCTAATCTACATCGTTGCGACTCTTGTATGTTTTATACTCAGACTCCGAACAAACACCAGTGTTAACCGCGTCCGAAATATCCCAGATATCGCACTGGCAAAAGTAGTAAAAATCCCAAAGAACCCTTCCATTAATAACACACCAATACACGGGGATAAAAATCATGAAATGCCAGAGAACAATAACATAATTCGAGAAAATGAAATCTGCGCATCTCCAGAAAACGAAAATAATATTGAATCACTCCCCGAAAACGAAATACCGTTGAATTATCATAACAAAAGCAACATCGAATCGTTCCCAGAGGACGAGCCAGCAATAAACCCACAAAGCAACCAGCCCCTTACACCGATTGTAAAAATCGTCACACAACCACAAATCAGAGCTTCCCCTGTAGCAGGCGGAGGACCAAACAACATTACAGCCGAAAACGACAATACAGACATCGATATCGTTAACATTATCGAAACGAACGACAATCTGGAAATGGTCAGAGACAATTACATATGCTTTATCTCAGCAGACGGAACAGTGTCAAACGAAATTGGCAAAAGGTTAATCGAACTGGGCTTCCTTACTCTGTCTCCCTCGAATAAACTGGAAATAGGTCAAGTACTAGTTTCAGGAACAAAGGAGAAAAAGACATTTGGTTTAGTCATTCAAGAAAACGATTCATCACCTCTAATTCTCGAAAATTTTACCAAATCTTTCCGAAATCTAAAAATAAAAATGGAGGAACTAAAAATTAAATCGGCAGCAGTTTCGAAAAAACGAAGCAACTTCGATCACTTAACGTGGATCAAAATTAAAAACATCATTCGCGAAATTTTCGCACATTCAAAAATTAAAATGAAAATTTGTAAAGATGAGATCATAGTCCCACCTCACGAAGACAGACTAGATATAATAAAAGAATGTCACGAGTCCCCGATAGCAGGTCACAAAGGCGTTACTAAAACCTACAACAGAATCCGTCAAAAATACTTTTGGGACAACCTTAAAAAATAAGTAGAAGATTATGTTAGACAATGCGAAAGTTGCCAAAGAAGAAAATTAGTTCGGATAAAAATAAAACAGCCTATGGTGCTTACCGACACACCGATCAACGTATTCGATAAAATCGCAATGGACATAGTTGGACCGATAACACCGGAGTCAGACCAAGGCCATCGTTTTATTCTCACAATCCAAGATAATCTCTCAAAATTCTCCTTCGCGATTCCACTCACGAGCGCGACTGCGAACGAAATCGCTTACGCATTAGTAACAGATTTCATATGTTTATTCGGTTGCCCAAAAATAATATTAACCGATCAGAGAGCAGCATTCATTGGTCGCGTTATGAAACAATTAACTAAAGTATTAAAAATCAAACAAATTAAAACTACAGCCTTTCACCCGCAATCGAACGGATCTCTCGAAAGAAGTCATCAAGTACTCACAGACTACCTGAAACACTGTACAAATAAAAAAGACTGGCATAAATGGCTTAAGGAAGAACGATCGCGACAGTACTGTCAAAAAGTTACGCGCATTACGCATGGACGATACATAGCGATAGACTAAGCGAACCGTGAAAAACTTTCGGACGTGCCTGTATTCAGATTCTTACAATACATGGAAAGACGGTGTGTACAGACACACGCACACCACGAGATTTTGTTTCTCGTCTCGATCGTGCAACGTCGCAGTGAGCCGATGGCAGTATTCGCTAGGTGCACGTTCTAGGTGACGCTGACAGTATGCATGAATACCTAACACACTGATAATTGAATAGTATCAGTATTTTCGTGCACCTAGTGAATATATTCTGTTGTGATTTCTCTCTCGTTTCTATAAGTACAGCAAAAAATATCGAAAATGTCGAAACAAACCCGGTATAAAGGCAAATTCATAAAGAATAAAAATTTGACAAAAAAAATGAAATTTCTCGCGACAATGCGCCAAGGGAAATTAAAAAAATCTGAGGAAAATAATAGTATGGAGGAAAGTGAGCTCGATTCTGTTCAGATTCAATTGCAAATTGAATCTGAACAGTACTTTCACGAAGCCTTGTACGATGTCAAGATATTAAAAGAACTCACTTCTTCATTCATCGAAAAAAATGATTTATATAAAAGCTGCAAATCTTTTGTCGATGTTGTAACACACGTCATGAAACTGCGAAAACGGCAAAAGCATTACCACTATTGAAACCTCTCAAAACAGTTGTGAAAGATGGGATGCTCAGAAAAATGTCAAGAGAAGGTATCACTCGTAATATTTTGAAAAAAGCTTTTCAGGTTAACGGGGGTAACGGCATTATAGAGATTTTAACTGAAAAGATGACGAACGGCAAGCCAAAAGTCACTAAAAATAAAAGGATTTTAAACCAAATTATTGACTTTTATTATAAACTAGAAAATAATTTATAAGATGTTAAAAAAAAAAATTAAAAATAAACTTTTACGATCCGTTATTTATTTATAAGAGAATTACGATCAATGTGATACTTATGTACTAAAAACTACATTTTGAATGTAGGTCATGCTTGCTCTGCAATAAACAATAATTATAATTTGAATTAAAAGTTGTTTTTAAACAATACTCTTATTTGTACAACCTAATTAATCACTTATAATTTTGTACCAACGAGAATACCATACCATAACTCAACCATACCATCATAACCTAACCATACTCGAGTGAAAAAAACCGGTGTGTTTGTGTAGCTACACGGACACTGCGACGGTTTACAGTGTTGCCGGATCGTAGTCCCCCTATTCGCGGTAGAGTGAAAAGTCTACAAAAGTTTACTTCTTCTTACTGTTATATTTCAACTTTGGAACGATCAATCGAAGTAATTTTTTTTAACACGTCCGAAAAATATTCATTTATATCATGCTATTTTTTTATTGAAATCTGTCGAGGCGTTTTTCCGCTACGGTTGCGTGAAGGGCGACGTACTGTGCCTATAGCATGGTTTCGTATGCGATACGTGTTAAACAGGCTAATTTTGATATTAATTATCTTCGGTTCTAAACGATCAAATATTTCCAAGTTTCACTAGCTTAAAGATGCTGTAGTCTGTTCTAAGTTAGAAAAATTTCAAGAAAATCTGTCGACGGGTTAATTTGCGATCGTACTTCCTTAAACTTGCCACCTTCGCATACAACACTAGCGTACACGAAGGCACAAAATTTACACCATACCAAATAGTCTTAGGAAGAGAAGCTCGTCTCCCCTCCCAATTTGCATACATGGACGAACTGATTACCTACGACGATCACGTGAAAAACCTAGCAACACAATTACAAGAAGTACGAACATTAGCACGCGATAACTTAGAAACCGCGAAACAAAAATCAAAAGTTCATTACGACAAAAACATTCATCAAGTAAAATTAAATATCGGTGATAAAATCTATTTAGTAAAAAATCCAAAAACCGGTAAATTTGATGATAATTATAAAGGGCCGTACGTAATCACACGCACTTTCCCCGATCAAAATGATATTGAAATAGAGCTCGAAAATAAAAAAATAAAAATTATTCATTGCGACAGAGCCAAAATAGCACACTAAGCACCACTCATAAAACTGACCTTTCGGACTCACACAATCGAAACCTTTTCAAGGACATGGACAACACAGTCAAGCCCACCAAAATTTGGAACTCCTTCTTGCAAACCAAATTCAGGCAAAAACTACCCCTTCCGAGTTCAAACACGAACATAGGCCTTCAAAAAGCCCACTACTTACCCAGTAAGGCCCATCGAACTCTGGAATAGAAATAAGTATATACCTATAGCTATAGAAGATACTTACTTTAAGAAACTCTGTACAACATTTGTTCACCTATAAACAAATCAATAATTAACAAACATATACACAATAATTTTAAAAACAAACAATGTTTAACTCTAAATAGTTTAAGCTATGCGACGAACTATCAACATACAAATCAACACGCTGATATTTAACACATAAGATTATATTATACACTTACCTCACTGTAAATCGACAAACGATGATGCCCTACCTCGTTAAATCTTCACGATTAAGTATGAGTTAATCTAATTGAGCGCGACGCTCAATTTAAAGGAGGGAGGTGTTACGTCCTAGCCTTACGCTAAGACCCCCCCATAAATTTTTCATTGCACCTTATACAAAACGTACCATCAGACGGTACACTTTTATAAGACTACATCATCATTCGTCGATAACTAATAATAAGTAAATATTCGAGTATATACGATTGTTCAATCGTACATACTCTCAAATATAACATAAATCTTAAGACGAAACTTCCTCCTAAACATTCGATACCATAACCATTTTTACAACGCTTTCTAATCCTTAGAACAACCACCGAGCTGCACATGTGCACTAGACGACTCGACTTTCAGTCGCCACAAAAATCCTACATGACTCCGATGGGAACCGTCTAAGGAATCTCCCAGACTACCCTTAATCCTCAAATTTATTACATCCGCGACATTTCTCACATCTCTTCAAAATCTCGACAAAATCCAAACAAAACAATAAAAACTCACTCTCAAATTTACATTTTCCAGAACCCTACAAAAACCAGAAACATTTGGCAAAACTCACATTTCACACGCTTTCCAAACGCATACTCCAATTTCAAGTGGAACACGTGCATATCTTAGAATTTCCGCTCAACGCACTTTTCTTAATTCTAAGAAATCTCAAATAACTTTTCCTCCAATCATATCTCCGGAAAAGTCTCCCCTATATCCAAATCCAATCACCAAATTAGGTCACTCACTTTATGACCTAATACCCAATCCAAACCAAAAACCGTAAAGAACAACTCCCCTCTACAGCATCCTACCCCCAAAAATGCATCCTCATCTCTAACTCCAATTAGACTAACAACTTCAGAAAACAGTTAGTTAGCATCGGACTTCGAAAGCGGTAACAATCTCTAATCTACATCATCGCGACTCTTGTATGTTTTATACTCAGACTCCGAACAAACACCAGTGTTAACCGCGTCCGAAATCCTGATCATTCAGAAATTAAACCAATCAGCTAGCTCAGACTTAAACATTTCAAACTAAATCTTGAACAGAAACAATTGTAATCACAAGTGTAGTATAATTGATAATTGATAAATAAACATTATATATTATGATTTATGATCTAATTAAAAGTTCATCGTCATAGTGTTTATTTAAACGATCTCCGACATCGCTCCTGGAGTTGAGGAACCCTTTCCAACTCCGGATCCTACACTTTAAAGGGTCACGCATACCCAATAATATAATAAATGTGTTCGGGAAACAGGTAAGGCTCAAACAAGACTCACAAGTGGCCACCATAAAACTCATGCGCCACTCCTAAATCGAGCACTCGCCGATCCCACTCAAATCTCCCGCTCGGGACGTAACAGAGTCTCGGGACAACTACATTTGGCAGCTCTGTCATCTGCTAGCCCGCGGCTCGCCCAGAGTATATTATCTCGAAACAAAATGATTCGCCTTGGTGGGGGTAAAAAATGAAATTTCTTTCCTTAATTACGGAGCCGGGGAGAAATTTTATGATTTGAAAATTGAACTGGAGACTTATTATGAAAAGAGCTTTCGATTAAGCCTTGGATCAGCACGGTTGATGCCGTATTTGCTGAAAAAAAACTTTGCACAGGCTCAAGATTATGCTAAGATCGAAGTATTGGTGTGTATGTATACGACACACAATTAAAGGCCTTTTGATGCTATCAAGTTTCTGATTGGTCGCGACAGAGCTGCGTTCGAAAACTCGTGATGCACACAGCTATATGTAATAACGTGGCCCTGTGTGGCCCTGTGGCTATATATGAGGTATTCCACGTCAAACCGGCGGACTTTTTCCCTGCCCCTCGCCGATTTGGTTAACTATTTTTTATATGATTATATGAAGTCTAAAAGACACCCTGGAATTTTTTCAGATTTTTCTGAAGAGTCATTTTCGAGAAAAAAAAAAAAACATCCAAAAAAGTCCAAAAAAAAGCCCCATTTTTAAAATCTGAAAAAATTCCTAAAAATCGCTGATTATATGCCAAACACTTTAAGCTACCGCCCGTAGTGGAAGTACGATTTTTTCTGGGTGTTAATCGGCTAATAACGTTGAAAAAATTCAAAAAATGCTGAAAAACACGTACTCTGACCCAATAGTTGAATATTTTCGTACCCAAAAATTTTCTTTAAGCCAAAAAAAATTTTTGGCTTAAAAAATTCAAAAAATTTTTTTGAGCCAAAAAAAATTTTTTTCAAGACAAAAAAAATTTTTGGCTTAAAAAATTGAAAAAAATTTTTTTAAGCCAAAAAAAATTTTTGGGTACGAAAATATTCAACTATTGGGTCAGAGTACGTGTTTTTCGGCATTTTTTGAATTTTTTCAACGTTATTAGCCGATTAACACCCAGAAAAAATCCTACTTCCACTACGGGCGGTAGCTTAAAGTGTTTGGCATATAATCAGCGATTTTTAGGAATTTTTTCAGATTTTTAAAATGGGGCTTTTTTTTGGACTTTTTTGGATGTTTTTTTTTTTCGAAAATGACTCTTCAGAAAAATCTGAAAAAATTCCAGGGTGTCTTTTAGACTTCATATAATCATATAAAAAATAATTAACCAAATCGGCGAGGGGCAGGGAAAAAGTCCGCCGGTTTGACGTGGAATACCTCATATTCTTCTGCACTGTGGCTATATATTCTTCTGAATAAGTACAAACAAAAAAAACAGTGCAGACGAGCGAGCGAAAAATGTCAGCTGAGATTTCGAAGGGCCATATTGACGCGAGTGTGAGAGAGGTAGCTGAAATAAGTTCATATTTTTCCTTTCCGCCCTTGACATTTTCGAGAAAATAACTGTTACAACTTGTTCTTTGTCGAACAACGAACGTTGGCTAACCATTCATTTGCCCGAGAATGCAAGGTTATGGGAGAAGAATGTGTTGCAGGTTTGTCGTTACCGAGTCTGAACGAATGCTGTGATACAGCTTTGACAGCTAGTCATAACCTCACAAATTCGAATTTTCAGCTGGCATATTACCGACATGCTCCAATGACGGGAGAATATGCTTCATGAATGAATATGCTCCACATGTTTTGACCTATTTATTCCTACACCCACCATTTTATTCATTTATAGCATGACTTACAATGCCGCAGGCATCAGATTAATCGCTAAGCGATAATATCTCTCAGGGAAATAAACTCTTGTCGCTGAGCCACATGAATATCTTGTCGCTGAGGCAAATGAAAATCTTGTCGCTGCGAGGGCTCAGTGACATGAAAATCTTGTCGCTGCAAGGGCTCAGTGACATGAAAATCTTGTCGCTGAACCACATGAAGATTAATCGCTAAGCGATAATATCTCTCAGTGACATAAAAATCTTGTCGCTGAGCGACATGAAAATCTTGTCACTGCGAGGGCTCAGTGACATAAAAATCATGTCACTGAGCCACAAGAAAATGTTGTACATTCATCTCTTTTTGATAGTGATGCATTTTTTTCCTGCTAGAGGTCAAATTAAAAAAAAATTGTCCGAAAAAAAAAATTCTAAGAGAAATTCGAAAAAAATTCCAGGCGATTTTTAGTATGAAAATACGCAACTTCTTGTATCTGTAAAATTTTCTATAAACCCTATCATGAGTTATATTGAATTTTTCAAAACTTTCTGTTTTTGACCAAAAACGAAATAACTTTCGGGAAAAAAATCACAACAAATTTTTCAAATGAGGAAGTTGGAGCTTTTGTATTGCATTCCAAGTTTTACATAGTAAAAGAAAAAAAATCCCTTATATTGTGTACTGAATCCGCGATGGTCGAAAAAAGGCATAAAAACGGTCGGGAATCAAAGTCCGTACAAAGGCCAAAAAAAGAAATCAATGGAAAAATATTTAAATAAAGCAAACTGGAGCCTGATCTATCCTTTTTGAAACGCCACTTTGGAAATTCGAATATCTTCCTTTTTGGCAGAGTTGTCTGGTGTATCTAAACGTTTGAGCGGTAGTGTATGAGTGGATCGACGAAACTAAACCAATTCAAACCATGGGGAAAGATTCACGAAGTATGTGATCATGAAAAAATTTAGGTTTCGGAGGAGTCAGAAACAAAGAAGTGATATCCTAGCCAAAAATCCCCTCCACGGGGAAAAAAGCCTGGACAAGTCCATTTGTTCGTGACCCCCGTTTCCATTTGTTTTCACAGAAAAATCTAACCCCGCTGAAAAAAATTGAAACCTCCAATAAAATGAAAAATAGGAAAAAACCCCAGAAAAAAATAGCTCCTAAAAAAATGGAGAAAAACCCCAAAAAAAATTCAAGACAATTAAAAAAAAATACAATAAACGTGAAAATGGTAAAAAAAAAGTTGACGATTTTCGCTCAGCACTAAAAATTCTTGATATCCATAAAAGGACAAGTATTCCATTGATGGCTGAAAATCAATTAACGAGAAAAGAGAAAACTCCCAAAAAGACATAGCACAAAAAAAAGAAACCCTTAAATACAAAATGGCAAATCGACAGAAAAACTTCATACAAAAAATAAAAAACTAAAGTTTGCCATCGCATGTTGAGCAGTTGAGCGGATGCGCACAGAGAACTTGTCCAGCCCTAAAATTTTTGTATTAGCTTCCGCATATTCCCTATAAATAGCAGCGTCTAATACAAAAATTTTAGGGCTGGACAAGTACTCTGTGCGCATCCGCTCAACTGCTCAACATGCGATGGCAAACTTTAGTTTTTTATTTTTTGAATGAAGTTTTTCTGCCGATTCGCCATTTTGTATTTAAGGGTTTCTTTTTTTTGTGCTATGTCTTTTTGGGAGTTTTCTCTTTTCTCGTTAATTGATTTTCAGCCATCAATGGAATACTTGTCCTTTTATGGATATCAAGAATTTTTAGTGCTGAGCGAAAATCGTCAACTTTTTTTTTACCATTTTCACGTTTATTGTATTTTTTTTAAATTATCTTGAATTTTTTTTGGGGTTTTTCTCCATTTTTTTAGGAGCTATTTTTTTCTGGGGTTTTTTTCTATTTTTCATTTTATTGGAGGTTTCAATTTTTTTCAGCGGGGTTAGATTTTTCTGTGAAAACAAATGGAAACGGGGGTGTTTAATTTTGAAAGGGGTGAAGATCTGGTTTGTGAGAGGTAAATGAAATATTCGAGGATGAAGGAATTTGGCGAAGGAATGAAATAAAGAATAAAACACTGAGAAGAGTTTCCGTGTATAAAATAAATATATCAGTCTTTATTCTTGTAAATTGAGATCGAAGCACTTTCAATGATGGCGGATAACCGGCACGCGGTCGCCAAAACGAAGAGGTCCGAACGGAAATATATTGCGTGAAGTGTACCGAAAATTGATTGAATAACGTGTTGAAAACCGCACTGACTGTTCTTATTAACCCGGTTGTAAGTCGTGAGAATAATTAAGCCCGTAATTGAGATATTAGAAAAGAACTTGTATATTGAACGGAGAATACACACGTGTTATCAGAAGAAACTCCCAAAAGAAACGAAGTACCGACGAATTCACTCACGAAAAACTCTAACGAAGTCCGGGCGTAAATCAGAGCCTTGTTACAGAGAACGATCTTGAAGAAAGAAGTATACCGGTTAGAAGAATGTGTAGTTTTAAGAGTTAGAAGAGCACGTTAATCTAAAATCGATGTGCACCGTGTCGCGGTCAGGCGCGAAGAGAGCGAGAAGGAAGGTAAACCGAAGCGTGCCGTGTGCAAATTCGTAGCGAATCAGCCGAAAATTAGAAAGATCGCGGAAAAGATAAGAACGAAGGAGGGGAGAGATGTCCGGTCAAGTCGCTGGCCACCGAACTCAAGCGAGAGACCCCCCGTGCACTGAGGACCCCACGCGAGAGGCCGGCGAACCCGAGAGTTTTCCAAACAGGGGGTCACGAACAAATGGACTTGTCCAGGCTTTTTTCCCCGTGGAGGGGATTTTTGGCTAGGTATCTAGGTCTTTCGTACCCACTAGGAATGCAAGAATGCCTAATTTTACCGGCTCGAGTTGAACGTTCGGATCGGCAGGAACTGCCAACGCTTTTGCTTCTGATATCCTGAATCGCTCGAGGATTTTCCGTGTGTACGCACCCTGATGCACGAACATCGTCTCCTCACTCCGATTACAAGTCATCTGTAGCCCAGCGAAGCAGCTGCAGTCTCCTATCGTGATTTCAAACTCTCGTCTCAAATTCTCGATGATCTTGTCCAATACGACTCTCGACTTGCAGGCTACGAGCCCGTCGTCCACGAACAATGCGAGAAATATCTCGCACTTGTCGAATTTTCCGTAGAAAATACACTCGTCAGCGTCGGTTTGTTTAAGTTGAAGAGTTTTGAGAAAATCACAGAACTAACGAATCCAGCAGCGTAGTGCCTGCTTTAGGCCGTACAGTGATTTATTTAGCCAACACACCGCTTCGTCCGTCTTCTTTCTGACACTCAAACCGGTTGGTATTTTCATGTGAATTTCCTCCTTCAAATCACCATATAAAAATGCGGTACGAACGTCGAACTGCATATTAACTCAAGATCCTCTTGAGTGACCAGTGCCAGCAGAACACGTAGCGAATCGTACCGGACTACTGGTGAGAACGTCTCTGTAAAGTTAATACCTTTTTCTTGAAGAAAACCTCTGGCACAGAGCCTAGCTTTATAGCGACGCACAGTCCCATCCGAGTCTTGAATAGCTTTAAACACCCACTTGGAGTCTATTGCTTTCTTCGCTTGATCTTTTGGTACGATGTCCCAAGTATTGTTCGCTTCGTGTGCTTTCAACTCTTCCTCAACGGCTCTCGTCTACTGAGCAGCGTTCGGTCCGTTCATCGCTTCGTCATAATTTTTCGGTGTACTATATTCCGCAAAATCAATTACATCGTAGTCGGCCATCCACCTCGGTCTTTGCAGCAGCTCTCGATTTCGCAATACGCGACCTTGAGTCACAGGAACTTCCTGTTCCGGTGGATTTTTGTTTTGCTGAATAGCCTCTGCAATCTCGGGCGGTTGAACGAGCTCTTCGTTGCCGACAGGCGGTTCGACTTCGATAGTAGGCGGTTCGTCAGCAGGCTCGTCAATGGCTTGCTGTCTCATCTTGATCCACTCTTCTTCTTCTTCGTTGCCCGCGTCACGCAAATCGAGTTGTTTGTTCACGCTTTCGTGGAAAACAACATTTCTCGAGATCGAAATTTTATTGGTGCCTGGATGAAGAAGTCGATAGGTCGACGATTCTCCTTCATATCCAACGAGGATTACCTTCTTCGCTCTCGGATCAAACTTCCGAGTGAACTGTTTCGGCACGTGCTCGTAACCCTCCGCACCGAACGCTCTCACGTGACCGAGATCGGGTTTCTTGCCAGTCCAGACATCATACGACGTTTTGACGCGTTCTTCTCCGGTCACTGAAGTTCGATTGAGCAAGTACACTGCAGTGTTTATTGCTTCCGCCCAAAGTGAGACGTCGGGACCTTTGGAATGTAGCATAGTACGCGCGCACTCTACCACCGTTCTATTGTCTCGTTCCGCTCTCCCGTTCTGTTCGGGCGTGTACGGTGCCGTCGTTTCATGTTTTATTCCGCAAGATTGCGTGTATTGCCTCTCCGCCTTCCCTAGTAGCACTAATGTCCGAATGACGACTATAAGTTGCCGTTTGAAGGTTATCTTTAAGACATTACCGTTTGATAACCACTTGACAACTTTATTATGATGCCCACTTTAATGTCATCATATAGCTGTCTTTTTTATCAGATCTTATATCGTAAAAAAAAAAATGTCTAAACGTTATCATTTAATAGTGTCCTAACGCTGTCTAGTTTAAGGCAACGAATGGATAACGTTATAACGACAGTCCATGAAATGTTATATTTTTGATGCCCTAGAATAGACATTCCATAGATAACTCAGCTGACGATGAAAATGATAACTATTTGATGTCTTAAGGTGAGTGTCAAAACGGATAACGTTGTTGTGCCCCGATTTGGCACCGATTACGAAATGAGTACACTGATGAAATATAAAGAATTCGCAATTCGCAAGCGAACCAAAAACCTACTTAAAGTATTAAGAAATCGCCCCAATTAACTGGCTTTATGCCATCAAATATTCGAATAACGAAATAAGAATAAATCGGGGGCGAATATGTCGAATAGTGGGAGTAATCAAGCGAAACATTAAAAGACATACCAATACCCAAAATCGACAGTCTTTGACGAAATTCTGAAAGATTGGTCTCGAGGCAATTCAACCTCAACTTTGTAATCTTTTCTCAATAAACTTATTGTTAACTTGTTTTATAAGTATTGGGTTGGAGTTTAACTCAATTTGGCCTTAATCCCAAAATTACTCGTCCTTGATAACTCGTCCCTACGTGACGGTCTTCGCGGACACAACAACGTTAAAAAATATTAAAAGATATCTTTCTGGTATCCTAAAGTAGTTAAAATGAAAAGACAGTTTTCGGTTATCGACTGTTGGACACACAGTGTGTGCGGAAAGGTCTCGAACCAAATGTTGTCCAAAAAGTGACATCGATCGGATAGGTCAGAGCATACATGCTGTATGTACCGACGCCGTCTGCCATTTTGTTTATTCCACGCTGAGTTGTGATTTTTGTCTGGTTGTCGATCGAATTAAAGTTGTGTCCGTGCGTGGTAAAGAGTGATTCGTAAATGGAAATATTCCAATAAAGTGTTGAATCAAGAGACTCGGTAGAGTCTCGACAAGTACATTGACAGCCCTGTCGTCTGCTGGCCCGAGCTCGCCGAGACTATACTTTCTCTGAATAAACTGATTCGCGGTGGTGGGGGTAAAATCGGCATGTCATTTTATTGAATTACGAAGCTCAGAAGCAATTGAGGAACTTAAAAATGGAACTTTTAGCTAATTAAGAAATTCTCTTTCGATTGCGCCCAAAATCAGCATGATCGGTCGCGTAATTGCTGAGAAATAACTATACACGGGCTCAAGATTATGCAAAAGTTACCAATACATTCAAGAATTTAACGTGTCTGTATACAACACCATGATAGGCCTCAACGCCCGCCTCAAGACCCATTTTCATCAAAGTCAGTCTCCAGTGACAGCTGCAGAGAGAGCAATGACTACTACGTTCACACGGAACTCTTATTCCGGATTAATTAATCCGGTTTATTATACCCGATATATATATATACACCTTATTATAACCAAATCGGAATAAGAGTTGCGTGTAAGCGAAGTGTTCGACGTCTACACAGTGAAACGGTTATTAACGGAGTTTTGACATAATCAAATGCAGGACGTCCAAAAAATTTCGATTAATGGATTTAATAAAAATATTCAACGGAGATTCTGAGTGAAGTTCTGTAATGATAAAGTGCGAGATCAGCGAGTAAATCAAGAGACTCGGCAGAGTCTTGGGACAAGTACATTTGACATTGGATAAATTGTGAAAAAAAATGATCTCGCAGAATAAACTTTTGAACAGGCTGGTAAGCATTTTTTTCGTGATCAACAGTTATTGTGTTATATTCACAAGCTAAAAGTGCGGATTGTAATTATATACAGTCTTCATAGGAGTTTATATGAACCAAAATATTTAAAAATTTCAGAAAAAAGAAGTGATATCAAATCGCAAAAATCCCCTCACGGGGAAAAAACGTGGATAAGTACATTGGTGGTCCCTTGTTTCCCTATGATATTAAAAAAAATCCAAAACGCCGCTTAGAAGAATAAACAAAAAGTTACAAAATAAATTAATATCTGTTGAAATATACGTAGCCAAATACGGGAAGCTTTACTGCGTTTCAATAAATTTTTAAATACGGTTTGATGTTGATTGAAAAAATAATAAAGTTCGGAAATTCAACTATGTCACCAACCAAATTGCAAACGTAAAAAAATTGGATTGTAAAAAAATTCTGAACGAAGTACTTGGCGAGGATTTCCCATGAAATTAGCGTAATGTACAGATCATGATCACGAACTCGCCAAGTACTCCGTTCAGAATTTTTTTACAATCTAATTTTTTTACGTTTGCAATTTGGTTGGTGACATAGTTGAATTTCCGAACTTTATTATTTTTTCTATCAACATCAAACCGTATTTGCAAATTTATTGAAACGCAATAAAGCTTCCCGTATTTGGCCACGTATATTTCAACAGATGTTAACTTATTTTGTAACTTTTTGTGTATGCTTCTAAGCGGCGTTTTGGATTTTTTTTCGATATCATAGGGAAACAAGGGACCACCAATGTACTTGTCCACGTTTTTTTCCCCGTGAGGGGATTTTTGCGATTTTTACACTTATGCGTATATATCTTTTCCAATGTCTTCCTCGCTGTTTCCATATGTATATTGGATGATGACTTTTTTTTCGCAGTTCTTACGACACTTTGTTATCGGAGGTACATCCGGAGTTACAGTTTATAGGCAAACGTTTCGGAGTTTGGTGGTTTTCGCAGTGAGTTCAAGTCCATATTTTGAAAAAAAATTTCCATGTCAAGATGATATGTTCATCTAAACAAAGATATTTTAGTGGAGCTTCTATTTTGCATTTTTTTTTCGTTTATGAGATATAATTGAAAAAATAGTAAGAACACACAGTTTCAGTTGAGCGAATTGAATAGATTTTATATTAGAAAGTATGGCTGACCGGCCAAAATCATTTCAGAAACTATCGAAAAGACAGCATAGGCGGCGGATAGGTGTTTTGCTACAAAATTACATCAATTTAATGCGTAACGTCAATGATATTAGCGATAATTCATCTACTCGTACACAGCCTTCCATTTTTCCCATTAATCCTGGTCCTGTTACTCCTGAAATTATACAAGACACACAGGATCCCTCCGAAAATCCTCAGTGTTGCATTCATATTGAAAACCCAGAGGGTTTTGCCGATAGCGAAAATCTGGAAGCGATGATTGCACAGCAGCTCATACCACCTGATGATAGAGTCATCCCAAATTAAATTGAAGTTCAAAAACCTGTTGACGAATCGGCAAATGACCTTAAAACTTTTTTAGCTCAATGGACGGTTCGAAACAAAGTATCGCAGGAAATTTTGAACGATCTTTTGCAAGAATTACAAAAATTTGGTCATCCAGATCTTCCATCTGACGCAAGAACAATTTTACAGACACCAAAAAAAATTGAGTATAAAGCTATCGCCGGAGGTTTTTATGCTCACTATGGCTTAGAAAAAGCTTTGGAAGATAAACTTCAATATCTGGAGGACAATATACATCCTGGTCACTTGGAAATTCCTTTGATCCTTCAATTTAATGTACATTTCGATGGCCTACCACTAACGAATAGTTCAAGGAGTCAATTGTGGCCCATATTAGGTCAAATCGTTGGCATTAAGTTTATGGAACCATTCGTTATCGGAGTCTTTCATGGGTGTGGAAAACCATCTTCAGCGAATCAATATCTCCAACCATTCTTGACAGAATATATGGAGTTGTACAATGAAGGATTCTATTATAACAACCAGTTTTACACTGTTAGATTGAAAGCAGTCATTGCAGACACTCCAGCAAGAAATTTCATTTCAATTTTTCCAGCTCATGACTCCAATCCAATTCCAAGAACCAATGAGACCTTCAGAAAAGACTTGCCCGATCAATTTCTCGATGTAGCATCGTTGTTTGAAACCGTAGGTGTTGATATGGTGAAACAATTTCCGCTCGATTACATGCATTTGCTGTGTTTAGGTCTTATGAAAGCACTTCTTGGACTTTGGATTAAGGCTTTGGGTAAATCAAAAGAAGCATTAGCGATGCTTGCTATTAATTATTATTGCGTTACTGTCGAAGTCTAGCTAAAACTCTTCCGGCAGAATTTGCACGATTCCCACGTCCTTTAACAGACGTGAAATTCTGAAAAGCAGTAGAATTTCGTTTATTTCTTTTCTACTTCGGCCCTGCAGTAGATCGGCACTTCTTGAGTGAACCACAAATTGTACACTTCAATACTCTGAATTGTGCTGTAAGAATTCTTTCCGACGCCAGGGATTGTGTGCAAAATAACAGCTATGCCCAAGAACTAATAGAGTATTTTGTGAAGAACATGGAACTCTTATACGATGAAGAAATATTAACATTTAATACTCTCAAATTGATTCACATTTCTCAAGATGTTTTGAATCATGGGCCACTGGATTCCTTCAGTTATTTTCCATTCAAAAATTTCTTGCAAAAAATGAAATCAATGATTAGAGGTGGAGCCCCGCCCATATCACAAATAATGAAACGGATTACAGAAAGATCCATTCATAATCAGCGACCGGCTGAGTAATAGAGCTATGGGGATTCTGGACCAAGTGTAGGCGAGGGGTATGCGGTGCGGGGGCAGCGCCCCCGCCACCGCATACCCCTCCCCTCCACTTGATCCAGAATCCCCATAGCTCTATTACTATAGTGCTTCCTCCCCGCAACACTACCCCCCTCCTTCGCAGTCCCCTCAGCTGTAGGGCCCCGAGGGGGCGAGCTGTGTGAAAGAGAGAGAGACGGCTAGATTGGAAATATAATGAGTTTGAAAGAGATAGCTAGATTGGAGGTTTAATGAATGTGAGAGAGATGACTAAATTAGAAGAGTGTAAAGAAATGGTCAGGCAATAAAAAAAAAAAATGAATGTTCGATTCCTTTTGTTTACATAGTTTTCTATTACATCATAAAATTGAATAAAACAATACAGAAATTAGGCTTAATTTTATATGTGTATGTGAGCGTGTAGTGTATAATAGAGTGTGTGAGTTTTCTATATATATTTTTCAACGGTGATGACTGATTCTGAAACAGATAAAAACAGAAAAAGTCTTTAAGTTTCATAGTTTATTTGTACGATCTAAAATAAGAAAAAAAAAACTTACTTATTTTCCATGATTGATTGAAAATCATCGACAGTCCTGACAAATGTCCCGTGTTATAAGGTGATAGAGCCTGCTCCCACAGTCCTCGCAATAACCGACGGAAAGGGTGTTATAACTGTCCCTCTCATGTTTACGGACAATGGAGAGTGTGGAAAATCTTTCCCCACCGATTTC
Source organism: Campoplex capitator (assembly GCA_037576405.1). Taxonomy (NCBI): domain Eukaryota; kingdom Metazoa; phylum Arthropoda; class Insecta; order Hymenoptera; family Ichneumonidae; genus Campoplex; species Campoplex capitator. Next base: position 856,931 of record JARBWI010000630.1, on the reverse strand, counting down.
CAACACACATACACCACAAAGTTTTTCACCACGGTCAGTACGATAGTACACGGTGATTGCACAAATTTCAGCTTGGTGATGTAGAGTATTTTTTTGCTCTTCATCGAATGTGTATTGAATTTTCTTTGTATAATTAGATATTTCACCACTAATAACTTTGTCATTTTGCTCCATAATACAAAGCTGGTCTTGATTGTTAGACATTTTTTTTACGTCACTCGTTTTTCTCACAAACAAAATTTGTTCCAAAAAAAAAAAAATGTAATTTGTAGAAAGAACTTGGTTGGCTGTACACGTTACTTGCTCCAGAAAAAGTCTGCAGAAGAATGAACAGTTTTGAAATTTGCAGAAACGCCTTCACTCGCATCCCCTTCCCCAAGTTTTCCATTTTCTTTCAGTTTATCTTAGAAAAGAATTTTCCTCATTCAATAATGTCAAGGATCAAAGTAGCAAAAAAAAAAGGTTGACCGAGGGTCTGGATGACCACCATGTTGTTCATTGTCGATAGGACCAGACCCGTTTTTTTTTTCCTTCCAAGAGTTTTCTAGGAGTACAACGCGTCATGCTGGCGCCATGAATATTTGGCATCAGGATATCTGGTCTGTCTAATTAACATATGCATGCACTTATGCATTAGGATGGCAAGTTAGGACATGCACCCTTAACAGGAAGCAGACACTCTTCAATTTTATTATCTTGAAGAGTCTTTTAAGAGGTCCTACAAGATTTCCATGTATTTGCCTAAACTATCTACCAGAAGTTTGTGTCGATAAATGATTTTTTTCAATATTCCAAAATAGTCGAAACACTCGAAGGTCTCACATGGCCTTCTCCTCCTCCGCCTCCATGGTTCTATTTTTTATTTTCCCCGTCATTTTGAAAAAAAAAAAAAACATGTTTCTGTGAAATAGAGAAAAAAAGTTTTTATTCGGAGAACCAACAAAAATTATCACAGTTTTAGTCAGGCTGTTGTTCGGCTTACATCTCAATCCTCATTTTTTTTTCTCCACCATGGCTTATAAGGATGCTGAAAAATCTATGCATGAGGAAGCCGCATTGGTTAGTTCTATAGAAGAATATATCGAGTGGGAAAAAAAGTGTGATGAGTTAATTGATGCGATAAAAGTGGAATCTCAAGTCAAACGTATCCGATTGAGACTCGGATTTCACCAATATGTAGCAGCACAAATCTTGCGTTTGGAGGGCTTAAAACATACGACGAGTCAACGTTTCGTACATGTTGGTGCAGGCAACCATAATGGATTGATCTGGCGAGAGACGGAGAGCGCGTTCACAAATCGTTTGACAACTGGTGCAGTGATCAATCGAAGTCATATTGATCCACGTATATTCCTCTCGGATGCATGTGAATTAGTAATTCAAAAAGTGCGAGATTTCATTGAGGAACATGATTGTGTGAAAGTGAATACATTATTCAATGGTGAATTCATTGCAGGTGACAAACACATGTATAAAAGCATAAATACGCGAAATGTTGAACTTTTTAGAACATCTGACCTGAATGTATGGTATACACAGCGAATTGTCGAGCCTACATTGGCATTGCTCGATGAGTTTCAAGAACGTGACAGTGGGTGGACATTAGCTCGTATATTAAATCTAACTGTGAATATAAACAAATATAAACCAATGAGTGCGGGATGTGTCGTGAGGCTGCCGAGGGACATAAATTCGAAGAAAGCAGTTGTGAATGTAAAATCACGAGACAATGCATGTTTTGCATGGTCTGTAGTGGCTGCTCTCTATCCATCAAACAGTCACAGCGATCGTGCTTCTTCATACCCCCACTATTCGACAGTGCTCAATTTCACTGGGATTTCATTCCCCATGGCTGTACATAGTGTGAAAAAATTTGAAGTATTAAACAATATTTCGATAAATGTATATGGAGTGAAGAAAGATACTGTGCTGCCGATTCACGTGACTCAAAATAAGAAGGACAAACATGTCAACTTGTTGTATCTGGAAGATACGCGTCATGGTGGAATTGGACACTATGTGCTGATAAAAAATCTTTCTCGCCTCGTGGGTTCGAGTTTGAGTAAACATAGAGCAGGCAAATACATCTGCGACCGGTAAGTTTGAAAAAAAGATTGAACATTCAACATATGTCTCAAAACACAAAAAAAATCATATCTTTAATTTACAGCTGTTTGCACTATTTTCCAACGAAAGAAAAACTACAATCACATGGGGTAGATTGTGGTAAGTTGAATGACTGCGCTGTGAGGTTACCCAACAACACGGACAAGTGGTTGAGTTTCAAAAATGCCAGTCGAAAAGAGCGACATCCATTCGTCGTTTACGCAGATCTGGAGTGTATCCTCGAAAAGACCAGCGATGAAGAGAAAAAGAAGAACAAGCATCAACATCACAGGGCATTCAGCGCAGGATACTATGTAAGCTGTTCATATGACGAATCGTTGTCTGGCTATTATTCACACCGAGGTAGCAAATGTATAGAATGGTTCGTCATGCGGTTAAAGGAATTAGCATTGAAAGTAGAAAAAATTTTATTGCATACGGTCCCCATGAACGAATTAACACCGGCCGAATGGAAAAAATTTCGCGAAGATAAGAATTGTCACGTTTGTGAGAAAGCGTTTGAGAAAAATGAACAGCGGGTGCGTGATCATTGCCATCTAACAGGAAAATTCAGAGGTCCAGCTCATTCGAATTGTAATTTAAATTATCAAAACTCATTCTTCATCCCAATCGTCTTTCACAATTTGTCAGGGTACGATGCGCATTTCATCATTAAGGAGGTGGCCACTGCGTTCGAGGGGAAAATTGAAGTTCTCCCGCTAACAAAAGAAAAATACATTTCATTCACAAAGATTGTGCAAACATCAAAGGACACGCGAAAGAATATAAAGCTGCGTTTCATTGATTCTTTTAAATTTCTTAGCACAAGCCTAGACAAACTTGCATCATTGCTAACACCAGATAAACTCAAAATTTTAAAATCACAATTCCAGAATTTATCCACAGATGATTTTATGCTATTGACTCGGAAGGGGGTATTCCCATACGAATATATTGACAGTATGCAAAAATTAGATGAGACCTGCATACCATCTCAAGATGCATTTTATAGTTCTTTGACTGACGAGACGATTGACGCTATGGAATACGCACACGCGAGAAAGGTGTGGGAACGGTTTTCCATTCGAACGCTCGGTGAATACAGCGATTTGTATTTAAAAACAGATGTTCTTCTATTAGCAGACATATTTGAGAATTTCCGTGACATGTGTTTGCTGAGATATACCCTTGACCCAGCACACTATTACACTCTACCCGGATACTCCTGGGATGCAATGATGAAAATAACAAAAATTAAATTCGAATTGCTAACGGATATTGACATGGTGTTATTCGTTGAAAGGGGTATACGCGGTGGTTTGAGCCAATGCTCTTGCAGATATGCTAAAGCCAATAATAAGTATATGAAATCGTTCAACCCATCGGAACCATCATCATATCTCATGTATTATGATGTTAATAATCTGTATGGCTGGGCAATGACTCAATGTTTAGCACATTCAGGTCTTCGATGGGTTGAAGACATTGCAAACTTCAATGTAGAATCAATCGCTGAAGATTCACCTATCGGCTACATTCTTGAAGTTGATTTAGAATATCCGAAGATATTACATGATGCTCACATCGACCTACCGTTTTGTCCGACACACGATAAGCCTCCGGGTAAGAAGCAGGAAAAACTGCTTGCAACCGTTTGTGATAAAAAACGATATGTAATTCACTATCGTGCTCTGCAGCAATGCTTACGTCATGGACTGAAAATTTTGAAAATACATCGAATATTACAGTTCAATCAATCTCCATGGCTTCGATCATACATCGAGTTGAATACACATTTTCGAACTCTAGCTAAAAATGATTTCGAAAAAACGATGTTTGAGCTGATGAATAACGCGGTGTTTGGTAAAACTTTGGAAGATGTACGCACTCATGTACAGGTCAAAATTTTAACTAAATGGGAGGGTCGCTATGGTGCAGAGGCAATGATCGCGAAGCCCAATTTTCATAGTCGCAGCATATTCGCTGAAAATCTCATTGCCGTGGAATTGCGTAATCTCGAGGTGAAATTCAATAAGCCCATATACTTTGGTATGTCTATTCTGGATATATCAAAAACATGCTTATATGAATTTCATCATGATTTTATGGTTCCGCTATATCGTGACAAATGCAGTGTTATGTATACAGATACCGATAGTCTTATATATCACATTCGTTGCGACGATGTATATGAGGATATGAAGCGTAATATGGAAAAATTTGACTCAAGCGATTATCCAACGGACAATGTTTATGGTATGCCGCTTGTTAATAAGAAGGTTCCAGGTCTCATGAAAGATGAGAACAATGGGGCCATCATGAGCGAGTTCGTGGGGCTAAGATCGAAAATGTATGCAACCCGCGTCGAGGGCAAGAAAGAGACGAAAAAGGTGAAGGGTGTGAAAAGTAATGTAGTCGCGCGAACCATAACCTTCGATGACTATACGAAATGTTTGAAGGAAGATATAGAAATGACACGCAGTCAATCATGTATTCGATCGATTTTACACAATGTATATACAATATCTGAGACGAAAACTGCTCTAAGTCCCCACGATGACAAACGCTATATTATCCCTGGAACTGTAAAAACTCTACCATGGGGACACCACAAAGTGCCAGTGTAAATATACGTGTGTGTGTGTGTGTGTGTGTTTATGTGTGTGAGTGTGTGTGTGTGTGTGTGTGAGAGAGAGAGAGAGAGTCTGAGCGCTGTGAAAAAAGAAAAAAAAAAACAATTGTAAATATGCATGCATGTGTATGTATCTGTGTAAATATTTCTAATACTTTTGTGTTGAAAATAAACTTTTTTTTTTTTGAGCTGTTGATTCTTTTTTTTTTTCCTCCACCCGCTTGCGGTCAAGTTTTCCGGCAGAAAGAGAGAGAGAAAGATGACCTGCTCGACTGGAAACATCCAAGGGTCATGAAAAAAAAAAGTCATTTTTTTTTTTCAAGTTTTTTCTTCTTTTTCTTTATTGCCTACAAATCATTTTTGCTTATCCAACTATTATGTGTACTGTCGAAACCAAGCCATTTCACCAGCAGTTGATGGCCACGCTTCTTCACTACTTTTTCCACAAGGTAAATATCTGGATATTTAACATTCAGAAGCTCCTGTTCATAGAAACCACCGGCAATGGGCTTATCTTCATAATCTTTCAAATTATATGTTATAGGCCTTGTTTTTCTCACTCGATAGATTGTAAATATTTCCGTTGTCCAATTTGGTGTATAACCTTTCTCAAATACATTCTTGAATTTACTAATACGCACTTTATCTCCAATTCTGAATTTTGGCGGTTTTCCCACTTGAGTTTTGCTAAAGATATCGTGCAGTAATTGTTTTTCATTCGTGTCATTAACATCTTTTGGTTTCTTTTTAATAGTATGATGTACAGTATCATTATATTTCGTAATTAACATATCGAGAATATCGATCCATTTCCAGCTTCCGCGGAAACTGAATTGTATCCACATTTTATTCTTAAGTGTACGATTGAAGCGCTCACAAATTGATGCTTTTAAATTGCTATACGTAGAATACAAATTTATATTATGCTTTTTCATCAAAGCCTTAAAGTCCGCATTATAAAACTCTTTTCCTCGATCGACATGAAGGTTTTTCGGCACACGTCCTTTGCTGAGAATTGACTCCATCGCAGCGGTGACATCTTTTCCACTCTTACTCTTCAACGGTTTGGCCCAGGCGAATTTCGAAAATATATCGATGACGGTGAGGAGAAATTTGTGGTTGGAGTTGTGTTGTGCATATGCAGACATATCTACAAGATCAGCTTGCCACGTCTCGTCCAGACCGCGTATATCAACATGTCGACGTGGATAATTACGTCGGGCTGGCTTATGCAACTCCTCCACCACAGCACGCTTCTTTTCACTCATTTTCCCCCACCAACAACACTTTTCATCACGTCTTCAAGATTGAGTTTTGTCGGTTTTTTTCGTTTCACATTGGTTTGAACATCTCGTAAAAGTCTGAAATCACTCTTAATCTCAGCGATTGCACTTTTCAAAGCCTTTATCTCTTCACGAACAATGTCGAGTTCGGCTTTTAAACGTAGTTCAAGCATTGTCATATACGATTCCCACGCTTGCTCAATTGTATTTGTCACTGAACCTGTGACATGATTAAGCCCACTGTTGAATACGCCGAGTGTTACAACATCATCCACATTTTTCGGCTTACCAACATTACACAATCGTTTTTGTTCCAAATCATAATGACCATCGGATGAAGTCTTGAAACCAATACCCGGTTTGCCTGGAGGACCTGCAGCACGTCTATTCAATTGTCGTCCAAACACATCGACGGTCATGTTGCGAATGTGTGAAAGATGAGCTCTCCGATGTTAATAAATGATTTTAGCTTCACGCAATTCTTCGATAATCGATATGATTTCATTCGAATGTGATGAGTTTCCGGCAGCTTGTGACGCGAGCAGTAAGCGAAGACGATCCACTAGTTCATTCGGATCATCCCAATAAACATAGTCGAGAGTGGTATTTTTCCGTGCCACCTTATATTTAGGCATACCACCACCACCACCACCACCACCACCACCACCACCACCACCACCACCTTTATGTTCATCCTTTTTCCGCAGCATATTAGATATATAATTTTGAAATTTATAACTTTTATTCTGGCGTACTGCACCATTACGTTTATAATTTTTTCTGTGAGCATTCGTTGTTTTAACTATTTTCTCATAATCCTCCAAATTGTTTGGTGTCAAATATTTTAACTTTGGTGCATTTTTAAATAACAACTCAACCAAGCCAATACTTTTCGGAAACTTTTCATCTCCGACATAAATATCATTAGTTTCGAAATGAATCGGTGAATCACCAATCATTAGTTTATTCTTCGCAAGTTTACGTACTCCATATGATACATCAAATCCTGTCTTTTCATTGCGATACAATTTACTCAGATATTCACTTATTAAATTATCGACATTTCCAGTTGATTCATCGTCGTCGTCATCATCATCGGCATTACTCAATGGATCAGCATCACTTTGAATTGTCTCATGTAAAATGCCATAATCAGAAGCAATATCTGGGATTGTTTCGTCGTGCATTCTTTCAGGCTCCTGCATTTCTTCAAGCTCCTCCTCCTCCTCTTTCTCCTCCTTCTTAATATTCACTCTCTCATCCTTAATTTCATGCTTCCGATTTTTGTTGTATGAAACCAGCTCCTCCAACGGTCCAACGATCGGTTTAAACACATCTTGCATCTTCTGCTGTGCAGTATCGCGTCCACTTTTCAATATTCGATGTTTCCGTCTGATCGCATCACTTGCCTTGGCAAGTTCACTCAATATATTCTTTTCTCTCAAAATTTCTTTGCTCTTCATGTTGACGCTAGCAAGTCAGACTTCAGACTGTCTTGCATACCACAATGAACAATCATTTATCATCAATGGTGAGGAAAGAATCGAATCCTCTTCTATATCTTCCAGCATTTAATTCACTGTCCTTGTCAATCGTAATGAATCCATACTTGTCCGATTTCCAACACTTTACACACATGTTTTTGAAGCAGGCATAAGTCATATCCGTATTCACATGGTCATTATACACATGTTTAAGGTTCATATCATCCTGCTTGAATAGAACCACAAAATTTGCATTGTCTCGCACGAGATGTTTTGGAATACGAGTATATGTCTGACAGAGATAAAAACTATCCACAATCTCATGTCTCCCCATGGAAAAAAATGCTCTCACATTATCCTGCTTTTCACATGCTATATCGTCGAAGATGAATATGGAGTTTGGACGTGCGTCACTTGGTGCAACAACTTGTTCATGCTCGTTGAATGGAAAATATTCAACTCCTTCCACAGGTCGAAGTAATTGCTCAAGCAGTTTATATTTCGGCTGCTTCAATGATTTAGAGTAGAGATAAATGTTCTCAAATCTCAAACCGTTTGGATGTATGAGAAGCGTGAGTAATGCATTAGTTTTTCCACAATTCGATGGACCACAGAATACTGCACGAATGCTGTCAGGTAGTATATTTCCATGACGCTTAACTTTTTTCACATCACCACCAGCCACAAATTGATCGAAATTTATTATAGGGAGTTTACCGCCCGAAACTTGTTTCTTCGACTCCATCTCACATACGACTGATTGAAAAAATCATATAAATGCTGCTTTATAATGCGAGAATTGTCAGTCGAGTTGTAACCATCGTGTGGTGATGATTGTGCATGGTAAAGGTCTGGTCAACAGTATAATCAATAATCTCCCCGTGGAATTACATCTGCCTGGCTATCAATATTGCGGACCTGGTACAAAATTGGCCAAACGTCTTGCGCGTCGTGATCCTGGCATAAATCCATTGGACGCTGCTTGCAAAGAGCACGATATTGCATATTCCAAAAATCGTGACAATCTAGAAGCAAGACATTTGGCGGATAAAGTTTTGGCTGAACAAGCCTGGCAACGTGTAACCTCGAAAGACGCTGATCTTGGTGAGAGAGCAAGTGCTTGGGCTGTGACGAACATTATGAAGGCAAAAAAGAAATTTGGTATGGGTATGAAGCGAGTGGTGAAGAAGGGCAAACCGCAGAAAAGTGTTTGCCTGAAAAAGGTCATCAGTGCTGCAAAGAAAGCTATGATTCGTAGTGATGACCCTCGAAAAATCGTCATGTCAGCATTGAAAGGTGCGCGTGCCAGCGTTAAAGATGTTAAAGTACGCACACCTCGAGTATTGCCGGTACCCCGAAAAACCGGTGGTTTATTGCCCTTCCTCATACCGCTCTTTGCCGGTCTCAGCGCTGCCGGTGCGTTGACTGGTGGTGCGGCTGCAGTAGCCAACGCTGTGAATAATGCTCAAGCAGCTCAACAAGAATTGGGTGAACATAAGCGACACAATCGGACGATTGAGGCCATTGCTTTGGGCAAGGGTTTAGTGTTGAAACCGTATAAGCAGGGTCTTGGTCTTCATATCGGACCAAAAAACGCATAATCACGCTACCACATCAACCTCTCACCGATGCCGATCTGCTGAAGTATGCAAAAACCATGAAAATTCGTCATTTCCGTGGGGTTTTCATGCGAGATACTTTACCTGTGAGCGGACCGCTTAAGCATGAATCAGCAATCGTGAATTTGGATGAAAATGTGGGTCCTGGAACACACTGGGTTGCGTATAAAAAGACTGGTGAAAAAGTCATATATTTCGACAGTTTTGGCAATCTTCCACCACCACCCGAACTCTTGAATTATTTCAATGTTGGTAGCGTGAAATATAATTACAAAAAGTATCAAGAATATGATACAATAATATGTGGACATTTATGTTTAAAGTTTTTGTGCAGACAGTTGAATCGTCGAGCCAAATATATGCTATATAAATGAGGACTATGGAGCTACGTGTTTAGTTCTGAATTTACGAGCAACATGGACGATAGTTTGACAATCACCGTATCTGGATCATCCTCCGTTCTCGAAGCACAATTTTTTCCGCCCATCGTATTATCATCTGACAAAAATTATACTCTCGGCCTCGTTGAGCTGCTCACATTCAACTCGATTCCGAATATTGACATTGGTTGCAATGAATTTCATGTCGGACCACTCGTGTTGACTATACCAACGGGGAGTTATGAAATCGAGGATATTGAGAAATATTTGAAGGCTGAATTGACACGTAAAAACATAAAAATTCAGCTGAAACCGAATAATAATACATTACGCAGTGAGTTGGAGTGTGATCAACATATTAATTTTCCACCAAACAACTCGATTGGACCTCTGCTGGGCTTCACATCGGGCCTATTAGAAGCCAATAAAAGACATGTGTCTGATCTACCAGTATCCATTCTCAAATTGAACGCCATACGAGTCGAGTGCAACATAACCACTGGAGCATACATCAACGGACGAAAAGTGCATACGATTCATGAATTTTTTCCATCCGTACCACCGGGCTATAAAATCATCGAAGTACCATCGAGTGTCATTTATCTACCAATCACAACTCGTGTAATTGACAACATACAGCTTCGTATTGTCGATCAAGACGGAGATTTGGTAAATTTTCGTGGAGAAATCATCACCGTACGACTGCACATAAAATCTCAATGGGCATAGTCTACAATCGCAATATTAATAAGCCATCGTCATGGGATCGCAGAATCAGTCATCAATCGACGCTCAAAGTGCTAACACCACAAAATCTGCTACTCTTGAAGAACTTGGGTCTCAGAGTTCGTGGAGTTCACGTGTGAGAAATTATCTGTTTTGTGCATTGTGCATTTGTTGTGTAAAATGGAAGAGGAAATTGTAAACATTCAGACACCAATCATCTTCGATGAATCCATCATACATTATGAAATTCATGCACATCAACCATACGCATCTTCGACCTACAACAACAGTGATGAAATACGTATTTCAATTCAACATCAAGATTTATCAATTCTACCGAGCAAAAGTTCAATTCACATCTGTGGAAAACTAACGAAGCCGGATGGTACAGCGTTAGCTTCAACGAGTCTCGTCAACAATGCCATATGTCATTTATTTGAAGAAGTGCGCTATGAACTTAATGCTGTAGAAATTGATCGCAATAAGAATGTTGGTATCACATCTCTAATGAAAGGATTCACTTCTCACTCACCGGCTAAGAGCTCAATGCTTGAAAATACTGGTTGGATTGATGTTGAGGAGACGAAACATATTGAGGATGCATCAGGCAACTTTGATATATGCATACCGCTGAGTGCGCTGCTGGGCTTTGCTGAAGATTACCGAAAAATGGTGGTGAATGCGAAACATGAATTGATTCTGACGAGATCACGTACCGATGACAACGCAATACTGCAGGCAGCTGCTGAAGATTATAAAATTACACTACGGAAAATTGAATGGCTTGTTCCATACGTCACCGTAGCAGATCAACGGAAAATTCAACTATTGAAGTTTATCGCCAAAGACTCACCAATCCCCATGAGTTTCCGCACCTGGGAATTGTATGAATATCCAATGCTACCTGCAACGTCGAAACATGTGTGGTCTGTGAAGACATCGACACAGCTGGAAAAACCGCGATATGTAATCCTTGCATTCCAAACTGGACGGAAAAATAGCACGAGGAAGAATGCAAGTGGCTTTGATCATTGCAATGTGAGCGATGTAAAACTATACTTAAACTCACAATGCTATCCCTATGGCAACATGAATTTGAATATACAGCAAAATCAGTATGCATTACTCTACGACATGTATACAAACTTTCAATCGATGTACTACAACAAGGAGACTGAACCATGGCTTACGAAAACAAATTTTTTGAATCATGCTCCTCTCATTGTAATTGACTGCTCGAAACAGAACGATTCTCTCAAGTCTGGACCTGTTGATGTACGTCTCGAATTTGAAATGAAAGCGAACGTACCTGCACAAACATGCGCATACTGTCTCATTCTACACGATCGTATTGTTGAATATAATCCCATAAGTGGTGGGGTGAAAAAATTGGTATAAAACCATCGTGATGATCACATGAAACATCAGTCGAGATGGACTTTATCATTGATCTACAAGGTTTCAAGGGACCCTCTAACGAATTTATCCTTAAAGAAATATCGATCATTCGAGCCAATGACAAAAATGCTGAACCTCTGACCATGTTCTTCGAATCACCATATGCTTGGGGCCCTCTACCAGATCAATACAAATCAATGAATAAATGGTTGGAACGAAATTTTCATGGAATGTCATGGGACTATGGCAATCTACCGTATGATGCAGCAAAAGTAATAATTCAAACCATCTTACAACGCGCTCATGTGATATATGTGAAAGGACATGAAAAGTCTTTGTGGCTGAAGAGTTTCTTGGATCTATCAACGGAAATTATCGACATGGAGACTCTGGACTGTCCATCGCTGCAGAAGTTGCCGAAATTTCGTCTCGACTGCCCCCATCATCACCACCGCAACAACCAGAATTCGAAATATAATTGTGCAACTGAGAATGTGAAATCTCTGAGAAGTTGGTTATATGTATATCATGCATTGTGTGAACGGGGGATTCTCGAATAAACAAAACATTTTTATGATATATAACTTTTTCTCGTTTTTTATTTTATTATAAACTCACATCTCCTTCTTCTTCTCCTCAACTCAGTACACATATTTATTATTATGATTTTTTTTTTCTTAACAACGAAGACAATCAAACATTTTTTTTTTTACAGCGATGATTTTTTTTTTTTTTTTTATTACAAAGATTGAGGAACGTGTTTGAACTCGATTTTACTCCACTTGTCGGCAAACGTTTCCATGTAGAGTTCCCTCGCGTGAGCTGCCTCCAACAGCTTTTTGAATTCATCCTCGTTCTGGTCAAAAGCCTCGGCAAGTCTCGCTGGTAGATAGACCACGAATTGGCCTCCGATTTCTGCGATGTATCGTTTCCCATAATTCGTTTTCACAGATCGAATATTGTGGATTGGATGATCGATCTTAACTTCAAGCTCAATCAGCTTCCTCATCGGCAGTTTGTTTTCCAGTTTGGCAACTTTGTTCAACAATTCGAACTCCATTTTTGAAGAGTAGTTTTTTAGATTGCGTCTGACTTGAAGCGTATTTTTTAGTTGAATGATGATTCTCTCGATTCCGTCTCTAAGATTTCGGTGTCCATTCCCCACTCCACCTCACTTCTCCCCACGATCGTCCAGCTGCATCTCCGCACAGGTTCAAACATGTCACCAACCTCCCCCATCACGCGTCATCATCCGAAACAAATTCAAACACGTTCTTCGCTCTCCAATCACTATTGCTACAATTTTTCTTCATCTTCGACAAATTTTTAAAACCACCATGGATGTTTATAATAACCGAGCTGGATGAATAAGTCCTTATCATTCTGCTTGTATGCATACACATTCCCATTGAACACTTCTTCAGTATCATGTAGTAATTCTTCCGCGCCTTCGCGGTATATATTATTGTAAGTGTCTGGTAGCTGAACGATAATGTTATCTGCAATTGTAACGAAATAATGTGGTTCGTAATTGGTTTGTTGCACGGGATATAAATCAGTGATTTGATATTTCACTCCACTCTTTAGTTCGACTGCATCTTTCACCGGAAGACCTTTTATCAACGCGATAGATCTAATCATTGACTCACGATCCATTATTTTTTATTATTATTTATACGATGATTCCGGGAGGTAAAAGTCCAACTTGGAGCTAATGCTGTAGCCGAATGGAGATTATTCACCATGATTTCAGTTTTCCACCCAGACATCCCTTATCTAGTCTTCTCCCATATTCCCACGCACACTGCGTACACGTGCATCCATAACAGGCTCAAACTTGTTCTTCACTCTCTCGACATTTTCTACAATTTCGACGTAGCGGTGCAGGTCCATCAATGTGGTCTTCCATCGATCGTGTATTCCAATGTTCATAGCATCGACGAAAAAATTTAATTTCGCTGTCAGATTTGTAATATTCAGGTAAACGCTCCCACAGTATATCTGTAAAGTCACTGAAATATTTTTTGAACGTCGTTGGTGATATTATCCGGAGCTCTTCTGCTGTCATTTCTCGAGGATTTCTAATGCAATTAATTGCATAAATATTCACTAGTTCTTCCATGATATAACACTTTTCACAATCACGACGTATGGGCCATGGAGCATCAACATGAACTCGTTGCCATGGTGGATTGAAATGATCTTGACACCATTGATATGACTGCACCTCGCTATCACATTGCAAATTTTCGGGTAACCGATCCCACAGTAAATTAATAAATCTACTATAGTATTTTATGAGCAAAACCTTGGGAATCGATTCGAGTTCATTTTTCGTCAATGTCCAAGGTTCTTTCGACGGATGAATTGCATACATACTCGCACATCTATCCATCTTGAGATCAACTTTGGGAATGGAATTTTGAAAAATAATATTGTTTGAAATATACTTCCAAACATAAAACTATTTTTTTTTATCTCACTCTCGCTCTCACATTTGCCTATCTTCCAATCTAGCCATCTCTTTCACACTCATTATATTTCCAATCTAGCCATCTCTCTCTTTCACACAGCTCGTCCCCTCTGGAACCCTACAGCTAAGGCGACTGCGAAGGATATAGAGGAGGGGGGCAGTGTTGCGGGGAGGAAGCACTATAGTAATAGAGCTATGGGGATTCTGGATCAAGTGGTGGGGAGGGGTATGCGGTGGCGGGGGCGCTGCCCCCGCACCGCATACCCCTCGCCTACACTTGGTCCGGAATCCCCATAGCTCTATTACTCGGCTGAATCTATTAAAACAGGTTATGTTTTGAAAAAAAAAAAAAAAAATCGGTTGGACCGTCAAATTGAAGGATATACCGAACATCACCAGGGAATCCAGTTTCCAGAATTTGTCCTCACCGGCAAGAATCCCAATAACTGTTGTTACTTATTAGACAAGAGCGTTATTCTCATCACAAACATATGCTTCGGCAATGAAATACCTTTCGTAATTGGTCGTAAATTCGTCAATCTTAATACTATCGATAATTATCCGTGTGATTCTCGCAACCTCGACATATTTAAAGGTAGCGAACTTTCTGAAACTCAAACTTGGCATGCGGCAGAGATACAGCGGAAAGGTTTTGTCGTTCCAATTGATGTTGAATCTGTCTATATTTTCCCTCTAATTCACAGCGACATATAAATGTTGCAGATTCTCAGTCCTGCTCTTAAATGTAATCTAACCAGTAACCTGCTGTTTCCTTTGATCCATATGTCAAATACCATTTCCACCAGTTCATTCGTGCTTGTATTATGAAAGTGTTTTCGTTTTGTCTAAACAAAATTGAAGTACTGAAAGATATATTTCCATTTTTAGATTATCATCATGAGATTTCTCAGTCTTCACGGATCGAGGCGATGTTCCTCATCATCCAAATTTTTTTTCATCATTTCCGCACTCCCTGCGTTACGCAACACAACAGTTCGGATTTCTCTGGGTTTTCCTACTGGTTTGAGATTGATGTGGAGATGGAATGGCTGAATGTCGCAAAAAAGGTTTTACTTTTTTTTTTTGCTTTTGCACATTGGGCTTTCGTTTTGGCACATGAAGCTTTTTCGTTCGCTTATTCCGCACAGTTTCAACTTTCTATGCACTGGTGTGGGTTTTTCTGTCGCTTGCTGTTTTTCTTATTTGTTTCTGAATCTGTGTTGGGACTTGCATATATGGATATCATGAATGGTGGAACATTCATGGTATATATGAGGTATTCCACGTCAAACCGGCGGACTTTTTCCCTGCCCCTCGCCGATTTGGTTAATTATTTTTTATATGATTATACGAAGTCTAAAAGACACCCTGGAATTTTTTCAGATTTTTCTGAAGAGTCATTTTAGAAAAAAAAAAAAACATCCAAAAAAGTCCAAAAAAAAGCCCCATTTTAAAAATCTGAAAAAATTCCTAAAAATCGCTGATTATATGCCAAACACTTTAAGCTACCGCCCGCAGTGGAAGTACGATTTTTCCTGGGTGTTAATCGGCTAATAACGTTGAAAAAATTCAAAAAATGCCGAAAAACACGTACTCTGACCCTATAGTTGAATATTTTCGTACCCAAAAATTTTTTTTGGCTTCAAAAAAATTTTTTCAATTTTTTAAGCCAAACATTTTTTTTGTCTTAAAAAAATTTTTTTGTGGCTTAAAAAAAATTTTTTGAATTTTTTAAGCCAAAAATTTTTTTTGGCTTTTGGCTTGACATCGATATTCGACATTTTTTGTGAATCTTGTCGTGTAATGAATCAAGTCCCAACGAGCAAATTTCATGCTACGAAAAAAGGTGCCAAGCACGCTGACATAACCTCAGGCGCTTGAAACTAGCGTTCTCGAACCTTGAAATTTCACTCACTCAGATTCTTATACGATTTTTATTTCAATAATTTTTTTCTCAAAAACTAGACGATAGATCATGTTTTTTTTTTTTTTTAATATTTTCTTCAGAAGATTCTATAACACTGTGTTTTTTTTAAACCAAAATCGTAAGAACCGTTCTCAAATTATTTCCATACACATTTTTTGTGTTACGATTACCATGTGTTCAGATGGAGAAACCACAAAACTTCAACTTGCAATATCTAAAAAACTATACGACAGAACTTTTTTTTTTTTTTAATCAATTTGTTAATTTTTTTTGCGCAACATATATTTTTTTTCAAAATTTCCGTAAGAAATCGGGTTTTGCTATTGAACGACCTTAAAACGAACCAAAAGTATATTTTGGAGCTCCAAAAATGCGAAAACAGAACATCGATAGTATGACCTTGAAGAGCTTCAACATGATATGAAGAAATATTAAGGAAGTTCAAGCGAATCTTATGGTAAAATTATTTTCCAACTTTGCACAATAAAATTTTGTAAACCGAAAGCTTAAGACATTATCAAACTTCTGGCGGAATATGCCGATGATTCACCGTCTCAAAAGTGAGACATTCATTGTCGAAGTTCGCAATTTTTCGAAAGCTCCCGTAAGAGCCCATGTTAATCTTGTCATTTTCAACAACGAATATCTTGATTACCAGACGGTGAAACCTCTCTAAATTTTTCACACATAATTAAGCCCTGTTCAAGAAGATTCACGCAACTTTTCAATTCATTAATATTGTTAGTTGCTAAGGTGACAGTCAAACATGAAGTTGGCTGTCATTAAGCGACCAATCACAGCACGAATAAAATGAGGAGAATCGAACTCGCAATTCGATATTCGATTGCCCATGAACTTTTTCGGATGTTATCCGGATTCGGCGCCTTAGAAAGTGCGCTTAACTTTTGGCCGCGTCTCACGAAACTGCGTTGTTTCAATACGGATTGCCCCGGGATGATGACTTGTACTAATCAGCCGGGTATTCATTTACTTATTGATGCGGATGTTCGTGTCTGCACCACACAGGCCAATGGTGTGCGGTCCAGCCTGGCAAATCTTCCAACATCGTTGAAACTTGGAAATGATCAAGAAAATTCTGTTAAGTTCCGGTAAGAGATTTTCAAAGTGCTCCGCACAAACTGTGCCGCTCGTTAATTCTATAGTATAGTTCAAAACCTTATAAATAATTGTTTTATTTATTTCAGGTTGATTGGCACAGTCGCTTATATTTCGAACCACTTCACAGGATATTCTTTCCGGAATATGATGAAATGGGAGCGTTCCGATGATTTGGAGGAAAACACAGTATTCGTATTGGGCAAAACCGAAGTTGTACCGCATCTCGTCGTGTACGTTCAGACACCGGAAATATAACTTCTTGCAAGGTAATTATGTTAAGAACAGTTGTCACAATGATAAAATTGTTAATTAATATTAACTTCATGGCGATGCTTATGAACTTCCTTCCTGAGAATATTTCGAGTAATCACTTTTGTCAAAATCCTCTCAGATAAGATTTTTTTACTTCATTTTTATTCTTGGTCGTGAAAACTTTTTTTTCTGTCATAAAAATCCTAAAAAATCTCGTCGAAATACCTGGAAATACGTCAAAAAAATACTTCGGTTATGAGCAAATCTGTCAAAAATAAAAACTGTCAAAAAAAAACAAATTCATTGATTGATTTTTCAAATCAATAAATTTTGACACTTCGTTTTTCCTGCTGATGTAATTTCTCTGATTAATCTCGGATGCATCTGAGGTCTGACACATTCTTCTTCTTTTTATCCTTTATGGATATCTCCCTGATGTAGGGAATGTGCCACATCAATCTAGTGGTTTTGCTCTCTGGAGAACTTCGGACTAGTATAATGTATCTATAGATATGACTGCGAGTTTGGAAAGGAGGACTTTTTGAATGAAAGGGTATTAAGGAACATGTTGAGACAGCCTGAGCTTCCTATCGCCAATAAAATTATTACCTATTTGTTCGGGAATCCGCATCGCCTTACAAGCGACGCGAGCTTCTCGTGCAACTCACGTCGGGGCAGCACCTCCTGGGCGCTCTCTCGTCGACACGAAGGCGTCGCGCTCGACAACGAGAGCGAAGGCTTCGTGCCGGCTAGTGGTCAAATGCGGCCATTTTAATCAGTCTTATCTCTGTCTTCGTCAAGTCTCGACCGGTCCGAGCCACGCGTGACTACGCGCGAACTCATTAACGCAGTTTTCTCTCATTTTAACGTTGTACAGAGCACTCATTCTCATTCTCAAGGGTTTTAATCACCCTTTTAAATTCACTCATTCAACTCAGGTTGTCGCAACGGTGCGCAATCATTAATAAAAGAGTACATCATCATTTCGAACTCTGCTCAACACGTGGTTGTGCCAAGCCACGTGCATTCGTACATATCTCACGGCTCTCTATCATTGTTAATCGCGGTTGTAATTAATATAATTCAATCTCGGTTAGCAATCGTCTCAAAAGAGACTTATCAATTCAATTTGGTATCAATCGTCTCAAAAGAGACTTATCAATTCAGTGCATTATCATCTCACTGATCTTACAAATCAGTGAACTCATTTGGAATTATTTTCTCTGTACGTTACGCGATCGAACTTCTAGAATTTTCTCAAGTGGAGCTCAACGTACGCGAATCATTATCATTATTCATCGCGGCGTGTAACGTACACCTCTCATCTATACAATCGGGCTCAATCGAATTCCCAGAATTCTAATCATATTATTCACTTTCACGGTGATCAATCGAGTCTCCGTACTCTTATCAACGATACTCAATCGAATTCCAAGAATTCTAATCAATTTATGAACTCATACAAAACTCAGTGATTTTACTCATACAAAACTCAGTGTTTTATTCATCATCACAATTTGTACTCAATGACCATCTCAATAAAAATGACAAACGGTTTTTCGTGCACTCAACCACGCGTTCGTGTCGACGTCTTTTATTTTCCATCATTGTCACGATCCTTTAACACCCGGCAACTCAAACTCATCGTTTAATCTCAAACATTTTTGGTCCTTCGAGCCGGATCGTGACAATTTGTGAACGCGCGCGTGTGTTAATGTGAAAAAAAATACGTCCAGTGTCTCTCATTGTGATCTCAGCTGTGCTTCGAGTGCTACACGCGGGAGCGAACGTGCCTCGCGGCCGACAATCACTGTACGCATTCGGCGCGAGTGGTCAATCACTCATACTTTCGCGCCTTAAGTGGCCAATAACTGTATTTTTCTCCGAAAAGTGGACAATTACTGCATTTTTCACTGTTTTCGTGGCTCATCACTGTGTTTTGTGACATTTGGTGATCAATCACGGTATTTCGTGACAGTTTCGTGGAAATTCGCTGTGACTTATCGCGTTTAACGTGAACAATCTCTCCGGTACTCATTCTAATTGGATTTTCTCGCGGTTTTTTGGCATTATTATCACCTTTTCAATGTGAAGTTTAATTCACTTCGCGAGATTATCATCATTATTTTTCCGCGAGAATTCTCTCGAAACTCAGTGACAGTGAAATCATCTTTATTCAAAACTCAATTTCAACCTTCCGGTTAAACTCGTCCCAGTGGTGTAAATTTCCAACTCACTCTTCGTGTGGTGTTTCGCAATTCTCTATGATTTCCAACTCATTTAAAATCAAATTCTCAATCTCAGTGAGATTTGTTGAGAATTCAATTGACTTTCATCGCATTTAAACTCAAGTGTCTAATTCACTTGAAAATCTGTCGAAATTATTGAATTTTCGACTCATTAAAAATCGAAAAACGCTCATCCCACGGGACTTATCATAGTGATTTTAATCTCAACGAACAGTGAACACTCATCGACACTCGTGCCACTCATCACAACTTCAAAAAATCAACGCTAGAGGTCACTGATTACGGTGCTCCTCGCCAACTACCGGCATTTTATGTGCCAAAATTCTCGTCGAAGCTCTCAAGTGACGATATCAACGTCATCATATGAGGTTACATCCTCACTCAGCGACTTCAGAACTGACTTCGAGCAGCTCAATGAACTCCGCAAAAAGTTCACAAAAACTCAGCTCAACCTCAACGTTCGGGTCAGTAACTTTCTTGTTCCCTCACACTCCGTCAAAGATCTTCATTAGACAGAGGCGGAGACGCATCGTACATCCAGACACGCTTGGCAGTCGCAAGTACTCACTCTCAGCATTCAGTTCACTCATCTTCCAAGTTGCTACTCTAAGCCAAGGTGCTGGACGTCCAATCAAGGTGCTTCTCAGGGGAATTATATATACAAAAAACATACGGGTCTCTCATCCTCGAGGATTCAATCTTCGAGTGATTCAATCCACTTCGCAGCTACGCAGAGGGAGTTCCCACTCAACATACCGTCAATTTTCCATTCTTGGTCACTCATTCTCAGCAATTTGGGGACATTTGAATGTTCACCAAAAAAAAAAAACAACCGTCTGGTTATTCAAGCACAGCGTGATTTTCTGTGTCATCTCACTCCCGACGATGCGGAAACTGCAAAGGAACTCAACAAACCCATCTCACGAGTCTTAGAATCTCATTAAACTCTGGAGTCATCGGGAGTTCTTGACAATCTGGGAAATCTCACCATGATTTAGTTCGTCTCATGACATTTGAATCGCTCAACGCGGGAGGATTATAAAAACCTCTTCAGATGACTCTATCTAACTCAACCAAGATCACTCAATCGGAGACTTTTCTCGACTCACACTCACTCTCTCGAGCGTCTCGAGTCTACTTCTTTCCCGCATCACCCAGGTTCAAGAACTCAACTCAAGCCAACTCATCGACAAGTTAGACAACTCTGTCGAACTCATCACCCGCTCTTGAGAAAGGCGGTGCAATCGTCCCCTCATCGCCGCTCTTGCCCTCATCCAACGCTGTCTGCCACAGCTATTGTCGAAATTCATCGATATTCACTCATCGTGTTGATCTTCTCATCGATAATGGATTTTTCGTCACGTTCATTCTCGTGAACAGCTCATTCACCGAGCAATATCATCCGATCGCCAGCACTCGTCTGTATCAAGTAACATCGTTGGAGGAAAAACACAACCCAAATACGTGGTATAGTATCTCTTGCATTATGCTCAATTCACACGAGCGCAACAGCTACCACACGAACTCACGTCCTCAACATTGTTTCCTCTACACCTACATTATTAAGTGCCAAATCATACGTGGCAGCTCATCTCAAAAAGTGAAACTGACCTTCCTCAAGTTCCTGAGCCTCACTCAATCCATGTGAATATTTGTGCTAACTCAGCCAGCTAATTTATCAAGTCTGATAATTTCAAAAGGCTCATCAACATCGCCACTCACTCAATTTTCAATTTCTGGCGAGCTCTTCCTCGGTCCAGTACTTTTATTGCACTCATCTTCAGGTACAACTCGTCAGCTTTATGCTCACACCCTTCAGACGCAGGTTGGCAAGATTGACCTGCAGGTGTTCCTCATTAAAGTACGATTCCGTCATCTAAAATGCAGTGAGCTCTCATACCTGAAGACAGAGAGTGCAGAAATCATTCCTGTTTAACTAACTCACAGGCTGCCACAACAACAATACTCAACCTCCCCTGAATATATTGAGGGCTCACACATTGCAGCTCATCTTTATTTCAAACGACTGCTCAAAGGGCTTCAGTGAGACAACTCATTCATCTACACTTCAACCGAGAACATAACGCTGCAAAATCATTGCACGGTTAGGCTACTCATCAAGATCTAAAGGTGAGTTCAACGCCGGTTTGACGTTTGGTGGGATGACCTTGGCACCAGATGCCTAAAAAACATTTGGAGGGTTGAGGGTCTCACCCGACATCTCACTGGCACGGACTCAACCTCATCATGTGTACGAGTTACACCATCGTCACGTACTCAAGCCTGACAGTTGACCGAGCTGCACTTCTTGTTCATTAAATCAAGTCTCACAATTTACGAATACTCAACAAAAAAAAAAAAAAAAAAAATCTCATGCATACTGAGCAGGATTTCTCAAAATCGCTGACGCGCTCATCTGAATGTCCACGACATATTTTATCAATACAAGTCAGTTGATTAACTCATCAGGATCTCTCATCTACTCAAGATCTCACGCAAGGCGGGAGGCTCTCCGCTTGCACAAGGATATCAACACGCAAAACATCTCATGGACCAGCTCACGCGACGATTGCTCAATCAAGGTTTGAAGTGGTGTCGGCGAGCTGACACTTCTCAACCCTCATCAAGCTTCATCAACACTCAAACTCATGAAGCATCTCATCGTATCTGAAGTAGCGCAGATACGCGATCCACCCGAATTCATCTGGCATTCAGGGCGAATGCCCCTGCAAGAGCGCCAGTTGCGTGAAAACAACTGGAATGATTCACAAAGACCATTCAACCTTTCGGCTGCATGGCCAATCATCAGGGAAGATCTCAGAATCTTGATCAAGAACTCAATCCGCAAGGAACTCACCATTTGGCAGGAATCAATTGTAAAAATTCACGGCTTCCATGATGCATTGCAACACACGATGTCAGCTGTACACTACATCGTCATCAACTCACCGTTCACGGGCGCCTATTCATCACTCATTTGCGCAAAACGAAAGTATCATACGTGTCTCAACATTCCGAGGTCGGAACTCATCGCAGCGCTGCTACTTTCCACTCACGAAATGCTCAAGCTACACCCTACTTCATCTCATGTGAACGGACTCAGAAATCATACTCATGTGGATCACAGCAAAACGCTTCTTATTACAACATGATGTCAGGAACAAACTCAACATCAAACTCAGTGATGACTCCATGAATCGCTCAGCTTGCCCTTTGCAGGCGTTCCTCGCACATCAAACATGGCCTTTCTCATTGACTCTCGAGGTCGTAATTAATATAATTCGATTCTCGGGTTTCAATCGTCTCTTCGAGACTTATCAGTTGGTACCAATCGTCTCTTTGAGACTTATCATTTTGGTATCAATCGTCTCTTCGAGACTCATCATTTTGGTATCAATCGTCTCTTCGAGACTTATCATTTGGTTTCAATCGTCTCTTTGAGACTTATCATTTTGGTATCAATCGTCTCTTCGAGACTTATCATTTGGTTTCAATCGTCTCTTCGAGACTTATCATTTTGGTATCAATCGTCTCTTCGAGACTTATCATTCGGGTTTCAATCGTCTCTTCGAGACTTATCATTCGGGGTTCAATCGTCTCTTCGAGACTTATCATCATTACGCTTTCAGTTGTTGTAAGACTAAAGAAGCAATCATTATTTGCACCGGTAACAATCACCTCACTGTGGAAAAGGGACTCGCGAGACGTCGTGATCCCAAACCACTCAAACGGTGCTTTCACTTGATCTCAACAAAACTCATGCCAACTCAACGCTTCTGAAATCATTGGAACACACTCAACATGGATGAGCCGTCGATCAAGATGGCAATTCATTCAGCAGAAGCATCACTACTGGAATTACTGTCGGCAATCAATCTCAATGGTGGCATCATCCGTCTAATATCATCGAAATGTGCTCACGCCTATCGATGGCGAGAGAATCACCACAAGCAGGTGACTACTGGCCAGGGTCACTGCTTTCACACTCGCACTCACAAATTCATCAGGATGGCAACGCTGAAGGCTGCCTCCTCACCACCGACTCATACAATTGCGGAGCTCGCACCGCTTCCAGTAGAGCTCACGGATCCACTCATCTGAATCATCACCAACTCCGTGCTGATGGCGGGAGAATGTTCGGGAATCCGCATCGCCTTACAAGCGACGCGAGCTTCTCGTGCAACTCACGTCGGGGCAGCACCTCCTGGGCGCTCTCTCGTCGACACGAAGGCGTCGCGCTCGACAACGAGAGCGAAGGCTTCGTGCCGGCTAGTGGTCAAATGCGGCCATTTTAATCAGTCTTATCTCTGTCTTCGTCAAGTCTCGACCGGTCCGAGCCACGCGTGACTACGCGCGAACTCATTAACGCAGTTTTCTCTCATTTTAACGTTGTACAGAGCACTCATTCTCATTCTCAAGGGTTTTAATCACCCTTTTAAATTCACTCATTCAACTCAGGTTGTCGCAACGGTGCGCAATCATTAATAAAAGAGTACATCATCATTTCGAACTCTGCTCAACACGTGGTTGTGCCAAGCCACGTGCATTCGTACATATCTCACGGCTCTCTATCATTGTTAATCGCGGTTGTAATTAATATAATTCAATCTCGGTTAGCAATCGTCTCAAAAGAGACTTATCAATTCAATTTGGTATCAATCGTCTCAAAAGAGACTTATCAATTCAGTGCATTATCATCTCACTGATCTTACAAATCAGTGAACTCATTTGGAATTATTTTCTCTGTACGTTACGCGATCGAACTTCTAGAATTTTCTCAAGTGGAGCTCAACGTACGCGAATCATTATCATTATTCATCGCGGCGTGTAACGTACACCTCTCATCTATACAATCGGGCTCAATCGAATTCCCAGAATTCTAATCATATTATTCACTTTCACGGTGATCAATCGAGTCTCCGTACTCTTATCAACGATACTCAATCGAATTCCAAGAATTCTAATCAATTTATGAACTCATACAAAACTCAGTGATTTTACTCATACAAAACTCAGTGTTTTATTCATCATCACAATTTGTACTCAATGACCATCTCAATAAAAATGACAAACGGTTTTTCGTGCACTCAACCACGCGTTCGTGTCGACGTCTTTTATTTTCCATCATTGTCACGATCCTTTAACACCCGGCAACTCAAACTCATCGTTTAATCTCAAACACTATTGAATAAATAGATTTTTCAACTAGATTTCTTTCAATACTAGTACATTCATATATATATTTTTGTTTATTATTTCATTTTCCTTTTCTTCTTGTCGCCTTTTTTTATTTTCTTTTTTCTCTATTCGTTTTATTATTATTATTATTATTATTATTATTATTATTATATATATATATATATATATATATGGGCAGATCCATTACTTTTCGACGAAAGTGTGCGCGCTTAGGTCAGCGATTTTGATGCTGATTTTTTCCTTGAAAGTACATCAGAAAAGGAGATGATCCTGAAAATTTGAGCCCGATTCGATCAAACCCGGCCGTTGGAGAATTTTTTGAAATTTCAAAAAAGTCAATTTTTTCATCATGTTCAAAATTTTGTATTTCAGCCACTATATCGCTTAGAGATTTCGTTCAAGCGGCATTCTTTTCGGTGAACGTCCTACTTTTAAGAAAAAAATATAAATTAGTGACAAACTCAAATCCGGCTTAGCTGGAAGCTATCAACTAAACCACTAAATCACCAAAATTTTACTTGTTTTTAAAATTTTCCCAAACCTACCAGTTGCCAAAGGGAGGGACAAATAACGGGTATTCTATTTTTGTGAGGGTGTATTCTGTTGATATCTGCCCTAATTTCCCCCGATTGCTTCGATATCGTCACTGTAGAGCCATCCAAAGATGATCGATTTTTGAAAAATCGCTATGTTTAGATAGCTGTCATTTTTTTCTCCGAACTTCGATTTTCTTCAAATTTACAGGAAAGTTGCTTTGATATGTTCCAAAGAAGCCCTGAAAATTTCAACTAGGGAATCTAGCTTGGATCCGAGTCATGAATTTTCAAACATCCCGAAAATTACACTGTAAAAAATACTTTTTGCAAGTATATATCATCATTTGTATATATCATCATATTGTTTGAGTAACCCAAACCCAACCCAAACCCAACCCAAACCCAACTTAAACCCAACCCAAACCCAACCCAAACCCAAACCCAACCCAAACACAACCCAAACCCAACCCAAACCCAACCCAAACCCAACCCAAACCCAACCCAAACCCAACCCAAACCTAACCCAAACCCAACCCAAACCCAACCCAACCCAAAGTATTTTTTTTTTCCATTTTTTTATTTTTGATAAAATAGCTTCAGCGCCACCTCCAGCATACACTGAAACAATGTTGGTTCTTTTTTATATTCTTCTTGCGTCACTTAAATAAGTAGTATACTTATACTATTTTTTGTTTTTTTTATTTTACTATTTATTGTTCTTACAATAACACGAAATAGTCAAATTAGGTATTTGATTTCTGACTATATGAAAATCAATAATTCATTTGACGTATGAGATATTACTTGCAAAAAGTATTTTTTACAGTGTAATTTTCGGGATGTTTGAAAATTCATAACTCGGATCCAAGCTCGATTCATTAGTTGAAATTTTCAGGGCTTCTTTGGGGCTATCAAAACAACTTTCCTGTAAATTTGAAGAAAATCGAAGTTCGGAGAAAAAAATGACAGCTATCTAAACATAGCGATTTTTCAAAAATTGATCATCTTTGGATGGCTCTACAGTGACGAAATCGAAGCAATCGAGGGAAATTAGGGCAGATATCAACAGAATACACCCTCACAAAAATAGAACACCCGTTATTTGTCCCTCCCTTTGGCAACTGGTAGGTTTGGGAAAATTTTAAAAACAAGTAAAATTTTGGTGATTTAGTGGTTTAGTTGATAGCTTCCAGCTGAGCCGGATTTGAGTTTGTCACTAATTTATATTTTTTTCTTAAAAGTAGGACATTCACCGAAAAGAATGCCGCTTGAACGAAATCTCTAAGCGATATAGTGGCTGAAATACAAAATTTTGAACATGATGAAAAAACTGACTTTTTTGAAATTTCAAAAAATTCTCCAACGGCCGGGTTTGATCGAATCGGGCTCAAATTTTCAGGATCATCTCCTTTTCTGATGTACTTTCAAGGAAAAAATTAGCATCAAAATCGCTGACCTAAGCGCGCACACTTTCGTCGAAAAGTAATGGATCTGCCCATATATATTTTTATTTTTTTATTTTTTATTTTTTTTCCTTTATTTCTTTTATTGTCCTCAATCTTACTTTCAAATAATGATGTTATTGTGAATAAAGAAATCACAGATAGGAATAAGAGAATTGACTTTATCTGTCAGAAATAACTTTGTCAGGTCTTCACCTGGTTTAATATTGAGTTTCCGAAGAACTGGAAGCAATTTCGTCCTGGAGTCATGGAGTAGGTGGTAATACCAAAATATATGATTAATTGTGCACGAGTAGTAACCACACGAACAAGATTCGTCATTAATAATGCCTTTCCTAAATAAATGAGCCGGAGTGAGAGTGTGACCCGATTTACTCCTATTTATCATGGATATATACTTCTTATTAAATGGATTAGTGTGAAACCACGATTTTTTTTTTAATTGGCCTGCTAGCTTGCAATTATTTGTTCCCTTTAATTCACTTGATTTTGTAATAAGATTTACTGCATTCGTACACTCACGGGACCACCACGGGACTGGAGGGGGCGCTCTATAATTTTTTTTTTTCAGGAGGAGGTTTAGCACCGGCTTTCATCAGATATCCAAAGCCTCGGCCAATGATCGGCCCGAGTAATTTATTAGATCACTACCCCATTGATGATGTTGCGCGTTGAAATCTCCGCATATAATTAAATTAGAATAATTCTCTATCAATTGATCGAAAAGATTAGACCATTGTTGACATGTGACGATATTATTAAGGGGATTATACATGTTGAAGAGATGGTATTTTTTTTAATCCAAATAGAAGCTTATAAGAAGGTATTCGAACTTATCATTTAAAGAGCGAATATTTAGATGTTGAAAGGGAATATTATTTTTAATAAGTATAGCTACTCCTCCCCCCAGGGAATGAGTTCTATCTTTCCTTATGATATTATAATTTGGAAATGAAAATATATTCTTTTCCTGTAGCCATGTCTCTTGAAGAGATATAATATCGAAATTTGGTAAAATATAGTGAAGATCATTAATTTTAGGCAGTATACTTCTACAGTTCCATTGGCCTAAGGTAACGCTTTTTTTTGGACCATATCTTCTTACAATTCATTTACGAACTGCTCCCCCGTAGCTATTATTGAGTCCAGAATTTCTTTTGATTCGGGAAACCTTTTATTAATTGTGTCTGAGAGAACCTGATTGTACGATTCTATAATCCTTAAAATCCCTGACCGAACAATACTCTGGATGTTTATAATTTGAGTGTTATCGACTGAGTCTGATTTAGTAGACCGGTCTTCATCTTGAGGTACCTCCTCGTCGTAATTGACTGTAAAAGTATTTTGAATACCGCTTCGATTAGCTAGGATGATTTCCAACTGATTTTTTGGGGTCTTTGGAGTATTACGGCCCTTCAAAAATTTGACTGGAGTATTCCGAAAAGCTTGATCCCGCGTGACTACCGACGGAACAAAATTCCTAGGAGTATAAGGAGGAGAGTTCGGAGGAGAGGGAGCTACCATATTTTCCCGCTCCTCGTCATAATCCTGCGACCAATGATTAGCAGCCCCCTGATCGAATTCGGAGTGGCGAAAGTTATTATTTGCCATCTCCAGATCCTGAACCTGCTTCCTGGCCTCTTTGAATGAGACATTTTTTTTATATCTGTATTCGTTCACTTTCTTATGGAAAAGGAATGCTGGATATTGCTTATATAGTGGAGCGTGATCGCCCAGGCAGTTCCGTCAGAAGAATTTATTTTCAGTGCATTCGGATAATTTGTGATTACCCGAACATTTCGTGCACCTTTCTCCCTTACTTCTACATGAAAGTCGAGTCGTCTAGTGCACATGTGCAGCTCGGTGGTTGTTCTAAGGATTAGAAAGCGTTGTAAAAATGGTTATGGTATCGAATGTTTAGGAGGAAGTTTCGTCTTAAGATTTATGTTATATTTGAGAGTATGTACGATTGAACAATCGTATATACTCGAATATTTATTTATTATTAGTTATCGACGAATGATGATGTAGTTTTATGAAAGTGTACCGTCTGATGATACGTTTCGTATAAGGTGCAATGAAAAATTTATGGGGGGGTCTTAGCGTAAGGCTAGGACGTAACAACTCTACCGAGTCTCTTGATAATGTACAGAAGCGGCGGAAGAGAGCCGCATCTGAAGGGATATTCTGATGCAGACTACGCGGGCGATATCGGAACACGACGTTTCACAACAGGATGTCTGTTCTCACTGGCAAACGGTCCAATAACGTGCAGCTCTCAGAGACAAAAATTAGTCTCTCTAAGTTCTGTGGAAGCGGAATTCGTCGCTGCATCGGCTGCAGCAAAAGAAGCAGTGTCGCTGAGGAGATTGTTGGATGGAATCGGACGTCAATGTCAACAAGCAATACCGCTGTGTGTTGACAATCAGAACACGATACGTCTAGCTAAGAATCGTGAATTCCATAAGCGAACTAAACATATCGACATCCGGTATCATCAGCTACGAGAAATCGCCGAAACAGAGATTGTGCACGTTGTTTATACTCCGTCAGAAACACAACGCGCAGACATTTTTACAAAGGCCCTGCCTCGAGATCGCTTCCTCACTCTGAGCGAAAGCATTGGACTTTGTGAGTGTTAAAGTTGGAGTTTCTATTTCATTTGCTTAAGAGAGAAAGAGTAACAAAATAATTATTTAGACGGCGGAAGTGTTAAAACAGGTCGTGCATGTTTCTTTCGTTCCTACGCATGCGCATGCTTGCGCATCATTACGTTTTTTTTTCTTACATTTGCCGGCCTGCGTGTCATGCTCCATCTTTAGTCGTGTCGTCATCGAGCTACCGCGAAGACGTGATATTACTACCAAATATAATCTCTTTGTTTAAATAACGTTCTTATTGTTCTCTCGACACCTTCCCATCTCACTGATTTGCAGGTTGTGACTAGGAAGAGAGAGACTCATACTGG
Organism: Campoplex capitator; assembly: GCA_037576405.1. Lineage (NCBI taxonomy): Eukaryota > Metazoa > Arthropoda > Insecta > Hymenoptera > Ichneumonidae > Campoplex > Campoplex capitator. The sequence continues at coordinate 827,117 of JARBWI010000630.1, read as the reverse complement.
CACTACGTCAATATGCTGTGCATTTATATTTCTTCGCTTTCACTGCGGCAACATAAATTGAAAGATTTGTTACGAAAAATCTTTAGTTGCTCGTTAATTGACAGGATAAAAATGTTTCTCATTGTGACCTAATGGATACACCCGAACTTTAAGAAATGTTTTGGGTTCAGTGTATGCTACGACGTTATTCACTTTCTGCTTCGATTGTGTATGATGAATTCGAAAAGTTGTTTTGAAAAGTCTTCGGGTGCTTTTTTTCTGATAGCATCAAAATTGGTATCGGTGAGATGCAGCGAGCATCTACAAAGTTTCACAACTTTACGAAGCGACGTGTATGTTGAGTCTTTCCACTTTTCATGTCTTATTGTAGCATTATTGGTTGATAAATTTATAACAAAAAGTCTTTGGCTGCTTACTTTCGATGCGCTCAAAATTTTGTCTGCGAATAGCCGTGAAAACAACAGAAATTACTGAATATCGTTGGACTCAATGTGCACTATGTTCATTCGTTTCCTTTTTTACATGTGTCATAATGAATTTGGAAAAAATATTTCAGGAAGTCATCGGGTACTTTTTCTTCAGTGGGATCAAAATTTGTGTCATTGGTATGCAGCGGATACCTATAAACTTTGGAATTTCTAGGAAGCGACATTTGTATCAAGTATTTCCACTCTTCGGCTTCAACTGTGACATATGAATTGGAAAACTTGTCATAAAAGTCTTCAGCGGCTTGTTCTTGAACAGCGAGGATCTAAATTGCTGTCTTTGAAACCCCATCGATGCCTGAAAAAGTTTTGAATTCTGTTGGACTTGAAATACGCTGTGTTTTTTTGCTTTCCCTCTTTAGTACTGGCATAAAGAATTAAAAATAGTTGTTTCAAATGGTTTCCTGCTGTTTTTATTCTATGAGTATCAAAAACTAGATAATTGGAATGCAGCGGACACCTGCAAACTTTGGAAATTTTTTGCAGTGACATGTGTGCTAAGTATTTTTGCTTTTCAGATTTGATTGTGGTAATAAGAGTTTGAAAAATTATTATAGGAAGTCATTAGAGGCACATTCTTGGATAGGATGAAACGTTCTGGCTTGAAAACAGAAGGGATAGATCAAAAATTTTCCAATTTCGTTGGACTGAAATGCGTTATGTCAAGAATACCTACAATAACTATTGAAAACTTTTTGAAGCGCCATATGTGTCGGAATGCAGTAAATAAATCCTTATTTTCTGAATTTTGCTAGGGCTAAAGTACACTATGTTTGTTTTTTTCATTTTTCCATTTTACTTGTGGTATAATAAATGGAAAAGTCGTTTCGGGGGAAGTCTATGTATACACTTTTTCTGATAATATAAAAAATTCTGTCATCGGAATGCAACGAATACCTACAATTTTAGAAAATTTCATGAAGCGACATGAGCCATAGATTTTCACTTTTTCTTTTGTAATTTTGGCATTATGGAAGTACGATCGCAAATTAACCCGTCGACAGATTTTCTTGAAATTTTTCTAACTTAGAACAGACTACAGCATCTTTCAGCTAGTGAAACTTGGAAATATTTGATCGTTCAGAACCGAAGATAATCCCTTTTTATAAAGTAGGGTTGTGACGCGTGAATTGGCTGTTTATTGTCATCGCTTTTCCGCGATTCTGATTGGTTCGCTATGTCATTACACGTAGTCCAAAAACGACTCTGAAGTTATTTGGTCTGCTCTCAAATGTTACAATGACAGCTGATTTTTCAAATGTTCATGACTCAGATTCCTTCTTGACAAGTCATACATCGGAATTATCGATAACGAAGAAAAATTATTCTCGATATTTTTCACAAAAGAGAAATTTTATTAAAACTTGAGCATTGATAAAGAATAATATTTTGTGTATAATTTATTTTTTCAACTTTAATTAACGGTTCGAACAATGTTGAGGTTTGTTTCATAATTAAAAATAACGTCAGATAAGAAGGCGAAGCACGCGCTTAAATTGCCTAGTTAATATTTAAATAAGCCTGTTTAACACGTATCGCATACGAAAGCATGCTATAGGCACAGTACGTCGCCCTTCTCGCAACCGTAGCGAAAAAACGCCTCGACAGATTTCAATCTTCTAAATGAATATTTTTCGGACGGGTTAAAAAAAAATTACTTCGATTGATCGTTCCAAAGTTAAAATATAACAGTAAGAAGAAGTAAACTTTTGTAGACTTTTCACTCTACCGCGAATATTAGGGGGACTACGATTCGGCAACACTGCAAACCGTCGCAGTGTCCGTATAGCTACACAAACACACCGGTTTATTTTACTTGAGTATGATTGTATTCTCGTTGGTACACAATTATAAATGATTAATTAGGCTGTACAAATAAGGGTATTGTTTAAAAACAACTTTTAATTAAAATGATAATTATTGTTTATTGCAGAGTAAGCGTAACCTATACATTCAAAATGTAGTTTTTAACACATAGGTATCACATTGATCGTAATTCTCGTATAAATAAATAACGGATCATAAAAATTTATTTAAAATTTTCTCTTTTAACATCTTATAAATTATTTTCTAATTTATAATAAAAGTCAATAATTTGGTTTGAAATCCTTTTATTTTTAGTGACTCTTGGCTTGTCGTTCGTCATCGTTTCAGATAAGATCTCAATAATGCTGTTACCCTGTTAACGTGAAAAGCTTTCTTCAAAATATTGTTACGTCCCGAGCGGGAGATTTGAGTGGGATCGGCGAGTGCTCGATTTAGGAATGGCGCATGAGTTTTATGGTGGCCACTTGTGAGTCTTGTTTAAGCCTCACCTGTTTCCCGAACACATTTATTATATTACTAGCTGTGCCCGCGGGCTTCGCCCGCTGCATAGGGCAGGCGCATCTAGCCATTTCTAGCTGATTATTTTTCCGTCATTTTTGTCGTCATTTTTTTCGTATTCCCGTAAAAATTAAGATAACAAAATTTCGTAGAACCTCAAATTCAGTTTGAATCATGATCTTAAATCCCGTGAAAGATTCATTGAAATCCGTTCAGTGATTTTCGATTGAAAAAAAATCATATATATATATGACATATATATATATATAACATATATATATATAACATATATTGTAACGGTACGCTTTTGGCGTCACCCGCTACGCGTGTGTTCGAGCTACTATCGTGTTAGGAGCAGGCATAAAAAGAATGAGAGTGCGAGAAATTATGTTTAAAGAACGAAATATTTGTGTTTATTCAAAAATTAGACTAAATGTACAAAGTGCGTTTTTAAGAAAAATCGTTGGTGTTTTCGTGTGCTCCTTAAAAAAAAATCTCCTTAATTTCATCTATCTTATCCAAATCGCTATTACGCTCTCTTTTTTCAAGAAAATTGTCCAAATCAAAGATATGTTCTCTTTTGTCAATAAATTTGTCCAATTTGACAATACGCTCTCTTATTTCAATAATTTTGTCCAAATTAATAATGCGCTCTTTTATTTCAATAATTTTGTCCAAATTAATAATGCGCTCTTTTATTTCAATAATTTTGTCCAAATTAATAATGCGCTCTTTTATTTCAATAATTTTGTCCAAATTAATAATGCGCTCTTTTATTTCAATAATTTGTTTTATTTGAATAAATCTGCGTAGCAAAACTATAATAAATTGGCTCGATTTTCTTATTTTCCTGACTTGTTACTTCCGTTTAATATCAATCTGTTTGGTTTAATGACTTTATACAATTTTTGATTTATTTCTAGCTTTGGCTCGATACAATTTACTACGATTGATTATTATCGGGAAAGTGGAATCAGTTCTCGCCTCAAAGAGTGTGATTTATTTTACGTGCTTTTAATGAATTGACTATGCTCCAACGAACAAAAGAAATAGGTTATGATAAGGTTCCTATGCCAAGAATCTTCAGACCGCACGGAGCCGCACAGTCCCCTCCCTCTTTAGCATAGGAATGGCCGGATCAGAATTGAGAATCTTCAGACCACACGGAATCGCACAGTCCCCTCCCTCTCAATAATGAAGGAAAAGGTAATCACGTTAGAAATCTTTGACCTGCACGGAATCGCACAGGTCCCTCCCTCTCGGCGTGAAACTTGGTATATTCAAGGTTTTTAGGTTGGAGCTTGTTTTCCAGAGTCACTACCTCTGTACTTGAAGCGAGAGCTGATTCAAGAATGAGCTGCCGTTTTTGCTCAGCACGGCCTTTTATACTGATTTAGACAAAGGAATAATGATCATGATTCATTCTAAAAATAACTCGAATTCGGATTGGCCCGGAAAAATAATCTCGAACCAGAGTTTCGATCTTTAAATTGTCGTATTGGTCGGCCGGCCTGTCGCTGCGGCGCGATTGGTTGACCTTAAGGCTGGTTTCCATCGCTCGTTTTAGAAATAATAATTTTACAAAGAAAATAAATTTTTTTGTTGTTTAGGGTTCGTCTTTACCCTTTTTTAACCAAAATAAAGTGAGTTTTTCTCTTGAACATAATAATTAACTAATTTGCGAGTGATTTCGAGCATTCTTTCCGTTGGATCTAAACCCTGCCTCGAGATTGGCCATTTCCGTTGGATTGAACGCGTAATTGGACTTGTATTATGTTTTACTGCCTGGACTCTCCCGCATTATGTTTTATATTTAATTTTAACTTGTTTTTTGTCTGTTTTAGTGTGTTTTGTATAAGAGTTAATAAAAATGCTTGTTAGAGAATAAAAATGAGTGAATATCGTGAGAAAAGAGGAATTTTCTGTCTTTATAAGTTGTTTCTAGGTTTTGACCCCGTGTCGCGTCGAGCGGCTAAGCACTGAGTCGCCTGGCACGCCGTTCAATTTACATATTTAATGAGTGTTCGGAAAGTGTGCCGTTTCAATATATTAGGGTGGTTCAAAAAAAATCGATGTTTTTTTTTTCACGGGCACCTACGGAATATGTTAGTACATTATGAAAAAAGATTTTTGCCAAAATTTGGCTGCTGTAAAAAATTTTTTAGATAGTGCTCAAGCGACTTTTACCTATTTTTTTTTCTATTTTCCGTTGAAAATTACGACATAAAATTCTTTTATTTTACTCTAATACTGGAAAGTGTTAGTGCTTGATGGCAGCGTGATGTGTTCAAAATTTTAAGGCTCTAGAAAAATTAGAAAAGCTGCCTCAAGTAATTTTTATACATTTTTTTTCAATTTTTGGATGAAAATGATGAGATAATGAAAACTCCGTCTACGAAAATGAATTTCCAGCTTCCTATTATAACGAGTGTCATAAATATTTTATGGAACTACTTATTTAGACTTTGTTACGCCAAAACATTTTTCAAGCTAACTTGTGCGGATGGTTTTTATTTTCATGTACTTCCAGCTGATAAGTATTTTAACAGCTGCCTCAAATAATTAAAAAAAAATGTTTTTCTCAATTTTCGGCTAAAAATCACGAAAAAATCGAATCTTTCACTACATACACTACCGACCAAAATTATGGGGACGCTAGTTGAAATTTCTTGACGCACTAAAAGTTGGATAGCTCAAACAAAAAAAAAGATCCCAATTTTCCAAATGGCGTTTTAAAGGGGACACATGTAGCTTCAATTTGCGTCTTGATAAAACCTTTTTCAATTTTTTTTCAGTCTGGTACATTTTTTTGAAGTTGGCCGTTTTTCAACCTTTTTTTGGCCCTTGAAAATCGCGCGCGCGGTTCGTAGAAAATTTTTCCAATGATATTCACCATAGAAAACGTAAAAAGGGGAGTACTAGAATCAATTTTGTTTTTTGAAAAGTTGCGTACGATTTTTTTTCGCCGCGTTATCCTATTTTTTGCAAAAAAATAGCGTTTTCAGAAAGTACGGTGTAACTCCAAAACTATGAGGTTTTGGCGAAATTTTCAAGAAAGTAAAAATATGTATTTGATCATTCTGTAGTCGCTAGAATTTTTTTAGAATTTTTCGTGGAGATTTTTGAAAAATCAATTTTCGTCCAAATGCCGATTTTTTAAATCGCTTCAACTCGGGAATTATAGGGTGCATGGAAAAATGTTAAGAAGGAAAATTTTCTTGTTTTTTACTGTAGTAATCATTAGAATTTTTTCAGAAATTTCTTTCGAAATTTTTTTCCAAACTCTCGTTGTCAGAATTGTACTTTTCTTCTTCTCTACTTAGAAATTATTCCTTACTTAAAAAAAAAAGTTGAGAAACTCGTATAAATGGGATAAGGGATATAATTTCTGATATCAACTTTTTTTTTAAGTAAAGAAAAAATATATGTAGAGAAGAAAAAGAGAAGTACAATTCTGACAAGGAGGGTTTGAAAAAAAATTTCGAAAGAAATATCTGAAAAAATTCTAATGATTATACTACAGTGAACAACAAGAAAATTTTCCCTCTTAACATTTTTCCACGCACCCTATAATTCCCGAGATAAAGCGATTTAAAAAGTCAGCATTTGGACGAAAATTAATTTTCAAAAAATCTCCATGAAAAATTCTAAAAAAATTCTAGCGACTACAGAATGATCAAATACATACTTTTACTCTCTTGAGGATTTTGCCAAAACATCATAGTTTTGACGTTACGCCGTACTTTTTAATAACGCTGTTTTTTCGTAAAAAATGGGATAACGCGGCGAAAAAAAAATCGTACGCAACTTCTTAAAAAACGAAATTGATGCTAGTACTCCGCCCTTTACGTTTTTTATGGTGAATATCATTGGGAAAATTTTCTACGAACCGTGCGCGCGATTTTCAAGGGCCAAAAAAGGTTGAAAAACGGCCAACTTCAACAGAATGTACCGGACTGAAAAAAAATTGAAAAAGGTTTTATCAAGACGCAAATTGAAGCTATATGTGTCCCCTTTAAAACGCCATTTGGAAAATTGGGATCTTTTTTTTTGTTTGAGCTATCCAACTTTTAGTGCGTCAAGAAATTTCAACTAGCGTCCCCATAATTTTGGTCGGTAGTGTATGTAGTGAAAGATTCGATTTTTTCGTGATTTTTAGCCGAAAATTGAGAAAAACATTTTTTTTTTAATTATTTGAGGCAGCTGTTAAAATACTTCTCAGCTGGAAGTACATGAAAATAAAAACCATCCGCACAAGTTAGCTTGAAAAATGTTTTGGCGTAACAAAGTCTAAATAAGTAGTTCCATAAAATATTTATGACACTCGTTATAATAGGAAGCTGGAAATTCATTTTCGTAGACGGAGTTTTCATTATCTCATCATTTTCATCCAAAAATTGAAAAAAAATGTATAAAAATTACTTGAGGCAGCTTTTCTAATTTTTCTAGAGCCTTAAAATTTTGAACACATCACGCTGCCATCAAGCACTAACACTTTCCAGTATTAGAGTAAAATAAAAGAATTTTATGTCGTAATTTTCAACGGAAAATAGAAAAAAAATAGGTAAAAGTCGCTTGAGCACTATCTAAAAAATTTTTTACAGCAGCCAAATTTTGGCAAAAATCTTTTTTCATAATGTACTAACATATTCCGTAGGTGCCCGTGAAAAAAAAAACATCGATTTTTTTTGAACCACCCTAATATATATAACATATTGTAACGATACGCTTGTTTGAGTAACTGATTTAACTTGTTACCTGGTTTGGGTTTTAGTTGTTTGATTCATTATCTTTATTGTCATCAAATGTCTCGAATCCGTTTTCAACTTATAAGTTTTCAGATTATGTTAATCATCCTGTTGAAAGATATTTTTATTATAGTTAAGAAAAAGAACAACCTTAAATCTAAAGAAGGAAACATTAATCAAAAGATTTGATCGACAACTTTACAAATAGCTATAGCCTTAATTTGGGTTGTCGATTAATCTGATAATTTGATACGATCATGAATTCAAGTCGAAGTTTAATGACGGATGTCATAATTCAATAGAGGGATGTTCAATTTTAATAATCATGAGGTTAATAATGACGAATATTTTTTATATTCGAGTGTCGATGTTCATTACGTAAATTGATAAATATCAATTTACGGTTATTGTAGAATAAAATACCAAAATCTCATATTGGTTAATTCCTTTTAATTGAGTAACATAATTAGTTGATTAAAGAATACTCACTTATCAATCTGGTGAATTATTTCTTATTTTTTCCGTTTATAATGACCAATGGATCAAAACGATAACGATGATTGAATCCGATCTCTCCTCGCATCAGCTTTTTTCTTCAACCAACAACTTTCAGTTGTCACGGAAAAGCCAACCCTTTTTTGTTATGTAGAATATATTTTTTTTTTTTTACTCAAATGAACATCTGATAAACAGCACGTTCATTCTGCATTTCCACAGACGATAATAATAATAAACGAGAGAATAAATTTGCAAATCTTTTATTTTTAACATTTCCGCCCGCCTTTGTTAATTATAATTAACGAATAATTAAAGAGTATCAGTATCAATAGGAAGGAGACAAAGTTTTACAATCGGTCGTTTTAAAGTCGTTGTTGAGTTTTGACGGTAACTACTCTTGTTAGTCCATCCTTGCCAGGATGAAGTTCTATTATGCGTCCGAGAGGCCATTTGGATGGTGGATATCGTTCATCAACAATCAAAACCAAGGATCCAATTTTAAATGGAAAACTAGATTGAGTCCATTTGTAAATGGCTTGATAACGTTGTAGACACTCTTTGGACCATTTTGACCAAAATAAATCAATCATTTGTCGAATACTTTGCCATTTCGATAATCGAGAAACCTTTTCCGTTTCAAGTGAAGGTTCAGGTATCACCGAAGGATTATTTCCAATTAAAAAATGTCCAGGTGTTAATGCAAACAAATCTTCCGAGTCATTAGTCAAAGGGCATAGAGGTCTTGAATTCAAAATTACTTCAATCTGTGTAAGAAGTGTGTTCATTTCTTCGTAGGTCAGTAAGCGATCTCCGATAACTCGTCGTAAATGAAATTTCACAGATTTCACCCCAGCTTCCCATTTTCCTCCAAAATGCGGTGCCGCAGGTGGGTTGAAAATCCATTTTGTTCTGTCATTTGCAAGAAGATTTGCAATTGTTTTAGATTGGTTTGATGCTGCTGAAAACAAAGATTGCAACTCTATGTCAGCACCTTTAAGGTTCGATCCGCAATCACTTCTTAAGGTTGAACAAATTCCTCGCCGAGCAGTAAATCGTTTGTATGCAGCAATAAAAGCTTCTGACGTATAGTCAGTAACTAATTCAAGATGAATTGCTGACGTTGAATGACAGACGAATAATGCAATGTATGCTTTATACGTTCGTGCTGATCGTCCTCGCCAAGTTTTTAGATTAAGTGGTCCAGCATAATCAACCCCTGAATTATAAAAAGGTCGGGATGGATTGACTCGAAACGGTGGTAGTTGTCCCATTAATTGCTCAGATCTTTGATTTCGATATCTCGTACATTTAACACATTTAAGTATAAATGAACGGACAGGAGCTCTTCCGCCAATAATCCAGAACGTGTCTCGAATATATGACAATGTTGACTGCGTTCCTCCATGAAGTGTACGAGAATGAGCATCATCGATAATTAATTTCGTGAAAATTGAATCACGAGGTATGATTAGGGGATGTTTTGAATTTTCTGATAAAACTGATGATTGTAATCTTCCCCCAACTCTTAAATATCCGTATTTGTCAAGATACGGTGTTAATCTTGAAAATGGATGTGATTTTTTAAACTGTTTTCCTTTGGACAAGGTTTTAATTTCGTCGTGAAAATATGCATATTGAATTTGTTTTATCCAATAATTTTTTGCTTGAGTTATATCCTCTGGTGTAATAGGATTGACTAATGAAGATGCGTAACATTTTTTAAAACGAGATATGACTCGTTGACATATAGCGGTTATACGGAGTAATCGTTTTAAGGTTGAGTATTTGGTTACGATCTCCCAAATTGGCATCATCGTATTAATACTGGTCGTGCATTGAACCGATCGTTCTTCTAAATTGTTTTGAATCGGAGGCACTGTAGATTGTTGGGGCCAAGATGATGAAGGTTTTTTCAGCCAATCAGGTCCATTCCACCATATGCGATGTTCTGACAACCCTGACTGATCTTGATACCGTATTTTTTTTTGGTATCGCGACTATGGCAAAATGGCTTTTTTTAACCGCAACTGTGTCGGTATCGATACCCAAAAAAAAAAAACAAATGAATGCAAAGCGCCCCTTCTCCCAAACACGTGTTCCAAGAGCAAACAAAATGAAATAAAATTGCTCCTGGATTTATCGAACCTTCCCTACCTGCCAACTACGTTCCACTGGTGTAAATTTATTTATCCATCCATTTGTCCATTCTGCTATGAAACACCACCAAACTCGCGAAGAAAGAAATGCCAGTGAACATGGTATCGGGCCTGCGAAAATGCGGTATCGAGACCGGATCGGTGGATTGGAAAAAAATTAGACAGGTAGGCATCGAAACTGCAAAATGACGGCATCGATACTGGATTGATTCTGATGTAGGATCGAAACTGGATGGTGGACTTGATTGAAAAAGCAAAATTCGACAGGTAGTTAGCGACCCAACAAATTATGGTATCGATACCGGGCCAGTTGAACTTGAGCAAAAAAAAAGCGAAAAATCGGCACATTCGGTATCGGTGGGATTAAAATTAGGTATCGATACCATTACTAGGTCCGTTGGACTTAGTCGAAAAAGCAAAAGTCGACACGGCATCGATACCGAAAACGATTTCGGTTAAAAAACGCCCAGTTGAGACGGTATCGGGAACAGTCAGGGAATTGGGAAGTGGTCAATCCTCGTGTTGAACTATCTGCTGGATTTTCTTTGCCCGCGATAAAATTCCATTTTGCATGAGGAAGAGATTCTTGAATATAGCAAACTCTGTTATGTACAAATTCCTTCCATTTCGACGGATGGTTATTAATCCAAGTATGAACAATGGCTGAGTCGGTCCACAAAACCACAGGAATTGAATCAAATTGAAGAACTTTTAAGACGTGAACGACTAATTTGGTCAATATTACGGCTCCTAATAATTCCAGACGGGGAATTGTTAGCCGTTTTAATGGGGCAACCTTTGTTTTTGAACAAATTAATACTGTATTAATTGATTCGTCAATCGTAGATCGTATGTAAACAACAGATGCAACTGCTGATTGGGATGCATCGCAAAATCCATGAAGTTCAATGGATGATTTTTTGGTAATTTCCAGCCAGCGAGGAAAGGAAAGTTCCGGCAATTTCTGAATATCATTGAAAATTTCCGTCCATTTTGTTAGAAGATTCAATGGTAATTCATCATCCCAATTTAACTTGATTGACCAAAGATCTTGCATAAACACCTTAGCTCGAATGGTAACTGGCGTCAAAAAACCAAGAGGATCAAAAATTTGAGCGATTGTCGAGAGAATAGCTCGTTTAGTGATTTTTGGAGGTTTAGTTAATGTTAGATTAAACTGAAACGTATCGGAAGTGGGATTCCAACAAATGCCTAGAGCCTGAACTGTCGTATTTTCATTGATAACGAGAGATGGTTGATTCCTATGTTGATTTGTAGGAATATTTTCGATAACTCGCGACTCGTTACTTATCCATTTTTGAAGAGGGAAACCGCCCGCCATGCACAATTCATTTGTTTGTCGAGCTATTTCTTGAGCTTTTTCAATTGTGTCTGATCCTCCAAATATATCATCAACATATCTTCCTTTAGTTAAAGAAGGTATTGCTAAAGGGAATCGTTCTCCTTCATCGTTAACTAGTTGAAGGATAAATCTTAGAGCCAAAAATGGAGCACAAGAGAGTCCGTAAGTGACTGTGGTAAGTCGATATGTTTGAATGTCTCCTTGTTCAGTGATCCATAAGATTCGTTGCAAATCGACATCATCTGGATGTACCTTAATCTGTCGATACATTTTTTCAACATCAGAGGAAAAGACGTATTTATGTTGTCGAAACCATAATAAAACGTCATATAAATCTGTTTGTAACTTTGCTCCAGTGTGAAGAATGTCATTGAGAGAAATTCCGGAAGATGTTCGACATGATCCATTAAATACGACTCTTAGTTTTGTAGTGATACTTGTTTCTCGTATTACTCCATGATGAGGGAGATAATAAGAATGTATAGGTTCCGGTTCTGAAATATGAACTTGTTGCATGTGATTCAGTGACTCATATTCTTGGAGAAATGCTGAATACGCGTTATAAAATGTCGGATTGCCTTTAAATCGTCGTTCAAGTGACAAAAGAAATTTTATAGCTTGATTTCGCGAATGTCCAAGGTTTCCCAAAGACTGTTTTATCGGAAGTCTTACAACGTAACGGCCATCTGAGTCTCGATAGTGAGTCTTTTGAAAATGATCTTCACATTCTTGATCGTCTGAAGATAATTTTGAATGATTAGACAACGGAATTTCTTCAAGAAGCCAAAATCTTTGTAATAAATCATATAATTCTTGATCAATTGACGAATGAAAGCCTTGATTTGTTCTTGATTCTGGTGACGAACTTTGAGGTCCCGATACAACCCATCCAAATATAGTTTTTTGAGCTATTGGAGAATTTTTAACTCCTTTTTTTAGGCCTTCTTCGATAATTTGACCGTAATAGTCTGCTCCAATAAGAATATCAATTCGGCCAGGCACAAAAAACTCTGGATCAGCTAAAGTGAGCCCCTTTAATTGAGGCCAGTTTTGATTTTTGTCAATGTGAATCGAAGGAATCGTCGCGGTAAGTTTGGGTAATATATTAACTCTCATTTCGCATTTAATTCTGCTCACAAAATGAGGTGAAAGAATTATAGATGCTATTCCTTTAGTTCGTCCAGCTTTCACTGCTCCAATTCCATTCAAAAACGTTGATGACTTTGAACGAACAATATGAAGAGTTTGTATTAACCTTTCTGAAATAAAGGATATTTGTGAACCAGGATCTATAAGAGCTCTGGCTTGGATTTTTTCTCCTGCACAAGAAGAAACTACAACTTGAGCGGTTGCTAAAAGCGTATAGGACGGAAAAGTAAAATCCTGAATTTTAGCAAAATTAGCTTGTGCTTGTGAAGAATCTGCATTTGAAATTGACGTATTTGTTGTAGTAACTTGAGCACGATGAAGCGAAGAATGATGTTTCTTTCCGCATTTCGAACATCTCTTGTTAGAACTACAATTTGACGATCGATGATAACCAAGGCAATTGTAACACAAATTATGTTTCGTTACTAATGCATATTTTTGATCAACTGTTTTGTTGATATATGTAGAACATGTCGCAGCATAATGAATTTCCGAGCAAAAAGGGCATCCCTTTGAATTTAAAGACTGATGTTTTTCTTGTTGACTGGCGAAATGCGTTCGCATTGGTTGATTAAATGATTGTAATTGGGTTTTCCCATGTCTCGATTTTTCAAAAGCTTGCCAAGATAACATTCTTGTCATGAGAAATTCACTGAATTGTTTCCAATTTGGTGGTTCTTTAGAGGATCCTAAATGATGTTCCCAAGATTTTACAGATTCAGAATCTAACCGCTGCACTGCAATGAAGACGAAAAAATCGTCCCATGCATGAACAGGTCGATTTAATGTTTCTAACGTCCGATAAATTTGCATTATTGTGGTATAAAGAGTTTCTATTTCGGAAGCTGATTCTTTGACCATTCTTTTTAATGTCAGAAGTGAATGCAATGCAGAATTCACGAGAAGACGTTTATTTTCATAGAATGATATCAAAGCATCCCATGACTTTTGAAAATTGTCCGATGTCAACGTATTATTTTTCAAAAGTGGAGAAGCAGATCCAACGAGACTAGTTTTGAGATACTGGAGTTTTTCAACAGACGATAAACTTGAATTTGATAAAACCAGAGACTCGAAAAGATCTTTGAATGAAAGCCAGTCGGATGAAGTTCCGTCAAATTTAGGAAGATCGATCCTTGGAAGCCGAGGGCCTCGATGAATAATTGATTGATTATTTGAACATTGAGACAATGACAGAGTTGAAGATGAACGTTGGAATCGTTGAGAATTATCATTGAGGAGTCCTTTCATTTGTTCTGACGAATCAAGAAACATTTCGTATGTGACCTGATATAATTTTGTTTTGAAATAATCATGTTGAAGTATTTTGTCTTTTTCGTCAGATTCAAGTTGATTTATAGCTATGCTTATAGCTTCATGGTTATTTGAAAATTTTTCCCATTGATCTGAGAGTGCCGAAACACGATTTTCGATTCGAATTGAATTAATGTTGGATAATCCATTTTTCATTAAATTGTCAAATGCAGTTTTTATAAGATCTTGTGTCTCATATTGTTGTCCAATTCGAAATTCGATATGTTGAATTCTCATAATGATTTCCCGAGATCCGGCTCGAAGGACCAAAATGTTTGAGTAACTGATTTAACTTGTTACCTGGTTTGGGTTTTAGTTGTTTGATTCATTATCTTTATTGTCATCAAATGTCTCGAATCCGTTTTCAACTTATAAGTTTTCAGATTATGTTAATCATCCTGTTGAAAGATATTTTTATTATAGTTAAGAAAAAGAACAACCTTAAATCTAAAGAAGGAAACATTAATCAAAAGATTTGATCGACAACTTTACAAATAGCTATAGCCTTAATTTGGGTTGTCGATTAATCTGATAATTTGATACGATCATGAATTCAAGTCGAAGTTTAATGACGGATGTCATAATTCAATAGAGGGATGTTCAATTTTAATAATCATGAGGTTAATAATGACGAATATTTTTTATATTCGAGTGTCGATGTTCATTACGTAAATTGATAAATATCAATTTACGGTTATTGTAGAATAAAATACCAAAATCTCATATTGGTTAATTCCTTTTAATTGAGTAATATAATTAGTTGATTAAAGAATACTCACTTATCAATCTGGTGAATTATTTCTTATTTTTTCCGTTTATAATGACCAATGGATCAAAACGATAACGATGATTGAATCCGATCTCTCCTCGCATCAGCTTTTTTCTTCAACCAACAACTTTCAGTTGTCACGGAAAAGCCAACCCTTTTTTGTTATGTAGAATATATTTTTTTTTTTACTCAAATGAACATCTGATAAACAGCACGTTCATTCTGCATTTCCACAGACGATAATAATAATAAACGAGAGAATAAATTTGCAAATCTTTTATTTTTAACACGCTTTTACCGACCGATATAAGCCGCTACGCGTCGGTTCGAGCTTCTAAATAAAATAGGAGCGGGTATGAAAGAAACGTGAGAAAAACGGACGTATGTGTTGAAAAGAAAATGACAAGAGATTTTATTCAATTTAATTAAGATTTACAAGAGTTTTTCTGAATATTTTGCGTTTCGCGTCGTGTCTCGAAATATGGATTCAAACGATTTTTATTTTTATTTTTGTTCGCGATGTTTAACAGTTTCAAACGAGCAAGGAAACTCGTATAAAACAATAAAACAGTGCGGTTACTGTATGAAAAATCAAGGATTTTTCGTCTCGACAAATTTGTAATTTTTATTCGCTTGACAATAAATTGTTTTGGTTTATTTCTGCTGTGTTTTGCGTTTATTATTTCCGCACGCTTTAGTCTAACTTTCTAGTCGCGAATTAAGAATTCGAAAAAATGTTTATAATCTAAATATTGTTTGTTCAATAAAAATGTCCTGGAATGTCTCGCTTTTAATGCTTTTTTCTGTTTTATTTGCTTATTTCACGCAAATCAATAATCCAAAAGTGATTTTGATTCGATATAATAATAATTCGGATAATTTTGTAATTTTTTATAAATAAGAGTCTTACCGCTGCCTTTTGGATTATTGGAATAATATTTTGCTTCCTCTCAATTTTTGTTTAATCAAATTTTTATTATTATTAATCCAAGAGTGAAATTTTCTTACAAAATTGATGATTATTAATTTTTATTATTGATTCGATATAAACTTAACTCTTACCGCAGCCTCTTGGATTAACAATTCAATGATAAATAAGACTTTTGACTAACTCGGATAATTTTAATCAAACTTGAATTTAATAAAAATATTTAATTTAATCAATAAAATAATTCTTCCCTGTTTCTGGCAAGCATAAAGAAAAAGAGGTAAAAAAAAAATATAAGGAAAGCGTGAGTCAGGCTATGGGCTCTAAACGTCGCCGAATGTCGCCGATACCCCTCCGCCACACAGGTAAGGATGCAGACCACAGGCTATGGGATTGAAACGTCACCGAATCGCTCCGATACCCTGAGCATCTGCTAGGTTAGGTAAATTTATGACCACGGGCTATGGGATTGAAGCGTCGCCGGATCGCTCCGATACCCCGTGCATCAATAATTTCGGAAGAGGAAATTTAGGTGTGACCCTGGGCTATGGGATTGAAGCGTCGCCGGATCGCTCCGATACCCCAGGCATCAAAGGAATTAGGAAGAAAGGTTTTATGCTTTGCCAGAACCAGGGAGAGAGAGTCTAAAGCTCTTAGTAGGTCCGAGTCAGTCTGAGAAGTCAGAGGAACTGATCTCGAGAGCGGTCGCGCAGCGACTTTTATACCCCACTTTTCCCTCGCTTTCGATGCGCCGCTTAATTTTAATCTCGAACCCTATAATGCGCATGTTCTATTTTTCATTCGCTCAGCACGCTCCCCACTACTCATTCACGCTCTCACATTCGCTCGGCACTACCCCCACTCTCGCCTCCTTGGATGCGCGAAATTCCGCTTTTCATGTTTTTCAGCATTTTTTTGTTACAATTTTTGTATCAATAATTTCCAATTATTATTATTTTATCGATTATTGAAGTATTTTTCGCATTAATAAACAATTAAACAATTTTAAAAACAATAAAATTATTACGAGTTTTCTTCTCGAATCGGTCATTGCGCATGCGCCGTAATACGCATTTTTGTTTATTTAAAATTTTGACAATTTTCGGAAAAATTATAAATCGCGCTTATTTCGTTTCGATTTATTGATTTTTTTCTGAATTTTGAAGCCCGATTACAATATTGAGCGATATTTAAATCGAAAGAGATAAGAAAAATGAAAAGAATAATTTATTTGATTTTTTCGACGCTTGGCGGCGTCGGTAACGCTCGCGTCGGTAGTCTCGGCCTTTCGTTGCCGATGCCCAAGATGGCCGCCGCCGGGACGAACGCGCGCGTCATTGTTGTTGTCGGGCGAAAAATGTCGGCGATCGCGCCGTCGCGTTGTA
Organism: Campoplex capitator; assembly: GCA_037576405.1. NCBI lineage: Eukaryota > Metazoa > Arthropoda > Insecta > Hymenoptera > Ichneumonidae > Campoplex > Campoplex capitator. The sequence goes on along the minus strand of JARBWI010000630.1, from coordinate 809,997 downwards.
CTCGCTCGCGTTCGGGATCGTAATTCGGGTTAAAGTGAGTGTTTCGTTTCAATATATTGTGACGTGACATTTTGCCCCGCCACCCGCACGAATCCGTGTCGACCAGTGGCCCGGTATACGGCCCATGTGACGTCGCCGTTCGTCTCGCCTGGCGGACTCGAAAGAAGGCTCAACCCTTGTAGTATCGTATATTATGTATTATTTAGTTTATATTTGATTATAAAATGCGTTTCTCGGCCTGTTCAACCGCCGTTTATTACCTAAAGTCGAGAGAGAGAATTACCTATCGATTACCTACGCCTAAGGGCCTTGAGACGAATTCTTTTTTTTAAATCGTAATTGGTATCTGAAGTACCTTGAATTTATTTTGCAATCTTACTCTTCGGTCTCTCGCGAGGAAAGCAATCTCACGCGCTACCTTTTGAGTGGGGATTACCTCAGGAGGGATTTCTCCTGCATTTCGGAGACTGAGGATCGACCAACCGAACTCAATCAGGTGGACGATCAAAGATACACGTGGAATAGGGCCTATTAGAACGCCACCAGTGGTCTTTTCGCCGATGCAACCGAGAGTTGCCCGTCCACCGTCGTTACTTCGGGTGCTACAGTCCGTTCAATACGGCGCCTCGTCCAGTGGGGCTCGGGATATTTTCCGAGAGCTGGAGTGCAGTAATTTGCCTGGCGGCTACATGTGGGCCCACTGTGATTTTCAGGGACGCCTCAAATCATGAGGGAGGCCTCCCTCTACTTTACGGAATCGTCGGCCGAGTCCCCAAGAGGAAAAGTGCCCGAGGGACGACCCATTACCGAGTGCAGGTTTGAGTTCTTACCTGGGGGATCATCGTTATAAATGACGTTAGTCAATCGTCGTTACGCGACGAGGAGTTATCGTCCTCGCGCGTAAATCATTTTCATATTTCCCGCGGTAAGCGCGGCGTAGCGAGCTACTTCGATAGTTCGCGCTAGCGGCGTGAGAGCGCGGCCCTTGCGGGGGGTCCGAAGGAGTGGGGCGAGCGCCGAAAACCGAGAGCGTCGCACCGGGCGCCATGTATAATTAGTCTGACTTCGAGGATCGCCCGGCGTACACGTGCGTAGAAGGAAAACCCCATTGTTACCTGTTAGGCGCACCGGAAGGCTGCTCTCGGTAAGCTCGTTCCTCATTGTTTCTCTTCACGACCATTTTCTCGTTCGGCCTAGTATCTTCTTCCTAATTACTTTTAAGTGAGAAGGAAGAAGAATTGGCGTTTCTTTGGCGATTTTGTATTGCGCGAGGGAGTATGGCGGGGAGCGGCCGAGCCTCGCTCGACCGTCGTCCCTTTCTCTCTCTCATTTATTTCGAGTTTGTTTTACGGGCGCACGAGAGAGTGGTCAATTATCTTTTTGGGCTATTATTTTATTTGAGTTTGTTTAATTAATAGAGTTTGTATCGCGTATTATAAAATATGGCGAAAAGTATTGCGTATTATTTCGTCTCGAGTGCTTCGTCGTGGCGCTCAAGGTCCTACACGTGCCGGCTACGGTGCGGCCGTGTTTTCTCTCTATCTCTCTCGCACTCGTATGGCGTGTTGGACGGCGCTGAGGCGCTCGTCGTACCTTTGTTTATTTCTCGCTGTACGGGCCGTTGTAGCTCGCCCGTTTATAATTATTTTTCGTTGGAATTTATTGTATTGCCTTTTCGTTTGAGTAAAGCACGTCGTGTGCTATTTTCTGTTATCTATCGCGCGTTGCGTTTTTGGTTTATGTTACTGCCTAGTATATTTTTCGTTCGATTACCTGTCGACTGTTGGTCGATTACCTATCGTGTTATATTATTTTTCTTAATTCTATTGTTGCGCCTTCGTTTCGATTATCTTTCGACACGTGGTCGATTACCTTTCGCGCGCCGTATTTTTCGTTGTTGTATTATTGCGCATTATTTTTCTTTCCCGCCCCGATTGCCTGTCGACCTTCGGTCGATTACCTGTCGCGCGGCGCATTATATTAATTATCTTTTCGTTCTCATTTTCTCCTGCGACTCGTACCTATTGTGGAGTCGTAGGAGGTCTCTTTCTAACTCTATTTTATCGCGCCGCCTCACGGCCTACCTTATGAATCTTAGCTACCTTCTTGTAAAATAGGACGATTTTCTCTGAATAAATCGGTTGTCAAAATGGTTTAAACGAAACGCCTCGACTACTATTATTTTGTTTGTTGTAAATGTTACTTCGGGCCGACCAAAGGACCAGCCCCTCTACCTTTCGTATCTCAGTTGAGCTGAGTAGCCGGACCGTCCTCGATCGCACTCATCTCTCGTGCACCCTATCCAGCCAGGGCTGACGGGGGTGGATAAATTCAAATCGATCTCCGATCGATGGTACTTCGTACCTGGCGCCCATTCCACCCTCCTCTAAAGGGGGTTCGAGAGGATGAGCATTGCGAGTCGAGAAGGGACGGGATTAGCTCGTTCGGGCAAAAATTCTCGTTACAAATGGCGCCCAACGTGGGGCCCGATAGTAACAATTAATTACGTAAAGTTTGTTTTCTCTTTTCGCGGTACATTTTTTTCTTTTGGCGTAAAGTTTTTTTTTTGAGGGTTTCGGGTGACCGCACGCTACCAGAGCATCACGGTTGAAGAAGTTCGTTTTACGGTCGAACGATGTGCGAGAGAGAGAGTTAGGTACGCAGCGCACGACATCGCATTCCGAGAATTTGCGTTGATTTATATTATATGTCGAAAATTATTTTGTTCTTCGAGTACGATGGCATATCGATTCCTTTTGTGTTTATCTCGTGGTTCGGGGTGTAGACCTCGATCACGATACCTGTTTTTCTTAGGATTAAGAAAGTCGTGTTAGTCTTGCGACTTAAAATATAACAAAATTAGCTATAGTTTTATTTTTTTCTTTATCTATTATTGTGATCGTCACCAAGCGATCGTCTTACGGTATGGTACCACCTGTGTTTACATTTTTTTGTGTTTGCCGAACTGCTCGTACGTTTTTCTGCTTCCTGCTTCTTGTGTTTAAGCCTTACCTGACGAGTCCTTTTTTTTTTGTACCTTATTATTCAACTTTTGGACTCGTTCGGCATCCCTGAAACATTGTTATCGCTGGCAAGAAAAACTACGTGAGCTCTCCCTATCGAACAATACGAACTCGTTCGACGTGAATTAATCTCGCGGTTAATAACAACTTTTTCACTCGCGACTCAAACGGTTTACCTCTCCCGCGTATTTACTTGGCACCGCGCAAAACCTTGTTTTCGTCGTAGGATTAAGACCTTTACGGCATTGTATGGCTCGGCTACAGAGAATAATACCTCGGTACGAATAATATCCCTATCTTCGAAATAAATTTTATTTTTCCTCTCGCTCCGAGCGACTGCCTTCAAACTTAAAATATTTTTTTTGTATCGAACACTCGGATTTGGCCTTACCTTTTACGGCTTGTTTATCTCGCGAATACGTGACACGTGTGCTACGCTTACTTCGGGTAACGATTCGAAGAACGTTCGAGTTAATCCCCTAGCACAAACAACTCCTTCAAAGTGATTCGCGTTTCGGACGAATTTCTCGAAAACAACGGATTAACCTTTCGTAATCCTCGGATTAATTCTTCGAAAACCTCGGAGTAATCGGTCATAGATCTCGGATTAACTTGTTGACACGCGCGCGTCAATTTTTTTTTGGGTATCAAGAGTGCCGCGTGCGGGCCGATCGTGTTGCTAGGGGCACCGTTTCCCCCACTACCACCAGCGAATTCGGACTAGCCCCCCCCTACGACCCGAGGCCTAATCGTCCCCGGAGACACGAGGCTGGTCAGTCCTGTGAACCTCGCGTTAGCAATCAGACACACCTTCCGAAGATTTCTTCGATTTCATTTATCGGCACGTGCCATCACCTCGCGATACCATTGCCTTATACCTGATTCTCGTTACCTACCATTGAATGGTCATTACCTCCGAGAATTATTATTCTTTTTCAATTATTAATTAAATTATTATTTTTTTTTTCTTCTTCTCAAATTCCTACTCGTTATCTATCGTCGGATAACGATTACCTACGAGAATTACAATAATATTCGATTAATTTTCATTTCAATCGTTAATTACACTTTTTTTCTTTTCTCAAACTTCTTTCTCGTTACCTACCATCGATTAACGATTACCTTCGAGAATTATTATTATATTCAGCTAATTCATTTTTTTTCTTTTTGCTACTTTTTCTGGTTCGCGCACCCGTACTACCTTTTAATCGTCCGCGAACTTTTGGTATTCCCTTTCGTTACCTATCGGGAAGTAGTCATACCCTTGAACGCCGTAATCAAACGATCGGGCTAGTTGTTCTATCGATTTTTTTTTTATTTAAATCGCGTTTCGGTCACTTCAACATGCCAGAGGGTGAGCCGACTAGTCCACCGGATTTCGGTCCCGGGCCAGATGACACTTCCTCTCCACCTTTGTCAGTGGCTGCCGGCGGGGTTATTGACACTTTCGAGTTAGAGCCGCCCGTATCAACCACCATACCCGCACCTCCCGGACGAGGTGATGATTCCGGTTGGGGTACGTTGATGCCTCCTGACGAAAGTTCAGGAGCCTCTTACGTCTGGGCCGGTGAGGCTACTAAGACCACTCACAGTTTCGTGGGCCCCCAAGTAACCGCTAGACCAACTGCCGTAAACCCGCCACCTCCAAGGTGGAACGAGCCTCCCGGTTACTCGGAGAGGTGGGTACCTCCCCTTTATCCAGGGATGGAACAGACGGTATTCATCGGGAATCAGCCATGGACTGGCCTCCCTTTGAACGTTCAAGGTCAATCAACGGGAGCTCGACCCCGTAACACTACGCCGTTCACGGCCCCCGGTAGAGCCGACCCTACGCGTCACCGAGACCCACCAGTCATCTCCGCGGGTAATAATAGCAGGTTAGTCTCAGAAAATCCTCCTCGGCATAGCCCGGAATTCCAACCCCATCGCGCCCCCGCGTCGGCATCCTCCGTTCTACACCTAATGCGCAAGTGGAATATTAGCTTCTCCGGGAAAAAGGGAGAAGATGTAGATACCTTCCTTACTCGAATCGAGGAAGGTCGTGCCTTAGTCTCCGTTTCAGAACCGGATTTGATTCGATGCATTCCCTTTTTCCTCACCGGAGTAGCCCTTCAGTGGTTTCGAAACGATAGCGATCGTTGGACGACGTGGAGCCAATTCGCTTCAGCGTGCCGCTTACGTTTCGGCGACCCTGATTACCAATACGCCCTTCGCGAGGAAATCATGCGGCGAACTCAGGGTTTAGATGAGCCAGTAGCGGACTACCTTACCTGTCTGAGGGGTTTGTTTAGTCGACTCCAGCCACCGTGGAATGAGTCCGAACAAATTCAGTACGCTCACCGTAACTTGGTTCCCCGGCTACATATCGCGATTCACCGAGACGACGTGTTCGACTTTGATTCGTTCGAACACATCGCGGTTCGCGTCGAGAAGCGTTTTCTATCGGCTCGCACGTATCGTGCACCCCCACCTCCGGGACAGTCCTTATGCCCAGAGCTGGCGTATCGCGGCTCAAAACCAGCGGCTACAACACCCACGCGACAGGCGTATGCCGCAGTTGACACCTGGTCAGAGGTAACGGGAGAAGAAGTCGAGAGAGAATTACCCGGCTTGCCATCCGAATCAGTAAACGCGCTACAGAAAACCAATAAACCGCGACCAAAACGTAAGAATACACCCAAGGCCAATACTACGGGCTCGCGAGAGCCGAATCCAGACGCCACGGTAGAACCCTTACTTTCGCTGAATCCGTTCCGCGATCCTAACGCGCTCCCTAACGCGAACCCTCCTGCTAGCAGCTCTACGGTAACACCGCGACCTACCACGTGCTGGAACTGTAACCAACCAGGGCACCGATTCAACGCGTGCAAGGAGCCACGAAACATGTTCTGCTACCGTTGCGGACGTCGTGGGTTGAAGGTCGCAGAGTGCTCGTGCTCGAGAAACCGCTAAGAGCGGGCCCCGAGGCCACCAAGGGTTACCTACCACCGAACCTACTAGACGCGGCTTATCTAAGACCTCCCTACCGCCCGTCGAGTCATTCCTTGTGTTACTGTTCAAGCTAAGGAGAGCCTAACTGCGATTTCTGATTACCGTCACCATTGAGAGTCATCCGATCAGAGCATTGTTCGATTCGAGAACCAGTGGTATCTTCCGCCGAACGGCTTACCTATTACCTATTACCTTGGTGCCTTCACAATAATACCCTTATTTTGTTATTAATATTGATTTAATTCAGTCAACCTATTATGTGACGTCTACCTTATTTCCCTTTCCACTTTCTCATGACGATTTTTGTTTGTTAATGAAGTAATGCCAATCGTATTCGAAGAGTATTTGCGGACTTTTGGTCCGATATCGTTTATTGACGTTGGTTTTGAAGGCCATTAAGATGTGAAGAGGGAGCACGCTTTTACGCGTGGATGGAGGAATTACCTGGGCTCCGAGGTGAGCGACCGAGAGAGGTTTTTTCCGTGTTACAGCTGGACCATTATTGAGGGCATGCCTGGCGGCTGGTTGGCACGTTCGTGCGGGCACGAACAACTATCCGAACCGAAGGAAGTCCGTCACCACCAAACATCTCAGGCGACATCGAAGAGCGTCGTCCTGCATCACCCCCGAGACGCATTCTGGGGGAAGGCTTTGTGACGTGACATTTTGCCCCGCCACCCGCACGAATCCGTGTCGACCAGTGGCCCGGTATACGGCCCATGTGACGTCGCCGTTCGTCTCGCCTGGCGGACTCGAAAGAAGGCTCAACCCTTGTAGTATCGTATATTATGTATTATTTAGTTTATATTTGATTATAAAATGCGTTTCTCGGCCTGTTCAACCGCCGTTTATTACCTAAAGTCGAGAGAGAGAATTACCTATCGATTACCTACGCCTAAGGGCCTTGAGACGAATTCTTTTTTTTAAATCGTAATTGGTATCTGAAGTACCTTGAATTTATTTTGCAATCTTACTCTTCGGTCTCTCGCGAGGAAAGCAATCTCACGCGCTACCTTTTGAGTGGGGATTACCTCGGGAGGGATTTCTCCTGCATTTCGGAGACTGAGGATCGACCAACCGAACTCAATCAGGTGGACGATCAAAGATACACGTGGAATAGGGCCTATTAGAACGCCACCAGTGGTCTTTTCGCCGATGCAACCGAGAGTTGCCCGTCCACCGTCGTTACTTCGGGTGCTACAGTCCGTTCAATACGGCGCCTCGTCCAGTGGGGCTCGGGATATTTTCCGAGAGCTGGAGTGCAGTAATTTGCCTGGCGGCTACATGTGGGCCCACTGTGATTTTCAGGGACGCCTCAAATCATGAGGGAGGCCTCCCTCTACTTTACGGAATCGTCGGCCGAGTCCCCAAGAGGAAAAGTGCCCGAGGGACGACCCATTACCGAGTGCAGGTTTGAGTTCTTACCTGGGGGATCATCGTTATAAATGACGTTAGTCAATCGTCGTTACGCGACGAGGAGTTATCGTCCTCGCGCGTAAATCATTTTCATATTTCCCGCGGTAAGCGCGGCGTAGCGAGCTACTTCGATAGTTCGCGCTAGCGGCGTGAGAGCGCGGCCCTTGCGGGGGGTCCGAAGGAGTGGGGCGAGCGCCGAAAACCGAGAGCGTCGCACCGGGCGCCATGTATAATTAGTCTGACTTCGAGGATCGCCCGGCGTACACGTGCGTAGAAGGAAAACCCCATTGTTACCTGTTAGGCGCACCGGAAGGCTGCTCTCGGTAAGCTCGTTCCTCATTGTTTCTCTTCACGACCATTTTCTCGTTCGGCCCAGTATCTTCTTCCTAATTACTTTTAAGTGAGAAGGAAGAAGAATTGGCGTTTCTTTGGCGATTTTGTATTGCGCGAGGGAGTATGGCGGGGAGCGGCCGAGCCTCGCTCGACCGTCGTCCCTTTCTCTCTCTCATTTATTTCGAGTTTGTTTTACGGGCGCACGAGAGAGTGGTCAATTATCTTTTTGGGCTATTATTTTATTTGAGTTTGTTTAATTAATAGAGTTTGTATCGCGTATTATAAAATATGGCGAAAAGTATTGCGTATTATTTCGTCTCGAGTGCTTCGTCGTGGCGCTCAAGGTCCTACACGTGCCGGCTACGGTGCGGCCGTGTTTTCTCTCTATCTCTCTCGCACTCGTATGGCGTGTTGGACGGCGCTGAGGCGCTCGTCGTACCTTTGTTTATTTCTCGCTGTACGGGCCGTTGTAGCTCGCCCGTTTATAATTATTTTTCGTTGGAATTTATTGTATTGCCTTTTCGTTTGAGTAAAGCACGTCGTGTGCTATTTTCTGTTATCTATCGCGCGTTGCGTTTTTGGTTTATGTTACTGCCTAGTATATTTTTCGTTCGATTACCTGTCGACTGTTGGTCGATTACCTATCGTGTTATATTATTTTTCTTAATTCTATTGTTGCGCCTTCGTTTCGATTATCTTTCGACACGTGGTCGATTACCTTTCGCGCGCCGTATTTTTCGTTGTTGTATTATTGCGCATTATTTTTCTTTCCCGCCCCGATTGCCTGTCGACCTTCGGTCGATTACCTGTCGCGCGGCGCATTATATTAATTATCTTTTCGTTCTCATTTTCTCCTGCGACTCGTACCTATTGTGGAGTCGTAGGAGGTCTCTTTCTAACTCTATTTTATCGCGCCGCCTCACGGCCTACCTTATGAATCTTAGCTACCTTCTTGTAAAATAGGACGATTTTCTCTGAATAAATCGGTTGTCAAAATGGTTTAAACGAAACGCCTCGACTACTATTATTTTGTTTGTTGTAAATGTTACTTCGGGCCGACCAAAGGACCAGCCCCTCTACCTTTCGTATCTCAGTTGAGCTGAGTAGCCGGACCGTCCTCGATCGCACTCATCTCTCGTGCACCCTATCCAGCCAGGGCTGACGGGGGTGGATAAATTCAAATCGATCTCCGATCGATGGTACTTCGTACCTGGCGCCCATTCCACCCTCCTCTAAAGGGGGTTCGAGAGGATGAGCATTGCGAGTCGAGAAGGGACGGGATTAGCTCGTTCGGGCAAAAATTCTCGTTACAATATATATAACATATATTGTAACGGTACGCTTTTGACGTTACCCGCTACGCGTGTTTTCGAGCTACTAAAAGGTTGTTTAGGAGCAGGTATGAAAAGAAACGAGAAATGCGGAGATTTGAATTTGATAGAAACAATTAAACAATTGTGTTTATTCACTTAAGTGTGAGTGTACAATGAATGATTCGAAGAAGTCGTCTGTGTTTATGTGGTATTTCGAGAGTATTTCCCTAATTTCAACTAATTTGTCCAATTCGCTTATGCGTTCTCTTTTCTCAATAATATTTGTCCAATTTTATTATACGCTCTTATTTCTCACTAAACTTGTCCAAATCGATTTTGCTTTATAATATCAATAATAAATTTCTTTTAAAATGAATAAATTTCTTTTAATAAAATCTTAAATAACTTGTTATTTCCGAACTTTATCAATCTAATTGATTTGCTGAGTCTATATAATTTTATTTCTATTTCTTTTTCTTAGCTCGATACAATTTAAACAAAAATTAATTTATTGAACAGTTCGGAAAATGGAAACAGTTCTCGCCTCAAAGAGTGTGACTCATTTTATCTAATTAAATTTAAATGAATTTATTTCTCCAACAAATAAAAAAGATGGGTTTGTGATAAGGTTCCTATGCCAAGAATCTTCAGACAATACGAAATCGCAACGTCCCCTCCCTCTTTAGCATAGGAGAAAAGGAATCCAAATTCGAGAATCTTCAGACCGCACGAAACCGCACAGTCCCCTCCCTCTCACTCATGGAAAAAAGGAATAGGTTCTCACACCAGGAATCTGCAACCCATACGAACCCGCACAGGCCCCTCCCTCCTTAGTGTGAGTGGATAGGAATTTCACCCTCGAATCTTCAGACCGTACGAACCCGCACAGTCCCCTCCCTCTCGGCGTGAAATTTGGAAAATAGTAAAGGTTTACGTTGGAGCTTGTTTTTCAAGAGTCACTACCTCTTTACTTGAAGCGAGAGTGAACCAGTGCTACCAAGACCGCGAATCCTGAGCGAGCACTGGCTGCCGTGTCTTCGATGCACGGTCTTTTATACTGATTTAGACAAAGGAATAATGATCATAATTAATTCTAAAAATAACTTAAATTCGGATTGGCCCGGAGAAATAATCTCGAACCAGAGTTTCGGTCTCTAAATTCTCGTATTGGTCAGCAGGCCCGTCGCTGCGGTGCGACTGGTCGACCTTAAGAGGATGGATCAGTCGGCTTCGAATTTTCGAACGCAAATATTGTCCACATCGTTTAACCGATTGCCGTAAAAATTGAACTGTGTACACAGTGGCATGGCACGGAGGGCCTGACAGAGCGGATTTCCGAAATTCAAAAAATAATTTTGATTTTTTGTTACCATCGGAGTAATCATACGATTACTCTGAAAATAATAGACATATTAAAATTTTGGCCTGTCAAGCCATGCGCGACATTGAAAGCAACATTTTGAGCCTTGTTGCATCGAAATCCATGCTGAATTGACGATAAATTTCCATTTCGAAATTTTTCTCAAAAAAGTTACCAACAACCCTGGCCTGTCAGCGGACTTCCTAAAATGAGTGCGCGGACCCGCCCGTCCGGTAGGGACAAAATCGGACTAACCAGCGCTAAGTCCTTGGACCAAATATCCACTTCTGGTACGGCTAGCCCCCCGCGGACTGTTCAGCTAGCCCCCCTTTTTAGTCCGTGGACCGTGTAGACCCGGTTCGCGGACCGTGTCGGATATCCCTGTAGGAAAGTCCGCGGACCGTGTTTACACGGTCCACGGACTGCTCGGCTGTCCCACTGGGACAGTCCGCGGACCGATTAGTGGTACAAAACGGTCAGTCGTAACGACTGAAATATTTTAGTCGCAACTACTCATCTTGGGGGCCGGCCCACCGGTCGTTACGACTGAAATATTTCAGTCGCAACGACTCAATGTGGGGCCAACCTGTCGGTCGTTACAAATTAAAGTTCTTGGTCGTAACGACTCGTCCTGGGGCCAACTTGTTGGTCGTTACGACTGAAATATAAGCGAAAAATGTTACACATGGAGAATTCCCCATTTCGTAACAAAGTTCGACACTCTCACACGACAAAAATCGTGAAGAGCTTTGGATAGATTATGTGATTCGGCTATATGCCAGATCGCAGGAGCACAGGCGAAGCAACGTCGACAATATATAATCGCCAGGGGTGCAATGCGCGAACGGGAAATTCTTTTCCCTGCTCGGCGCTGCGGCCGAAAAACGAAGCTCAGCACCCAGGCTTACTCCCACGGTCCTTACTCCACTGCAATTGTGCAAGGGTTGGGCGTCGTTTTCGTTTTGCTGAGCTTCGTTTTTCGGCCGCAGCGCCGCGCAGGGAATAGAATTTCCCGTTCGCGCATTGCACCCCTGGCGATTATATATTGTCGACGTTGCTTCGCCTGTGCTCCTGCGATCTGGCATATAGCCGAATCACATAACCTATCCAAAGCTCTTCACGAATTTTTGTCGTACGAGAGTGTCGAACTTTGTTACGAAATGGGGAATTCTCCATGTGTAACATTTTTCGCTTATATTTCAGTCGTAACGACCAACAAGTTGGCCCCAGGACGAGTCGTTACGACCAAGAACTTTAATTTGTAACGACCGACAGGTTGGCCCCACATTGAGTCGTTGCGACTGAAATATTTCAGTCGTAACGACCGGTGGGCCGGCCCCCAAGAGGAGTCGTTGCGACTAAAATATGGACCGTGTAAACACGGTCCGCGGACTTTCCTACAGGGATATCCGACACGGTCCGCGAACCGGGTCTACACGGTCCACGGACTAAAAAGGGGGGCTAGCTGAACAGTCCGCGAGGGGCTAGCCGGACCGACCGCTGAACGGTTCGAACGGTCCACGGACTACAAACCGGAAGTGGATATTTGGTCCGCGGACTTAGCGCTGGTTAGTCCGTTTTTGTCCCTACCGGACGGATTCATTCGGTCCGCTGACAGGTCAGGGAAGATAATCAACTTCGTCAAATTTTAGTTCACCAAAATTCCGCTTCGTGGTGCAAACATCAATTTCTTAATTATCGATTATGTTGCTGCCACGAGCTTTTACTTCAATTGTTTGGCAATCGGCATGCGGAGCTCGTGCAGCCTCATACAGCATTGGGATATTTGCTGGAAGAACAAACGAAGTTTCATTTACGCTGTGGATATTTGTGAAAAGTGTTGTGTTTTACAAAATAAATTTCGATTCTGTCTCGAGAAAGAATGACAACGACAGTATAACATTGTATACGTTGTTTACATGCTACCCTCCCCCCCTTTTTCTTTCGAATTCGAGCGTGTTGACACACGCTAACACACACGTGCACGCGTACCGAAGTCATCGCGGGCTTGCTTTTTTCGGTCAGTGCGCGTAATATTAGCAAACACGTAAAGAAGGACCGAACTGTCGTATAAAAAATATATAAATTTTTTATTGATTTCTACCGCTTTTTGAAGCGAGATTTGTATCGCTGGAGAATTCGATTCACATTGAACTGCCCAACGATAAAAATCGTTGGAGACGTACGAAAAAACGATCGTTCTTTCGTATAAACAATATAAATTGTTTATTAATTATCACCGCTTTTTCAAGCGAGAACCCAGTGATTTGTATCGCTGGAGAATTCGATTCACATTGAACTGCCCAACGATAAAAATCGTTGGAGACGTACGAAAGAACGATCGTTCTTTCGTATAAACAATATAAATTGTTTATTAATTATCACCGCTTTTTTGAGCGAGAACCCAGTGATTTTTATCGCTGGAGAATTCAGTTTTCATAAAACTGCCCAACGATAAAAATCGTTGGAGACGTACGAAAGAACGATCGTTCGTTCGTATAAACAATATAAATTGTTTATTAATTATCACCGCTTTTTCAAGCGAGAACCCAGTGATTTTTATCGTTGGAGAATTCAGTTTACATTGAACTGCCCAACGATAAAAATCGTTGCAGACGTACGTAAGAACGATCGTTCTTTCGTATAAACAGTATAAATTGTTTATTAATTATCACCGCTTTTTCAAGCGAGAACCCAGTGATTTTTATCACTGGAGAATTCAGTTTACATTGAATTGCCCAACGATAAAAATCGCTGGAGACGTACGAAAAAACGATCGTTTTTTCGTATAAACAATATATAAATTGTTTATTGATTATGATCGCTTTTTCAAGCGAGTACCCAGTGATTTTTATCGCTGAAGAGTTCAATTCTCATTGAACTGCATCAGGTTTCTCCTGCACGCCTAGTGCGTTGAAACCTGATGGAAGTCGCGCGCTGCGACATCTGGTGGTGGTCTGTGGTAGTTCCTTGCGAGCTCTGCAGTACCGCCAAGCATGGTGGGCAGCGGCAGAGTGTTTCGTCGACTGATCCATCCTCTTAATGTTAAATACATTTTTTTGTAACCATTCACAATTATAAATTTCGTTGAGGTTTCTATAAATTGGAATTGGTTTACGTTTGTTCTTGACGGTAAGGAATATACTTTGTTGACCTTTAGAACAGTATTTTTTATCAATGGAAATTTAATAACAAGAACGAATCGTAGTTTAGCAGTGTAAGTAGTGATTTCCGCTGTTTTTAGTAAGTTTGTCATTTTGTTGCTTCTCAGACTTGTCGGGAAGTTTAACCCTTTCGGAATATATGGTATTGCTTTTGCTAAATATTTACTAAGTTGCTGAGGGGTTATCACCGTTGGATTTACAGTTTTTTTATATAATTCTGTTAGGAAATTAGCAATTTGGTTTATACCAGCTACATATTCTTTTATTTCCTTTTTCATTCCCGGCCAATAATAATTTTCCTGAATTCTTTGAGTCATTCTGTTTATCCCGGGGTGTCCGCCGAGAGGAGAATCATGATATTCTTTCAATGTAGTTTCTCTCTCTCTCTCTCTCTCTCTCTCTCTCTCTCTTCTGAGTTGAGAAGTCGTGCCTAAGATCTGCTCCTGATATTTTGCTTTTTTCGAGTGGATAAACCAAAGTTTTCTTATATTTTTTCGTGTGCCTAACATTTTCTTTCATTCAGTTATTCATCTGTGGCAAGTTAGATACTCGGAAAGTGTCTAATTCCGCTGCAACTCAGTTATCATCTGCTACGCTCTTTTTCGTTTCTCGGCCACGTGCGCCGCCATATCTGTGCGTGATCGATGCCTTTTGGCCCAATCGTACGATGATTAGTGAACGGTGTTCAGTGCCTGATTTGAAAGTAGCTATCTAATCTGTATTCAAGCTTACTATATCGCTAATCTAACATCCAATAATTTGGCTCTGGTGGTGCAACTGCGTTTTTTCGGGAATCTCTACTTTCTACAGTGTTCAGGTGTAGAAACTGACCGCGTGACCGCATGGTCTTACGTCATCTTATTGATACCTATGCTCGGTTATCAGTCTGATCACCATTAATTTTGCTCGAATCTCGTCGATTACCACATGCGTCGCTTAAAATCTTGGCTGTCATTTTTGGTGCTGTGATCCTGAAATACTACGGGTGTAAAACATCTCATCTTGGTTCGATTTATTATAAACCGAACGACAAGTTATTTAATACTTGTCAATTACATCGCACAAAATTCTCATGCCTGTGTCTGCGCATGCTCAGCTAATCGTGACTCTATCGGCCTCGACTCTTATCGACCTCGCACGTCGTTTCCCGATCATTCCCGAGGATACGTAAACGTTAATTGAAATTACTGCCACATTATATTGGGCGCTGCGAGTACTCCAATTTTACTTGCTTGATTTACTGGACGGAGCTGAACTTTACCGAGCTCTCCTGAGGTGCTGCTCAGTTCATCAGCGATCTACACTTATCTCTCACCACTCTCTTTGCCGTCAGTGTACTGTGGCTCTCTCCGTCTTCGTCTGATCCTTGAAGATTGTCTCACCGTTCGGCGCGATCGCTTCCCACCACCTTGTCTCCGTCGTACTGTGACTCTCACCATCTCTGTCTTACCCACGAAGATTATTGCATCGTGCTCTGCCCGCTCGTCAGCTGCTGGACAGTAACTGCTAAATTTGTATTTGCGTGCTATAACTCACTATTTTATTTACCTCTAAACTCGTTCTTGCGTGATGGTTTTTCTTTCTACTTGCTCCATCTATTTATCGTGTTCTCTCTGCTTTTACACACTAATTTGGAACATTTAGATTTGAGAAGCTTGTTGAGATTAAACGATTTGCTATGTAATTAAAATTCTCTAGTTGGTTCAACACATACTATACTTTTGCTCAGCAACTGCTCTATATTATTTTATTGTGTATTATTATTTTGAGCATGACTGTCATTCTTGTATCTTAGCAGCATGTCTGATTGTGTTGCTTGTGGTCGGCCACCAAAAAGAGGTGAGGGCATCTTAACTTGTATCGGGGATTGTGGTGCGAGCTATCACATCGATTGTGCATTAACGAAATTTTCTCTCGAGCGGCAAGATCTCGTTGGCTCTCAATCCTTCCGATGTGAGGACTGTTCAATGCAGCGCTCGATGCTTACAGCTCGCACTCCACATTCCTCGCCTCCCCATAGCTCGCAGGGTTCTAACTCAAATTGCAACTCAGACAAGCTAGACTCTGTTTTGACACAATTACAAATCCTTACTTCGTCGATGAATAATCAATTTGCTTTGTTAACCTCGACACTTTCTGGTGTTGCGCAAGGCTTAGACGAACTGAGTTCTAAATTCACGAAACTTGATACATTTCAAAAAGAAATTATTTGTAAATTTAACGATTTGCTCATGTATCATGCTGGCTCGGCTCACTCCTGGCTTGATGTCTGTATTATCGATAATGCCGATAAATTACTTAAATTCAACAAAACTAATGCGCTGTTTATTGCGGGACATGATCTAATCGGATTGTCATTTGTCTTCGAATGTAAAACTGTCGCTACTCGAACGATCACTCTGCGTAGTTTTAAGCATTTCAATGCTTCTTTGTATAGTGAAACTGTTTCTAAAAAATCTAATGCTCTTTTGATCAATTGTGACTCTCTTTTCGACATTGATTTACTAACGAATAATATCAGCGTAGCTATTTACTCTGCATTAAACTTGCATGCGGCGTTACGCACCTTTACTGCATCTAAGCCGCCTGCGCCATGGTTTACCGATAATTTTAGACAGCGTATTAAATCTAAGAATGCCCTATATAAGAAAGCATTACGAACGGGTAGTTTACTAAACCTGATGATATACAGAGAGTTTCGAGATAATCTAACTAAAGACTTAAGAAGTGCTCAAAACGACTATTATTGTGCAAGATTGGCTGGTATCAAGGACAGTTCACGGCTTTGGAAGGAATTAAAATGTCTTGGACTTGCTAAATCTGTCTCTGCTTCCTGTTTCAACTATTTCTTCCCTGATGAACTAAACAACTATTTTGCTAGCATTGCTAATATCGCACCCGCGTGTGAGTCTACAGAACTTCGTATATAATATCTTGGAGCCAATTCAAAACCGACGTCCTATTTTCGTATTCTCGCCGGTGACAGCGGATAGTCTCTCATCCGTTATTCACGCATCTTTATCCACATTTCATTCTGCCGGTCCTGATGGGATTTCCTCTTTTGCCATTCTTTCGGCCCTTCCTGTTCTTATACCGCTGCTTGTCTCTCTATTCAACGCCTCACTTGAGCGCTCTTATTTTCCGGTTGCTTGGAAGCGAGCTTATATCCGCCCGTTATTAAAAGTTACGCCCCCGTCCTCTCCATCTGATTGTAGACCTATCGCAAATTTATGTGAATTCGCTAAATACTTGAACGCATTGTTCTAAAACAGATGACTGTCTTCCTTACAGCCTATAATTTGCTGAATCTGCGACAATCTGGTTTTCGTCATGGGTTCAGTACTCAGACTTCTTTGCTGCGTATCTGTCAAGATATTCGACTGTCGGTCGATGAGAGAAAAATCTCTCTCCTCGTTCTCTTCGATTTCAGCAAAGCCTTTGATATGGTTCCTCACTCCAAACTCCTGATTGAACTTCGGTCATTCGGCTTCTGTGACAGAGTTATTTGGTGGTTTTTTTCGTACCTCACAGGCAGGACTCAAGCGGTAATTGATTCCTCAGGACTGTACTCACAGTGGCTTAATACGACCACTGGGGTACCCCAAGGTTCGGTTCTTGGCCCTCTTCTTTTTTCGCTATTTATTAACGACATTGGCGATAAACTCGAACATTCACAGCATATGATCTTTGCTGACGACCTCCAGATCTACCTGAGTTGTGAGCCCTCCAAATTGAATGAGGCCATTTTCTAAATTAGAAAGGATGTCGGCGCGGTTGCTGATTTTGCCTCTAACAATGGTTTAAAACTCGACCTATCTAAATCTAAGGTCCTTATCCTTGGCAGTGGGACGTTTAACAATAGAATCGATCTTGAACAACTTCCGAATATCATGGTGAACCACGAAACTTTGCCTTATGTCAGTGAGGCTCGCAATCTCGGTGTTATCATGACATCGAATCTTTCGTGGACTAAATCCATCTCATCCATCTCCAAACGTGTTCATTTCATCTTATATAAACTTAGATTTCATCGAAATGCTCTGTCCAGGAAATTGAGAGCAATATTAGTATCCGCCCTGATTCTTCCGATCATAGATTATTGTTGCCTAGTTTACATCGATCTTACTGATGAACAAAATACCATATTGCAACGCCTTGTAAATTGGGCCATTCGCTTCATCTTTGACTTACGACGTGACGTTCACATTACGCCCTTTAGGCGAGAATTGGGTTGGCTTAGCGTAAAAGCGCGCCGTCTCTATTTCTTGGGCATCAATATCTTCGGAGTGGTGAAAGGTCTTGCACCATCGTACCTGTGCGAATTATTCCAACGCGTTCCCCCGCAGGCTCGTCCTTCGCGTCATACGGGTTCGGACACTTTCCTCATTCCTAATCACAGAACGGCTACTCTTAGGAAGTCTTATGCGCTCACTGGAATGTATTTCTGGCATTCCCTGCCCCAAGATATTACCATGTCAACCTCACTTAGCTCTTTCAAGCCTAATTTGTTTAAATTTCTTTTTGATTCTGAGCAAAATTAGATACTATCATCTACTCGGCTATCTTTCGCTGCATTCCCTGCATTGTTGTTTACTCTGCTTGATTCTTGGTTCTTGATTTTGTATCAGTTACTCCCGTTCGTCGGCTTTCTTATCGGCATCGTAAATTTAATAAAGAATGCGTATTTTTAGTTCAAGTGCTAAACAAATTGAATCATTAAGTAAAATGCAAAATTTTATGTACTATTTAGCTATCATCGTACTTTATTTACTCAACATCTAATTCTCTATATTTAGTATTATTGTAACTCTAATATTCTGTTTATACACCTACTCTTACTTCATATTATCCACTCACTTATAATGTACTGTGCCCCATAGCATCGCTAGGGCATTAATAAATAATCTCTCTCTCTCTCTCTCTCTCTCTCTCTCTCTCTCTCTCTCTCTCTCTCTCTCTCTCTCTCTCTCTCTCTCTCTCTCTCTCTCTCTCGCTCTCTCTCTCCCTCTCCCTCTCTCTCTCTCTTTTAGTGATGTTTGACTTCTCTAAAGCGTTTGATACAGTCTCGCATTTTCGTCTGCTTGTTAAACTAAAAAGCATAGGAATGGATGACCACGAATTGAAATGGGTTTACTCGTATCTATCAGGAAGAAGTCAAGCGGTAGTGAGTGATGCTTTACATTGTTCAAAGTGGTGTAATACGACTATGGGGGTGCCACAGGGGTCGGTTTTGGGACCCATTCTATTCATGATTTTCATTAATTCGATTTCGCATAATCTTAGATATACGGAGCACATGGTGTTCGCAGATGACACTCAGATTCATTTGTCATGTGACGTGAACAAGGTATAAGAGGCACTAGCTATGGTCAGTTTTGATATAAATGTTATTCATGAATTCTCACAAACAAATGGCCTCAAATTGAACGCGGCAAAGACTAAAAATATTATATTAGGAAGTAATGCTCGAACGCAACAAATTTCAACTACTCAACTGCCTCTGATAATAGTAAACGGCACTTCGATTCCTTATGTACGTGAGGCTCGAAATCTAGGAGTCATTCTGTCTGATAATCTTAGCTGGGCTCGTCATGTCTCGGATATTTCTAGAAAGGTATTTGCTGCCCTTCATAAACTAAAACGTAATAAGCGTCTCCTATCTTGTGCACTTAGAATTAAATTAATAACTGCCTTGATATTTCCACTATTCGATTACTGCTGCCTAGTGTATCAGCATTTGACAGATGAATTAGATAATAAATTACAAAAACTGATGAATATGTGCATTAGATTTATATATGACTAGCTGTGCCCGCGGGCTTCGCCCGCTGCATAGGGCAGGCGCATCTAGCCATTTCTAGCTGATGATTTTTCCAATTTCAAATAAATTTTTTTAACGGATTGTGGATCATTTTACATGAGACAAAAGGTAGCGTCCGCACTACACCGGTGTGTGCGATTCACCCTCACTGTAAACCACACATTAGAGAATATTTGGATACATGAATTATTCCGTTCAGAGTTTCATCAGTTTTATATAATTATGAAGAATGAGGAATTCATTTTTCTCGTATTTTTTTCGTCATTTTTTTCGTATTCCCGTAAAAATTAAGATAACAAAATTTCGTAGAACCCCAAATTCAGTT
Source organism: Campoplex capitator (assembly GCA_037576405.1). Classification (NCBI taxonomy): domain Eukaryota; kingdom Metazoa; phylum Arthropoda; class Insecta; order Hymenoptera; family Ichneumonidae; genus Campoplex; species Campoplex capitator. Next base: position 790,251 of record JARBWI010000630.1, on the reverse strand, counting down.
TGAATCATGATCTTAAATCCCGTGAAAGATTTATTGAAATCCGTTCAGTGATTTTCGATTGAAAAAAAATCATATATATATATGACATATATATAACATATATATATGACATATATATACCATATATATAACATATATTGTAACGTTATGCACTTATCGACCGAGTGCACGTCGCTACGCGTCGGTTCGTGCTTCTTAAATTAAAAGGAGCAGGTATGAAAGAACGTGAAAAAACGCGGTTTTTATGTAAACAAAAAATATAACAAATGATTTTTATTCAAATTTAGCGATGTGTGTACAAAAAAAAATCTCGCGGATAAATTTATAAAGATATTTCGATCGCGTTACCGGATTTACGAAAATTGTTTCTTATTTTTCTTATTTTTGTTTGTTATTCTTATTTTGTTTGCGATGTATTCGAATTTTCTAATGAACGCGAAGATTCGAAAGAAAAAAGAATCGTTGCAATTTACTGTATGAAAATCCACGAGGATTTTCTAGATTTATAAAATAAACAATTTTTCTTTTATTCTCGCTTTATTTGTTCTATTATTTATCGCACGCTGTACTGTCTATTAATTTGCACGCTTCATGTTTATCTCTCTCTTTGTGTGTCTCCTGCGTTTTTATAATAAAGAAAAGAATTTGAATGGCTTTTTGTTTTGCTTATTTCTGTCCTGGAACAACCCGCTTATTTTTATTTCTCTTTTATTCGCTTTACCAATGTTTAAATTTAACCACAATCCAAAAGTGACTTGACTCGATATAATAATAATTTAAATAATTTTTGTTTTTTATAAACCAAAGTTCTTACCGCTGCCTTTTGGATTGTCGTTCCGAATAATAATAATAATAATCGTTTTATTTCAAAAATCAATTATAAATCCAAGGGTATTGATTTAATTCACTTTCTTTAATAATTTTATAATATTTTTCACTTTGTTCAAGAATGTCACTTTGTTTATGAATAATTTCGCTTTATTAACGAATAACCTCTTGGATGTATAATAAATCTCCAGTTCCTCTCAGACTGCCTCGGCTATAAATTTTATCAAATTGAATTTAAATTTAATTTTCAAAATAAATAAATAATTTTTCTAACCTGTTTCCAACAACCATAAAAAATAAAAGAAATAATAAAGAGGTTAGTATTACTCAGGCTACGGGCTCTAAACGTCGCCGAATAGCGCCAATATCCCTTGCAACACAGGAAAGGATGCAGACCCCAGACCACGGGAGTTAAACGTCGCCGAATCACTCCAATGTCCTGAGCATCTACGAGGTAAGGAAATAATTGACCATGAACCACGGGATGAGAACGTCGCCGAACCCCTCCAATGTCCCATGCATCAATTAATCGGAAAGTAAAAAAAAAAAAAATAGGAGTGACCCTGGACTACGGGATGAGAACGTCGCCGAACCCCTCCAATATCCCAGGCATCAAGGAAAAATAGGAACAAAGGTTTTATGTTTTGTTGGAACTAGGTAGAGTGTTCTACTGGAGAGAGCTCTGTTAGGAGGTCCGAGCCAGTCTAAGTGATCAGAGGAACTCATCATGAGAGCGGTCGCGCAGCGACTTTTATACCCCACTTTTCCCTCGCTTTCGATGCGCCGCTTGATTTTAATCTCGAACCGCTTGCTGCGCACGTTCTATTTTCCCATTCGCTCAACACGCTCCCCACTACTCATTCACGCTCACACATTCGCTCGCTGCTACCCCCACTCTCGCATTCTCGGATGCGCGAAAATCCGCTTTTTATGTTTTTCAGGTTTATTTATTTCGAATTTGCCATTATTTGCCGCTTATTATTATCATTTATTGATTTATCGAATCATTTTTTGTATTTGAAAACAATTAATTAATTTTTAGAACAATGGAAATAATTCGATTTTTCTCTCGAATTTGGCTACTGCGCATGCGCTGTAATACGCATTTTCGTTTATTTAAAATTATGAGAATTTTCAGAAAAATTATAACTCGCGCTTATCTTGTTTCGATTTATTGATTTTTTTCCGATTTTTTAAGTCTAATTAAGTTAACGAACGATAATTTATTGAAAAAAAAATAAAGAAAACAAAAAAATATTTTATTTAATTTTTTCGACGCTTGGCGGCGTCGGTAACGCTCGCGTCGGTAGTCTCGGTCGTTTGTTGCCGATGCCCAAGATGGCCGCCGCCCGGACGAACGCGCGCGTCGTTGTCGTTGTCGTGAGTAAAAAATGTCGGCGATCGCGCCGTCGCGTTGTATCTCTCGCGTTCGAGATCGGGATTAAGTGTAGTGAGTGCGGGTACGTTTCAATGCCCCCCAGAACAAAAAAATCTAGGAACTGATCTTTTTTGTTCTCTAAATCTAATTTTAAAAGTACAAAAATTCAAATATTCAAAAATTCAAAAATTGGAGTAGGGATTTATAAAGGATACGATGGCTTGAGGATGATCGTGGTTATGATGCGATGATGATCACTATCGTCCTCTCGAAGCTGAATGATTTTGATGATTTTGCAGGTTTTCGTGATGTTCTCGTAGATTTTGCTCGTCTCTATCGGCATCCATGTTGCCGGCCGCTTCTTCTTCTTCGAGGAGTTCTTCCATCTCCTCCGGCGTTACCCATTTTATATCGTTGATGAGGCAGTATTCATACTCCCCCTTTCTAGCGTATCCCTCAGAAATGAGTCTCGACGCCATATTCGTACTATTATTATGAGAGAATAGTCGGACTTCGTGTCCTTCGATAGTAGGGTGCTCCCCGATGATTTGAATATAGGCTTTTTTGTTTTCTAATGCCCGTTGATAATATTGGCAGCATATTTGCTCCCAGCGCTGACCCAAAAATGGTTTGACGTCAGATAGAAAGGCTTTTGTTGAAAATTTCGGCACCTCGATGTATTCGTGAGGAAGACGCTCCAGGTCCGATAACGGATGCATTAATGTGACACCCCGGTCGATGAGTTCGATGGTAGCCTCTCCGTCTTCGATTTTCATTAATTTTACTCGAAAAGCGTTATGCCGGTTATCGATAGCGTATAGACCGCTGATACTGTGTAGAGTAGGTGGACCACCCCTTCTTTTGGCCAAATCCTCCGATAGTTGCTCCTCAAAAGCACACAGTTCTTTATATTTGAGAGCTGTGGTATAGGTGAAATTCGTAGGATTATTAAAACCCACGACGACGCACTCGTACAATCCCGTCCACGATGCTGGCCACGGAGAAGGTTGAGGAACCCCCGGTACTATGAGTGTACGCATAGTAGTGCTGTTGTTCTCGATGTCGCTTCAATGCCTTGGTTGAGCTTGGAGAGCTCCCGGTGTTGCCAGTAGCTTGACTGAGGCCGGAATGATGTTTCGGAGCTAGCTGCTCCGATTCTTATACCCGTCTTTATCCCCACTTTTCCGTTTCCCCCACTCTCATGATTTTTTATTTGTCCATTTCTCCCCACTTATTATTTTTCTCCCCCACTTCTTATTTTTCAAGTCCCCACTTCAATTCTTATCTCCACTTATTATTTTCGTCCCTTCTTCTCCATCTTTCACCCTTCTCTCAATTTTTATTTGTTCTCATTACCCCACTCCTTATTTTTCACCCCTCAGAGTCATTTTTCTATCCCCACTTCTTTTTTCGTCTCTCAATTTTTATTTTGCATGTTTTTACTTTATTTTTCTCCCCACTCTTCATTTTTTTCGTTTTCTTTTCATTTATTTATTTAATTTTCAATTTTTGTTTCCATTTTTTCACTTTTCGTCCCCTTAATTAATTATTTTCATACATTCTTTGATCCAAACACCTTAATTTTCCCATTTCATTCCCTTAACTCTCCATTTTCTTAATTCTTTATCCATTCTTTCTCACAACCCCCTTAAACCTCCTTAATCCTGCACACACTCATACTCACTTTTGCTCCATTCTATTTTTCTCACTTTTTCTCTCCTTTCCTTTCCCTTTTTCATGTTTTTCAGGTTAACTTTGCAGTAATTCTACAGGTAAGTATTCCATTTTCGTTTTATATCTAATTTTCTCCTTTTTATTATTTGTTTTTCTTATATTTTTCAGGTATGCAGCGTTCCAGGACACGGTAAGTATTTTTACTCCAAAATTTTCTTTTTCTTATTCATTAATTATTTATTAATTATTATATTTCTATTTCGCAGGTGAGCCAGGATTCCAGGACATCAAATTTTTACAGTAAGTAAATCTTGTTTCCATTATTTTTCTAGTATTTATTTTATTTTTCTTTTTGTTTTCTTTTTGTTTTTAGGTTAGGAAAAAATAACAATAACGCAGAAGACAGCCGTTTTAAATTCGCGAGAGAACCACCACATTTTATTTGTATAATTGATTTCAGTTCTTTTATACTCATTTTTCTTTTCGTTGATGAATAACATTAATATAAACAATATGGAAATATAAAATATAAGAACAATAGTTTCTCTTTTTTTTTTTTTTTTTTTTTTTTTTTTTTTTTTTAGCATTGTTCCTATCGAACAAAGGCGTATGAAATCTAATTAATTTTATTTATATACAATTTTTAATTTCGATTGGATTTTTCCTCTTTTTATTATTCGGTGAGTTTCCTTTTTTTTAATTCGACGGTCATCCCTTCGCGTATTGCTGGCATATCCTCTTGACGAAAATCGAATTGGCGATTCCGCGCCACGTATTTTGCAATGGTACAGACGAAAACTCCACAATCGTAACCATTCTTCTGGAGGGGCATGTCCTTTCGGGTTTTCAATCCCCACTCTTCCTTTTTGATCACGCTTTTTCCTTTATCTTTTCCTTCCCTTACCAGATAATCCATCGTCTGTTCTATGTAGCCGGGGTTCTCTCCCCCCAAACTGTCGAAATATTCGATAATTTTCTCTTTATTTTTTATGACTATCAAACACCAATGGTTTCCTAGGTGAGTTGGTACCAGAATCAAGTCGTACGCGAAAATGTTCACGTTTTTCGTCCATCTTTTAACTTTCTCATATCCTCCAGTGTAGAGACGAGAAAAGAAAAATGTATTCATGGCGTAAATCGGTTTTTGATTAATCTTTTCTCTTTCCACTATCAATTCGAAATAAGAATTAATAATTTCATCGTTCAGCCACATTCCATTTTTCAACGTATCGAGATCTCGTTGATGTACCCGCGGTTGTTGTTTCTTCGTTGGTCTTTCTATTGTTTTTTCCATTTCCTTCCTCTTCCCGTTCGTTTCAGCTTTTTTTATCTCGACAATCTGTTCTTCGCTTTTTTTCGGGAGATTATTTATATTGATGTTCTCGTTCCAATGGAATTCCCCAGCTTTCCATTGTCTCCAATCTTGTGTCGATGAATCCATATCGACATAACTCGGTGGATCACGAATTGGCGAGAGCATTTGTGGAACGGCGAGCTCCGTTTTTATTTTTTCGAAAAAATGACATTTCGCGATAAATTTCTTAACAGCGCCCCTGTCCGATTTCCGAGATACATCGAATTCAATCAATTGTAAACGCCAAACAGTTTGAATGGCCTTATTACATTTTTTTGTCTCAGTCTGCGTTGACTGGTTCTGATGCTTTTTTGAACTTGTCTCCTGAATTTTTTTTTGAGTAATTTTCGTTTCTTTAATCTTTATAGGACAGGAAGCTACTTGATATTCGATATCCCAGACTCCTTCTGACCCGTCTGATCCATGTGAAAAATTTTTCGTTTCAATTTCTCGAGTCTGCGTTGTTTTGTCCATTTTTCTCGCCTATTTCAAAATTCACCTACTTTATTCATGTTAATTCTTCGTAATCTATCTCAGCATGCCTAAATCATTCCTCTTACCTACTTTTACGTTCGAGATACCCTTAATCGTTCAATCTTTTCGTCTCGTCGTTTCGCGCTCGGAGTTTTCGGTCTTTTCGAACGAAAATTCGTTGCAGAGTGACGTCACAACAATATGGCGCCTCCACCCACGCTTACCGTCGCTTACAGGCGCCACTTACCGGCAACCGTACTTCTGAAGTTCGGCCGTACCGAAGCGCCACCGACTATCGGCGGATTTTTTTCGAACTAATTTTCGGACTTTGGCGTTTTCTCGCTCTATGCATGTTTTTCAGATATTTTTTCATGTTTTTCAGCATTAATTCGTTTCGTGACGCGTATTTAAATAATAAATCGATTAATTAAATAATAATTACGGTGCTCTTTAGCAATTTTTCGCGATATTTCGGAAAATATTAATATTTTTATTATCGCAAATATTTTTATCGCGTTGTTGTGTATTCGCCTAACGACAATTTCATATTTTTCGATTGCGATTGTTTATAACTTTTAAAATCATGATAATTTTATTATCGGAAACGCGTTTTCCGTAATTCTCGACCCTCAAATAATAATAATAATTTGATTAATCATACGTTTTTGCAATTTATGCGTATCTTTTAAAATAACGACATTTTTATTGTCGGTAAGGTAGTTTTCGAGTTCGAGTGAATGTTTAATAAACAAATTTATTTTAATATCGTAGTTTTTTGTTTCTTTTTAGATTTTGCGTATGTTTTTGTATTTTTCTTCGTTTTTTCTTGGTTTTAACAAGTCCCGTAACGTCGGAACGGATATATCGGTAAGTATAGGTACTAGTGAAATTCCAATAGAATAAATGAAATTTGAACGGAAAAATTTGAAAAATATGATAATTCTTTAAATATTTTGATTAATTATGTTTGGAATCAAGGTAAAAATAAAAGTTGGCGCATAAATTCTCTTATAACTTAGTAATTTTTATTGTTATTCACATTTTTCTTCTAATTTTTGTATTTTTTCAGGTTTGAGGCGTGATACATGCCTCTTTCGACTTCGGTATCAGGATTTTCAATAATAAATGTTGCAGCTGCTATCTGTTTTTTAATCCTATAAGGTCCCTCATAAATTGAGAAAAATTTGGCCATTTTTTTATTAATCGGATCGCTAACGTTACAAGCTTTTGCTAGGACTAGATCCCCTTCGTGAAATTCGATTAATTTATGCTTCCTATCGAACTTTTGAGCTCTCTCTCGGCCTTTTCTCTCTATCCTGTTCCTAGCAAGCATCAATTTGGCTTGTATCCCTTCTTCATCCTCTAAATTCTCTTCTTTTTCTATCTGAATCCAATTTCTCCAAACTCTCTGAGGTTTTACATTCTTTTGTATCTCGATCGGAGTCATCTCCGTCGTCTCATGATGCGTTTCGTTCATACAATCCTCGATAACTTTAACCCATTGTAACCAATCAGTGTGTTTGTCTGTCAAAAAAGTCCTGAAAAATCGACCTATCTCTCTATTCACTCTTTCTACTATATTTCCCTGCGGATGTCTTATAGATGAGAAAACTCCTTGTATTCCTTCACTCTCTAGCTTACTGAGCCATAATCGCGATGTAAATTGTGTACCGTGGTCAAATTGTAATTTTTTCGGTTTTCCGTGTTCCGGAATGTAATGATTAAAAATTTTATTGATTGTTGACTGCGCGGTAGCTACTCTAAGTGGATATAACACAACAAATTTTGAAAATGCATCAATTGTTACGAGGATATGCTTCATTCCTCCGCTAGTTACTGGTAATGGACCAAAAAAATCTATCGAGACTATATCTCCCGGTCCCTCAGGAATTATATTTTGCTGAGCAGCATAGGAATGCTGATTCGGTACTTTATTTCTTTGACAGGAGTCGCACGAAGCAAGAATTTGTCTGATAGCATGGTACATTCGCGGGTACGTAAAATCCTCTTTAATCATTTTCCAAACTTTTTTTGCGCCTACATGACCGTACATTTCGTGAGTTTCAGATACGAGAGGATGGAGAATCTCCCTCGGTAAAATGACTTTCCAGGAATCGGGATTGACTGCTTTTAATAAAATATTGTTTTTTATCTGATATTTGTCGTCTTGCTCATTTATTATCCTTTCTCTGATTTCTCTAATCCTTTCGTCTCTCATTTGCCATATTCCCACCTGTCTAATTCTTTGTTCCAATCCTTTGGAGGGTTTTATAGCGAGCATCGTGCTAATAACTATCTCTTTTCCTTTTCTACCTCCTACATCCGGTGGATTTAATCGACTCAATACGTCTGCCACCACATTACTCTCTCCTGGACAAAATTCGAATTTGATGTCATAGTCTTGTATGGCTAAAATCCATCTCGTTAGTCTTTCGTTTAGAAGCTGACAATTTTTTAAGAACGTTATGGCTTTATGATCCGTAATCGCTTCTATCTTTGCTCCCAACAAATAAGTCCTAAACTTTTTCAAAGCCCAAACAATCGCTAATAATTCTTTCTCTGTCGTCGTGTATGCCATTTCGGATCCCTTTAGCGTTCTACTTGCAAACATTATTACCCCTAAATCGCCATTTTTATCTTTTTGAGCCAAAGTACCCCCCAAAGCATAGTTACTCGCGTCAGTTTGCAAAATATATCCTTCCGTAGGATCTGGATGCGTGAGAAGCACGTCTTCGACAAACAAATTTTTAATTCTATCAAAAGCCTCTTTTTCTTCTTTATCCCAATGCCATTTTGTCTCTTTTTTCAATAATTTTAATAATGGGATTGTTTCCTCCGCATGTTTTTTCGTGAATTTCGTATAATAATTAATTAAACCCAGAAATCCTCTCAACTGTTTTAAATTTTTAGGCGGCGGAAAATCGTGAATCGCCTGAATTTTCGCGGGCTGTGGCTTTATTCCTTTAGTTGTTAAAATATGACCAAGAAACTCTACTTCTTTTCTGAAAAATTTGGCTTTCTTTAATTTAATAGTCATACCGTGTTGCTGCAACCGTTCTAGGAGTTCGTCTAAATGTCTCATATGTTCCTCGAAACTTGAGGAAATGCACAATAAATCATCGACAAAATTAATGACGTGATCTCCCAGACCGTGTAAAATTATGTCAAGCGCTCTTAATAGTGCAGCTGTACTTGTTTTTAAGCCGAATGGTGTTACTGTGAACTCGTAAACTTTTCCCCTGTATCGAAATGCGGTGTACTTCATTGAATCGGGATGAAGTGGAATTTGCCAGAAACTATTTGTGAGATCTAGCGTGGTCATTACTTTAGCTGAATGGCATTTTTGAAAAATTTCCTCCATATTAGGTACCGACTCATGGTCGTCCGCCATAACCTGATTTAATTTTCTAGCATCTAGGCATAATCTAACTGTTCCGTCTTTCTTTATTACGGGTATTATAGGATTTATCCAAGCGCTGTTTGATCTCTGAATTATTCCGCAATCTAGTAACTTTTCTATTTCTCTGTCTACTTTTTCGCGATGCATTAACGGAACCTCGTAATTGTGGGCGACTATCGGCTTGTCTGTTGTTATCTCTAATCGATGTTCATAAACTGAAATTCTTCCTGTATCTTTACGAAATACATCCCTTCTATTCCAAATAACTCGTTTGTGAATTTCTTTTTCTTTTTCGGAGAGCTCTGTTTGTCCTACGATTTCTTCTATCTCTTCTTTAGTAACTTCCTCAGAATCATTTTCTTCTATCAAATTTAAATTTTGCACTGGCTCATTAATAACTTCTTTAATAACTTCTTTTTCTTTTATAAAATTCTTTTTTAAATTCAAGTCCATTTCGCTTTGAGTGATGGCTTCTACTGCATTTTCTTTCTTCACTGACCCTATCGCGGGTATAATATCAATAATTTCATTGTACTTCACCTGGAGAGACATTTCTCCCAGGTCAATTAAACTTTTGAGGGGTTGCAGGGAATCTACCCCAAGCAACACGTCCCTAATTAAGCCAGGCACTATCATAAATTTCACATAAGTTTTTATTTTCCCAATTTCTGTTACCGCCATTATTTGACTTTTAACTTTAGTCATTTTTCCTTTAATCGCACCTTTTACCGTAACTCCCGTTACAGGTAAAAGTGGACAATCTTTCAAAATCTCCTTATTCTCCAAATAAAATTCCTCCGAAATCGTAGTTACTTTCGACCCTGAATCTACTAAAGCTGTTACCGGAATACCCTCGATTTTCGCGTAAATTTCGGGGCACTCAATTATCGGCACAGTCTCCCCGTTAATCTCTTCTCCTAACAGAAATTCCCTAGTATCCGTAAAAATAGTATTAATCGCGATCTTAACTTCATTTTCTTTATCGATATTTTCGTAATCTTCTTTCTTGAGGTTTTCCATTATTTTGTCGCACGTTTCCTTATTTTTCGCCGTATTTTTGAGGTCCTCCGATAAACCGTCAATCAATTTTTTATTCTTATTGTTTTTCTTCTTTATTTTCTTCTTATTCGTTGCACCTCGTACATCTTCTTTTTCTCTTATTTGATCATTTTTTTGCACGGGTACAACGCTTATTCGTTTCCCGCGTTCGTAGTAGGTTGTTGAGGCTCGTTTTGAATTTCCATTGTCTGAATCGGTTGTGCGGCGTCGTTTCTTCTTTCGTAATTGTTATTATTCGGTCGTTGAAATCCTCCATTGTTTTGACCCTGTCGCCACTCTTGATTTCTTGGCGGATACCAGTTTTGGTTTCGATTTTGTTGATAGTTGGGATTTCCTCCCTGTTGGTTACCCCAATTGCGATTTTGTTGATAATTGGGATTTCCTCCCTGTTGTGAGCGTTGATTACTGTTGTTCCAATTCGGATTTCTATTTTGTTGATCGAAATTTCCGTTATTCGGCCGTTGGTTTTGTCGGTTATCCCAATTATTGTATCCGCCATTATTTCTTTGGAAATTGAAATTCGTGTTTCCTCTATTATAATTGTTTTGATAATTTCCTTGATGATTCCAATTCTGTTGTTGAGGCATCCGGAAAGGTCTTTGCTCGTTTCCACTTCTGTTTTGAATTTGAGGTTCTTTGTGTTTCTTTTCTTCCGAATTGACAGGTCCTGTTTGATCAATCTTCTCTAAAAATTCCTCCAATTGCTCGAATTTTTCGAATCCTCGGCTAATTATTGTGGCCTTTATTTCCTCAGTGTAGTGCCTTGATAATGAGGCGATGATATCTTTGTCACTCGGGGCTGGTATTAAATCGCGAGCAGCTCCGAACAATTTGATAGCGTATTCGGCTTTCGAAATTTTTCCACCTTCTTTTGCGTAGTTGCCGATCTCCAAATCCGTTCGTACTTTTCGTTGTACGTCATGGTTCCAAAATTTGTTAATGAACTTCTTTTCGATCTCCTCAAATCCGTTGACTTGTTCCTGGATTAGAGCCCACCAGTCTTTCGCTGATTTCTCCAAACATTGCCCGAGCAAGTACTTCATCTCGTTGATCGTTGGATTCGTCACCTCACAGTACTTCCGGAACTCCCGTATGAATTTCATTGGCCTCGTGTTTTCCGTTGCATCGAATGTAGGCGGTTTGATTTTAATTTTATTTATTTGTTCGTAATGCCGTTCTTTTGTTTTATTGTGATTAGCTCTTTTTTTTACTTCCTGTTGTTCATCGTCGGATTCCTCTTCCGATTCTTCGATTTTGTCTAATCTTCTTTGTTGAGTAATGATTCGAGTGCTTTCTTTATTCGGACTATGTAACCTGTCCTGTGATTCTATGGCGTCCATTCTTTTACGCAGAGTGTCGAAATCCAATTGCATTTGCGCCACATTTACATCGGTTACAGCTTGTCTCTCAGCGTTTTCTTGAATTATACGCGTCATTCCAGTTACGTGACGCTTTATCGGATCATAAATCGCATGGACGTCTTTAGCGATTTTCGCCTGCGTTATTTTCAAACTATTTCCAAATTCCTCTCGTAAATTCTCAATTTGGCCCTCCATTCTTTGCATTAACTCGAACAAATTTGTTAGAATGTCGTCTCTATTTTCATTTGATGAAGGCCTATTTCCATCCGACTTTGGTGTTTCAAAGCTTTCTTCTCTGGTTTCTTTTTGATTTGTTTTATTTTCAGCTTCTGGCCCGAAATTACCCCTTGATTCGTTAAAAGTTTTTCCTGCGCCTTGAGGAGGAATCGTTACTTCTACATTTTCTTCTGTTTGATTTTCGGGATTAGGAAATCCGGAATCGCTAGTCGTTTCTTTGTTGTCCGCCATTTTAACAAATTTAATAATTTTCATCCAATTTCAATTAATAAAGAATAATTTTCACGTTCTTTTGCGATACCTGCCCCACGTTGGGCGCCAGTTGTAACGTTATGCACTTATCGACCGAGTGCACGTCGCTACGCGTCGGTTCGTGCTTCTTAAATTAAAAGGAGCAGGTATGAAAGAACGTGAAAAAACGCGGTTTTTATGTAAACAAAAAATATAACAAATGATTTTTATTCAAATTTAGCGATGTGTGTACAAAAAAAAATCTCGCGGATAAATTTATAAAGATATTTCGATCGCGTTACCGGATTTACGAAAATTGTTTCTTATTTTTCTTATTTTTGTTTGTTATTCTTATTTTGTTTGCGATGTATTCGAATTTTCTAATGAACGCGAAGATTCGAAAGAAAAAAGAATCGTTGCAATTTACTGTATGAAAATCCACGAGGATTTTCTAGATTTATAAAATAAACAATTTTTCTTTTATTCTCGCTTTATTTGTTCTATTATTTATCGCACGCTGTACTGTCTATTAATTTGCACGCTTCATGTTTATCTCTCTCTTTGTGTGTCTCCTGCGTTTTTATAATAAAGAAAAGAATTTGAATGGCTTTTTGTTTTGCTTATTTCTGTCCTGGAACAACCCGCTTATTTTTATTTCTCTTTTATTCGCTTTACCAATGTTTAAATTTAACCACAATCCAAAAGTGACTTGACTCGATATAATAATAATTTAAATAATTTTTGTTTTTTATAAACCAAAGTTCTTACCGCTGCCTTTTGGATTGTCGTTCCGAATAATAATAATAATAATCGTTTTATTTCAAAAATCAATTATAAATCCAAGGGTATTGATTTAATTCACTTTCTTTAATAATTTTATAATATTTTTCACTTTGTTCAAGAATGTCACTTTGTTTATGAATAATTTCGCTTTATTAACGAATAACCTCTTGGATGTATAATAAATCTCCAGTTCCTCTCAGACTGCCTCGGCTATAAATTTTATCAAATTGAATTTAAATTTAATTTTCAAAATAAATAAATAATTTTTCTAACCTGTTTCCAACAACCATAAAAAATAAAAGAAATAATAAAGAGGTTAGTATTACTCAGGCTACGGGCTCTAAACGTCGCCGAATAGCGCCAATATCCCTTGCAACACAGGAAAGGATGCAGACCCCAGACCACGGGAGTTAAACGTCGCCGAATCACTCCAATGTCCTGAGCATCTACGAGGTAAGGAAATAATTGACCATGAACCACGGGATGAGAACGTCGCCGAACCCCTCCAATGTCCCATGCATCAATTAATCGGAAAGTAAAAAAAAAATAGGAGTGACCCTGGACTACGGGATGAGAACGTCGCCGAACCCCTCCAATATCCCAGGCATCAAGGAAAAATAGGAACAAAGGTTTTATGTTTTGTTGGAACTAGGTAGAGTGTTCTACTGGAGAGAGCTCTGTTAGGAGGTCCGAGCCAGTCTAAGTGATCAGAGGAACTCATCATGAGAGCGGTCGCGCAGCGACTTTTATACCCCACTTTTCCCTCGCTTTCGATGCGCCGCTTGATTTTAATCTCGAACCGCTTGCTGCGCACGTTCTATTTTCCCATTCGCTCAACACGCTCCCCACTACTCATTCACGCTCACACATTCGCTCGCTGCTACCCCCACTCTCGCATTCTCGGATGCGCGAAAATCCGCTTTTTATGTTTTTCAGGTTTATTTATTTCGAATTTGCCATTATTTGCCGCTTATTATTATCATTTATTGATTTATCGAATCATTTTTTGTATTTGAAAACAATTAATTAATTTTTAGAACAATGGAAATAATTCGATTTTTCTCTCGAATTTGGCTACTGCGCATGCGCTGTAATACGCATTTTCGTTTATTTAAAATTATGAGAATTTTCAGAAAAATTATAACTCGCGCTTATCTTGTTTCGATTTATTGATTTTTTTCCGATTTTTTAAGTCTAATTAAGTTAACGAACGATAATTTATTGAAAAAAAAATAAAGAAAACAAAAAAATATTTTATTTAATTTTTTCGACGCTTGGCGGCGTCGGTAACGCTCGCGTCGGTAGTCTCGGTCGTTTGTTGCCGATGCCCAAGATGGCCGCCGCCCGGACGAACGCGCGCGTCGTTGTCGTTGTCGTGAGTAAAAAATGTCGGCGATCGCGCCGTCGCGTTGTATCTCTCGCGTTCGAGATCGGGATTAAGTGTAGTGAGTGCGGGTACGTTTCAATATATATATATAACATATATATATGACATATATATAACATGGTTACACCATAACATAGATTCTGGCTTAATACAGTTAGACAATTATACCATAATACGAAACGATAGAACAATAAGTCGCGGTGGGGGTGTGGCATGCTATATTCTGAACTGTTTTAAAATAAAAATCCTTGAAGTTTCACAAAATATCGAATTAAACGCACCAGAGTATATCATGCTTGATCTCCGCTCCGAAAACACCGAACCGCTTTTCTTTGTATCGATGTATAGGCGTCCCAAAGGACACCTTTTTGATTGTTTTAGCAACGTTTTTTCACGTCACGCTTTTGCTTATGAGAACATTATTATTAGTGGGGATCTCAATTGCAATCTATTACAGTCGACTTTCGAATCGATTCATCTCAAAAATTTCATTTTTTCACATTCGTTGAGTATCGTAGATTCTGGCCCTACTCATCATACTTCACATGCTCATTCATGGCTTGATGTTTTTATTGTAGATGACTTGGAAAAAATTTGCTCTTATTCAAAAACGGATGAACCATTCATAGCAGGTCATGATCTAATCGAGCTTACTTACAAATATTGCTCACCATTACTTTGCGATCGTACTTTGACACGTCGTAAATTAAAAAATTTTGACTGTACCTTGTTCATCGACACCCTTTCGTCCTTTTTTACTAGCAATAATGTATATGAGCTGAGCAATTGTACCACGATTGATGCTAGCGATAACCTTATATTTGCAATTCAAGAATCTATAAATTCTGCCATGGATGTTGTTGCACCCATGCGCTCATTCCATGTACGAAGACCGTTTGTTCCTTGGTTAACTGATGACCTCAAGAATCGTTCAAAAGAAAAAAAAGCTCTATATAAACGTGCCAAACGCACCGGTGATGTTCTTGCTCTTGCGATCTATCGAAACTTTAGAGACAGGCTTGCGTCTGATATTAAGATTGCAAAAAATGAATATTACAAGCTCAGATTATCTAGTATTCATGATCCAGCCAAACTGTGGAGAGAACTTTCTACCCTTGGTTTAACAAAACCTAAACAAGCGTCTCCTTTATCATTTTTCACTCACAATCACCTCAACAATTATTATGTTGCTATCTCTAACACTAATCCACCATGTGCTCTTAGTGAAGTCTTTGACATCATTACTCAAATACCTGTCAATCAACAGCGTTTCACATTTTCTCAAATAAGTGCTGCCGAAATTTCTCGTTTAATTCTGGCCTCTTCTCCTTCTCTATCCACGGGTCCGGATCATATTTCTCTCTTTGCTATTCATAAATCTATCGACGTATTAGTCCCCTTTCTCAAAATACTATTTAATAGTTGTCTACAACTATCATATTTCCCTGCGAGCTGGAAAAGAGCATACATACGCTCCTTATCGAAGGTCAACTACCCGACATCACCCTCAGATACCAGGCCTATTGCCAATTTATGTGAACTCGCGAAAATATTCGAAAGATTAATTCACAATCAAATAGTTCATTTTCTTTCTGTCAACGAGTTATTAGACTCACGCCAATCTGGCTATCGTAAAAAATTCAGCACACAAACTGCCCTTTTGCGTATCTGTCATGACATACGCCATGCTGTTGACGAACGAAAATTAACTATTTTAATTTTATTTGACTTTAGTAAAGCCTTCGATACGGTTCCACATTGTATTCTTCTATCCAAACTTCGCAATCTGGGTTTTGCTGATGAAGCACTTCTATGGTTATGGTCTTATCTATCAGACAGGAGTCAAGCTGTTGTCGATTCAGATGGTCATTGTTCGAGTTGGCTGAAAACATCTACTGGTGTGCCTCAAGGTTCAGTTTTAGGTCCATTGCTCTTTTCATTATTCATCAATGACATCGGGAAAGATTTAAAATATTGTCAGCATATGATTTTTGCCGATGATACTCAAATTTATTTGAGTTGTTACCCAACCGATCTTGACGATACATTAATCAAAATTGCAACTGACGTAAACGTAATTGCTGCTTATGCAAGGGATAATGGCCTGAAATTGAACCTTGACAAATCTAAAATTCTCATTCAAGGTAGTGGTGCCTTCATCAACAGAATCGATTTTGACAGCTTACCTCCTATCACAATAGATGGCACAACTTTGCCTTATGTCAACAAAGCAAAAAATCTTGGAGTAACTATGGCGTCAAATTTATCATGGGGTGATCACATATGCAGTATCAAATCAAAAGTTAACTTTGCTTTGTTCAAATTAAAAGCTCTAAGAAATACCCTGACGACTGAGCTTACCCTGGCATGTCAGCGGACTTCTTAAAACTAGTCCACGGACTCGCCCGTCCGGTAGGGACAAAATTGGACTAAAAAAGTGTTGGGTCCGCGGACCAAATATCCACTTCCGGTTTATAGTCCGTGGACCGTTCAGTGGTCGGTCCGGCTAGCCCCCCGTGGACTGTTCAGCTAGCCCCCCTTTTTAGTCCGTGGACCGTGTAGACCCGGTTCGCGGACCGTGTCGGATATCCCTGTAGGAAAGTCCGCGGACCGTGTTTACACGGTCCATATTTTAGTCGCAACGACTCATCTTGGGGGCCGGCCCACCGGTCGTTACGACTGAAATATTTCAGTCGCAACGACTCAATGTGGGGCCAACCTGTCGGTCGTTACAAATTAAAGTTCTTGGTCGTAACGACTCGTCCTGGGGCCAACTTGTTGGTCGTTACGACTGAAATATAAGCGAAAAATGTTACACATGGAGAATTCCCCATTTCGTAACAAAGTTCGACACTCTCGTACGACAAAAATTCGTGAAGAGCTTTGGATAGGTTATGTGATTCGGCTATATGCCAGATCGCAGGAGCACAGGCGAAGCAACGTCGACAATATATAATCGCCAGGGGTGCAATGCGCGAACGGGAAATTCTTTTCCCTGCTCGGCGCTGCGGCCGAAAAACGAAGCTCAGCACCCAGGCTTACTCCCACGGTCCTTACTCCACTGCAATTGTGCAAGGGTTGGGCGTCGTTTTCGTTTTGCTAACAAGGGGACCTTACGGTCTCGGAAATTCAGATCGTGATGAGACTTGGAGGATTATTAGTATACCTTAAGGGTATTAAGACAGCAAAACGAGAAAGCGCACTAGCCAGAAGATTTTGAGAAAACCGGCTCCAAAGTCTTACCCACACCTTATATACTAGTGAAGATTTTCACTCTGCAACGGTGCGGTGGCTAAGTGGTTAACGTACCGGACTCCCATGCGGGCGATCCAGGTTCGATTCCTCTTGAGGTAACTTTTTTTTTTTTTTTTCTTTCTTTCAATTTATAAAGTGACTTTTGTAGCTAATTAGAATTTGAATTATAAATGATACTTCATTTTTGAATACTAATTTTTGATATTCAACATATCTTCTTTAACCAATCTTGATACCTTCAAATCTCATCTTTACTCTCACCTCTTCACGCTGGATAATTCGGATGATTAGTATAGTTGCTAACACACATTATCATTAATAAGTTCGCAGCCCTAATCTAAGTGACATTATCGCGAGAGCAACGAACAATAAATTTATTCTTTAAACAACAAATCTAATATATGATAGTAGGTTAAGTTTTCTGTAACTCTTGCACAAGCCTGAAGGTTAAGCTCATCTGTACTCTCAAACGAGAGCCGCATTGTCTTGCAATCAATACCTTCGCAATATGATCTAATTAATGTTGTAGTTTTAAGTATATTTCATTATTGCAATTTTTTCTTATTTTGTTTTCCAACTTTGCCTGAAGGATAATTTTCCGAGGCATAATAAATAATTATCAATCAATCAATCAATCTCTCTCTCTCTCTCTCTCTCTCAGAATTAGGTACATAGTCAGTACAGGAGCCAGAACTCGTTATTATGTACCATCATCTCATTAACAGAGATTGTTTTCACGAAAAACGAATACTTGCTATAATGTCAGATATCACAAAGCTCGGAACTTTTTTCGAACTCCTGCAGAGTACTGAGCCCTATCGTTTAAAAACGTCATGGAAGCTAGAACTCATCAAAAAACCGCAGCATCTCATCATCGCTCCGATTTTTCGTTCACAATAATAATTTTTTTATTATTTGGCAAACTTTAAAGACTGTTACTCTCCAGAATTAGGTACGTAGAAACTCTAGTCGTAAAGCAGAATCAGTACCGGAGCCAGAACTCGTTATTATGTACCAGCATCTCATCAACAGAGGTTGTTTTCACGAAAAACGAATACTTGCTATAATGTAAGATAAAATGGCAAAAATCCCCTCATGGGGAAAAAACCCGGACAAGTACATTGATGGTCCCTCGTTTTCCGATGATATCACAAAAATTGTACAACAATCCAAAAATTCACTTTCTTTATTTATTTCTTTGCATCTATTTGTACGGAAAAAATTAATTCAAACATTAGAAACGACATAGAATTGGTGTCTTACAATAATTAATAGTCGAAAAAATAACTAAAAAAAGGTAGCCATTTGAGTTACGTGCAGCTGTAAAAATTATGATATCAATACGAGGACAAGTATTTATTGGTTATTGAGAAGATATCAACATCGACGTATACTAAAAACACTTGACAAAATTATCAACTTTTAATATCTGAAAATTGTGTTTAAATAAGTGCTAACGATACGTGTCTGGCCCATTACTTTGTAATGTATGAGTGTGTATGTATATAAGTGAGTGTGTATGGATGGCTGATATGCTAGGATGGAGTGGGGATCTTCCCTTTCCAAAATTAATCGGTACATCGACAGTGATCGGTGCTATCGAAATTAGTCATAATTGAAATCTAGCATCATGATCATGTCTATATAAAGTCGTTATTCTCGTAACCTTGATCGCAGTCAAATAAATAAATACACGTACAATACATATGTACCCGTGTCAAAAAAGTATCAATTAATCATCGATGTAAAAATTGATCTGTGCACAGTAATAAAAAAAAAAGAGAATATATATAGTGTTGCCTGTTAATGCATGTAACACAAAAGAAAAATTGTTTAAAGATATATATATATATATATATATATATATATCTATGAATATATATATATATATATATATGAATATATATCAAGAGACTCGGCAGAGTCTCGGGACAAGTACATTGACAGCCCTGTCGTCTGCTGGCCCGAGGCTCTCGCCGAGACTATACTTTCTCTGAATAAAACTTTTCGCGGTGGTGGGGGTAAAATCGGAAAGTCATTTTATTCATTTTCGAAGCTCATGAGTCGTTTGAGGCCTTGAAAATTGAACTGGAGATTAATAAAGAAATTCTTATTCGAATGAGCCCAAAATCAGCTTGATTCGTGCCGTAATTGCTGAGAAAAAACTTTGCACGGGCTTAAGATTATGCAAAAGTTACTAACACATTCAGGATTTTGACGTATCTGTATACGCGTACTGACCGCTACAGACAAAGGCTCCGTGTCCTCCATGATCACCAATCCTCGGTGAGAGAATTCTTGTTCCAACCAATGAGCGTTGAGAAAACTCCTCGGCCAATTATGTTGGAGCTACGAACTAGCTTGCGTGACGTACTTTCATCGCGCTGATCGAAAGGATCGGCGATGACAGCTAGACAATATGGCTGCGCCCGGGTTGTTGTGCGTGTGTTTTCGCCGCGGTTCAAATTTTACGATAATTGTAAAATTACAGTTATTTGTGTGTTCTCGATGCTTCGCGTGTGTTCGTTCGCGACCAGTGAATCAGTGTGTGAAGTGTGATATCAATTTAAAGCGTGTGAAAATAATTATAAACGTTTTATTTTTCGAGTTAATGATTTCGATGTGAAAAGTCGACGATGTGAACGAAACTCTTCAGGTTTCCTTTGAGTTAATTAGTATTGATTCCTAACAACTCTTCACACCGAAGGGCGATCAATATTGCACGCATTTCTGTCGCGTACAAACGAAGTAAAATATAACCTGCAATGTATGTGTGATACATATCGTTCGGTAATATTTTATAAAAGTTTGATCGGAGTTTCGAAAACAGTGCGGGATCTGCGAGTTGAAAATTATTTCGAAGCTCAGTGTATGAAATATGTGTTAAGCATTAAATTTATTCGTCACCAATTCGTCGTTTGAAATTATCGAAATAAAAATGTGTGCTAACCAAATTATACGTCGTCGAAAATATTTTAAAAGTGTTTTGATTACCTAGCTGCGAGAAATGTATAGGTTCGTTAACCTATAACTTGGAATCAGAAATTTCATTTAAAGAACATGTAATTATTGTATACATACTGATGAATTCAAATAAAAAAACGAAATAAATGTGTGCTCATTAGTTCTCGTGTCATCATCGTCTGATAAGTTGTCATATTTTTCTACATATGTTCATCAATCCAAATAAACCATTGAAAACTTGGATCAAATAAATGCATGCTAATTGAGATTATTATGTTATCATTATTTCAATAAATTGTCATATTTTTCTTCATTCAGTTCGGTCGTGCCCTTTGGTCTATTTTTTTTCTCATCAGCACGCAGTCTATCAGTACCAAGTTTCATCAATTGATTGGAAAATATGTGCGCTGCACATTTCTACTTCTTCACTTTCATTGCGGCAACATGAATTGAAAGATTCAAAACAAAAAGTCTTTAGCGATGCTCATTAATAGATGGGATAAAAATGTCTGTCATTGTGATGTAATGGATACATCCAGAATTTATCCTAGAATCTCAAGTTATTCACTTCCTGCTTCGTTTATTGGACATGAATTCAAAAAGTTATTTTAAAAAGACTAACGATGCTTTTTTTCTAATGGGTATAAAAATTTGTGTCGCTAAGACACAGCGACACAATAAGATGCAGCGGTCACCTACAAAGTTTGACAACTTTATGAAGTGACGTGTACGTTGAATATTTCCATGTGTTGTGTGTGAATGTGGCACTATCAATTGAAATATTCATTACAAATAGCCTTCGGTTGATTATTTTTCAATGCAATCAAAATTTTTGTCTGGTAATGGCCATGAAAACATGCAAAATTTCTCAATTTTGTTGGACCTGATGTGCGATATGTTCTTTCATTTCTTTTATTCTGATGTATCATAATAAACTTGGAAAAGTAGTTTCAGGAAGTCGTCGGGTGCTGTTTTTCTGATAGTATCAAAATTTGTGTCATTGGTATACAGCGGTACCTGCAAACTGTGAAACTTCTGCGAAGCGGCATGGGTACCAAGTATTTCCACTCTTCAGCTCCGACTGTGGCATATTAATTGAAAAACTTGTTACAAAAGTCTTCAGCGGCTGGTTTCTGAATAGCTACAATCGCAATAGCTGTCTTTGAAACCCCATCGATGCATGGAGAAGTTTTGAATTCTGTCAGACTTAAAGTTCGCTGTGCTTATTTTGCTTTCTCTCTTTAGTTCTGGCATTATAAATTTCAAAAGACGTTTCAAATAGATTTTCGCTGCTTTTATTCCATTATTAGTAATATCCATTTTCTCGTATTTCAACTTTTCAGATTTGTTTGTGGTAATAAGAGATTGAAAGATTATTATGAAAAGTCATCGGAGGCACATTTTTGGACGGAATAAAAATTTCGGGCTTTAGAACGCAATCAATATATCCAAGATTTCCAAGTTTGTTGGACCAAAGTACGTTCTGTTTTTTCACTTTCCTGCTCAAGTTTTGGCAAAATGAATCAAAAAAAGTTTGTTTCATTCAGAAAATCTGCAGGTTCTATTTGTTCGATATATCTATTATTGAAATGCAGTGGATGCCTAGAAAATTTTTAAATTTTTTGAAGCGAGATGTGTGCTGAGTATTTTCGAAATTGGGCCCGTATTTACGATAATAAATTGAAACATTTTTATTCAATGAGATACCTTCTGTAGTCTTTGTTGGTCCGAAAGCATTGAAACTTGCGTGAAGCTAATGCAACGGACAAGACTCCCTTCATTCTATTCTCTTAATAACTTATTCCAATGTCTTGGACAGGATCTTAGTTTTAATTTTTCTGCTTCGTTCAAAATATTGTTTCGAAACACCCGTAACGTACTGTTTGAACTTTCTGGAATTCCACGAAAATAACTATCAATTCTTATTCTCATGGTATTGACTTTTTCAATTTATATATTATATAAAAAATGCCTAGCTTTTTTCACAATAAAATCTATGTGCTTTCTCTAAAATTATGTAGAACGGATTTTTTGATTTTCCAATAATCGAGAGAGCGACATTTCAGAATAGTCTTTCTTTTATCTATTGCATGAAAATATGAAAAAAAATTCTGGTCAACTTGCACCGGAATTTAATTTGGTCAATTGTAAATAAACTAGAGACTACTAAACGATTTGATTACCGTACTAATAACCACTTGACATATGATTAACTAGAACATGAGGAAATTCCAGTTATCTGGCCAAGTTAACAGACATGCGTGCAAGTGGGTATGTAATATTGGTCTCTCGATCATGGCTTTTGCCTTTTTTCATAATGATTGTCTGTCGATAGTTTGTGAATGTTAGATCAATTTAAACATTTGTCATTACTTTCTAACAAACAAACGAAACAAAAGATGGCGTTGAGTTACCCGCAACTTTTTGAATATTAGTCCAATTTGATTTTTGCAAACGCCAATCGATTGGCAATCATTCGTTTGAAACAAATAATATTGTTGGAACGTTTGTTTGATCATTATTTTTCCAAAAAAATCAATAGTCTCCACGTTTGATTTTCCCGGCTCGGAGTAATAGGTGGATTTATCGAAAAAACACCCCTCGGATTTGGTTACATGTAGTATTTAAATAGTATATATACGATTATATAGCGGGCCGGAGGATGTGAGGGGATAGAAACCCCCTGTATTTGATTAGTATATACTATACTGTATGTAACCGAACCCGAGAGGGTTTTTCTTAATTCAAAGAAAATTATCGAACAAATGTTTTGAGTGATCAAACATTTACAAGCTCTATCGTCAAAAATCATTATAAATTTAAAGACAGGCAAAAGTCAAGATGGAGAGGTCAATTTTATATAGCACTCGCAGCACTTCTAGAAATAATGATCTGATTATCAGTAATGTTCCCAGGGTCAGCTAAAGCTAGATCGAGTATCATTCATCAATGTGATTATAATAAGAAAAAATATAATTTCGAGGAAATTACCATCGGTCGATAACAAGTGGTCATAGTACATGATGGGACGCGGCAGGATTTCCCCGTTTTCACGCTATCATGTATTTCCTCTTGTATTTGGTTAATTGATTTTTCGTTTACTGCACTTTACCTTAACTTTACAACGTCATTTTTTACTTTCATGTGATGATTCTTTTTACTTCACTTTTGCTATACTTTACGTAAATACTTGATTTTACGTTTTACGTTGAGTTTTTTGTTTAATAGTGTTGTAAAAAAAACCATTGCCAAAATGACTTTTATCGTGATAACGATGATACATATTATTATAGACTATGTAATCAATTCCTCAAAAAAGACAATCGTATTCTTGAGCTTTGAAATGCGATCTTCTGCCAATTCCGTCAAATCCGAAATCCTCAAATTGTTACTTTTGATTTCACGAAAAATTGAGTCTTCAAAAATCTGTGATCGTACGATGTGATCTCGTTTCATGTCTTACGCCGAAAAGTCAAAAAATTTTCCGTTCAATCGACCAATCAGAGCGTTTTTATCGCTTTCCTTGGAGTTGATATATGTTTAATCAGTATGGTAGCAAAATTAATTACCAAACAAGCAACGCAAAGCAATTCCCTATAGAATAATGGTCGGTGGAAAAAAATTCGTTGAAGAAAAAACATTTGACCTACTGGGTTTACTCCATCAGCTGACTGAACATTAGATTTTTTCAAATGTTATTGAATGATTAATTAGATGATGGTAAAACTTATCACCAACCAAGCACCACCAAGCGATTTTATATTGAATAACGGTCAGCGAAATAAAATTAGTTAAAAAAAATATTGGGCTGACTGGGTTTATTTTATCAGCTGACTGAATGTTGAATTTGAAAAAAAAAATTCTTTCATGACTAGTGATAACAAAAGTTGTAACTTGTCGATTTATAACCACCAAGCAACTCTACATTGATAAAACATGTCATCGAAGTCATTTTACATAAAATTAACTTTCGCTGATTAACTTTATGATAGAGCTATTAATTAATCATTTATTAATAATGACAAATTAATAATCATTTTAATAACGCTACCATTAACCACCACATAACAACCTAGCGAGCCAATTTGATAAAAAGTCAAGAATCCAAAGTTGCCTGGTCATATTTACGGAATTATGATTACTTTTAGGAAAATTTTGAGAAAAAAAGCTTGAAATAAATTTATAGGGCCGGCGCACCACGTGCTTCGATTTTTCATAAGAATAAGACGTAAAAAAAAACTCCGTTAGATATTGTTTCACATCGACCGAGGAACAATTCTACAGATATGCCGCCGACGTATTTTTGTGGACTACAAACTACTAAAAAAGTTTCTACAGGCAAATAGCTTTGATCAACCGTTCAATAGTTAAAACCGTTTAAAGATTAGGGTGTATCGGAAAAATCTCTTTTTTCCGAGCTCCACGAGCAATTTTCTTCCTATCATGCCAAAAGACCAAGTTAGCCAAAAGGAGAGCTTGAAATAAAATTTTTCGGGCCGACGCACCACGTGCTTCGATTTCCCATAAGAATAACACGAAAAAAAAACTATGTTATGTTAGATGTTGTTTCGAATCGCCCGAAAAAAATATTTTCACAGATATGCCGCGTATTTTTGTAGAGAATAAAATTCCCTACAAAAAAAGTTCAAAAATTATCTTTTGGCATAATATGAATAAAAGTGCTAGTGGAGCTCGGAAAAAAAAAGATTTTTCGATACATCCTAATCTTTAAACGGTTATATCTAATAATCGGTTGATCCGAACTATTTCGCTCCAGAAACTTTTTTCTTGTAGGGATTGTTATTCTCTACAAAAATACATCAGCGGAACATCTGTGAATGAAAATTTCTTTTCGCGCGATGTAAACCAATATCTAACGGAGTTTTTTTTCAAGTGTCATTCTTATGGAAAATCGAAGCACGCAGTGCGCCGGCGCGAAAAATTTATTTCAAGTTTTCCTTTTGGCTAACTACATCTTTTGGCATAATATGGAAAAATTTGTTTGTGGAATTCGAAAAAAAATAGATTTTTTTGATACATCTTAGGAATCTAAAAAAACATTTCAAGTTAGGTTATCTAGACGATAACCTACGTATAATTGGTCCCTTACAAGAATTAATAGTCAAAAAATGAATGAAAAAGGTCGCCATCTAAGTTACATGCAGTATGAAAAATTTATGATATCAATACTAGCCCAAGTATTTGTTGGTAATTCAGAAAATTCATTTCTACGGAACAAAACAGGAATTAAAAGATTAAAAACTCAGTCGTATCAAGATGAGCAAAAAACCTCTTATGATTACTGTCTTAGGAGAATGACTTTTCTGAAAAATTAATAAAAAGGTTATCATCCCAGTTGCGTGCAGCTGTATTAATTATGATATCAATACGAGGACAAGTATCTATTGGTGATTGAGAAGATATTAACATCGACGTATATTGAAAATACTTAACAAAATTATGAACTTTTAATATTAAAATTGCAATTCAAATGGAAATCAAATTAAAGGTGGAGTCATGCGTTACTTTTAAGCAGCAGAAACTTGTAAGAAAATATTCTTCTCCGAATTTCAGAATACCCTTGTATCATACACGACCTTCGACGTCGTTTCAATCGGAATGAATTATGTTTTAATACATTTCAGGAGTACTTGTCCGGCCCATCACGTTTTATTCAAATTGCTAATTCAAATAAAAATCTAGGATCTCTGTCAAAACTCAAATTTCACAAGTATGTACATTGAGCAAATTAAAAAGTAAAAGTTACCGTTACTATATAGAAACCGTGGACGACCTTGAATGGTTGTGAAATTTTATAGAGCATAGTTTACATTTATATATAACAAAATAGATTTCCTTGTAATAGACATGGGATTGTATTTTAATTTCATCCAAATATAAAGTGGGCAAGGTAAAATTTACCGAACATTCAAGGTCGTTTCCAGTTTCTATTACGGTAATGGTAATTTTTACCTTTTAATCCTCTCTTTGTACGTTTTCATTGTTGATGACGGCTTCAATTGCCCTTTTCTCAACAATATCTTCATCGCTAGCCCTGAAGGACTCGAAATAAAATGAACCAACCAAGATGGCTTTATATGAAGCTTGGACGATGTGAAAACTTTAGATTCAACCTTAATGCTGTATCCGTGGCGTACATTGATCTTTTCAACATTTACCAGTGGTAATTTGAATATTTTACTAATAAATAGTAGCTTTCGATAGTGTGATATATATTATTACTGACAATACAAGTTTTCAATGTAGAATGTTAACGTTAGACATGTTTGTACTATCAGCATAGAATCTTTGAAAATGTACTAAAAAAGTATCTTCGGTTAGAAATTCTTTGGTTAGAAATTCAAACCAAAATGCTTTTGCTATCAAAACAAGATTGAGGAAGTTTTGAAAAAAAAGACGTGATATAAAACCCAAAAGTTCCCCTAGGGAAAAATAGGTCAGGACAAGTACATTGACGGTGGCTTGTTTCCTGATGATATCGAAACAAGTGTGGAAAAAAACTTTCCATAAAATAAGAATTGTAAAAAAAATTCCATTAAAAAAAGTCATGAACCTTGCTGAAAATTATTTCACCACAATTGAAAAAAAAATTTACAAATTAGTAGAAAACGTATTTAAAATAAAGAAATAAATCTGTAATTATTTTGTAAAGTGGAAAAAAATTGAAATGAAACGTGAAAAAATGTTGAATAAACCACTCGAAATCATTGCGAACAAAAATATCCGAAAAATGTCGCTAGGATACATTTTTGAAACCGATGATCCATTTTTCTCATCTTATTCTAAAGGAGGATCGACTAAATAAATTTAAAAAGTTTCCATCGAAGTTACGTGCAGCATTAAAATTTATGATATCAATTCGAGGACAAGTATTTTATTTCATCAGTAATTCGCAATTTTGCCATTATGAAACTATGTTTCCATAAGGGTTGAGAATGCGTCCAGCTCAGGACGTCTGATCGAAATTACTAAAAATGAACAACCATAAAAAATCCCAAAATCTTGCTTTCCGAAAACTGGAACCATACCAACCCATTTTTTAAAAACATATTTCGGTCCAAGGAACAGTGAAGTCATGAGTTACTTTGTGACAGCAGAAACGTATGAGGAATCTTTCTGCCCATGACTTTTCGATAAAATGGCTGATTCAAAAAAATCACATCGAAGAGGAAGTCATTTGCTACTTTATGGTGGTAGAGACTTATAAGAATATCGATTCGTCTCGTACTTTAAGGATCCCCTGATATCATTCACAACATTTGACGTCAATTGGATCGGTACTAATTATGTTTAAATACGTGTTAAAAGTACTTGTCCGGCCCATCACTTTTTATTCAAATTGCTCATTCAAATAAAAATCGAAGAAAAAGTTGAAATTATTGAACAGTAAACCAGCCGCTACCACGTCTCTTAATATAAGAAAAAAAAATTTATTTGAATTCCAGGAAACGCTCATGTCATACTCAACGTTTAATGATTTTAACCGGATCGAATTGTGTCAACGAATGAACTCGGAAATTTCTTGAAATGCGACGTATTTTCAGTTTAATGTTCTCAGTAATAATATAAGTTGTTTCTTATGTCGAATAGAATTTTCCCGCTAAAAGAATCGAAAAGTAAAAAATGCCGTCATTGCAATATAATCTAAAGGGCTACCGAATCAAATTGTGTACGTGAATAAACTCGATAACTTTCTCACGAGCGACTTATAATCAGTTTAATGTTCTCAGCAATATAGTATAGGTTGGTTCTTATACCGAATAGCATTTATCCGCTGAAAGAAATTAGAAGTAAAAAATGCCTCCTTTGCAATATTATTTGAGGGGTTACCCTATAGATAGTTAGAAATTTTCATTGTCCTAAGAGCATTTTTTGATGGACGACCAATAATATCCCTTGTATATTACAGAAAAGTTCCATTACATTTTTTTTACAGTTGATACAATTAAGTTAAAATACCTGCAGGTATTTTTCTCAATTTCCTGATTTTCATTTCCCTGATTCAGGAGCCCTGATTTTCATTTGAATGAGTAATTTGAATAAAAAGTGATGGGCCGGACAAGTACTTTTAACACGTATTTAAACATAATTAGTACCGATCCAATTGACGTCAAATGTTGTGAATGATATCAGGGGATCCTTAAAGTACGAGACGAATCGATATTCTTATAAGTCTCTACCACCATAAAGTAGCAAATGACTTCCTCTTCGATGTGATTTTTTTGAATCAGCCATTTTATTGAAAAGTCATGGGCAGAAAGATTCCTCATACGTTTCTGCTGTCACAAAGTAACTCATGACTTCACTGTTCCTTGGACCGAAATATGTTTTTAAAAAATGGGTTGGTATGGTTCCAGTTTTCGGAAAGCAAGATTTTGGGATTTTTTATGGTTGTTCATTTTTAGTAATTTCGATCAGACGTCCTGAGCTGGACGCATTCTCAACCCTTATGGAAACATAGTTTCATAATGGCAAAATTGCGAATTACTGATGAAATAAAATACTTGTCCTCGAATTGATATCATAAATTTTAATGCTGCACGTAACTTCGATGGAAACTTTTTAAATTTATTTAGTCGATCCTCCTTTAGAATAAGATGAGAAAAATGGATCATCGGTTTCAAAAATGTATCCTAGCGACATTTTTCGGATATTTTTGTTCGCAATGATTTCGAGTGGTTTATTCAACATTTTTTCACGTTTCATTTCAATTTTTTTCCACTTTACAAAATAATTACAGATTTATTTCTTTATTTTAAATACGTTTTCTACTAATTTGTAAATTTTTTTTTCAATTGTGGTGAAATAATTTTCAGCAAGGTTCATGACTTTTTTTAATGGAATTTTTTTTACAATTCTTATTTTATGGAAAGTTTTTTTCCACACTTGTTTCGATATCATCAGGAAACAAGCCACCGTCAATGTACTTGTCCTGACCTATTTTTCCCTAGGGGAACTTTTGGGTTTTTATATATATATATATATATATATTTCCGTCGCTCCGCATCGTAATTCGTCTTCAAACGATTATCTGAAGATTGGATGGACTGTTCTCGATTGATTAGTTCGTTGGATTCACATGAACAACACCGTAAAACGATCGATACGTTCAGTGGCATATATTAGCCAAATTTGGAGCTTTAAAATATCATCGATCCTCTTCAAAGAAGGAAGCCCTGGATTAAATCGAAGCCATCTCACTTCAATTGATTGAGCGTCCAGTTTTTGCCACGAACACCGGTTGAGCGAACGTCAATAATGCGATAAGTTGCCTATTATTTCATCTATCTATGTACACAAACAAACAAACTCTGATTTTCGATGTTGTATGGGAGATGATTTGAATGTAAGGATGAATGTGTGTGAGTATATGTATGTTGAAATTATCGCGGATTTTGTAATGAAATAGATTTACACTATTTTGTCTGTATGTACGAGCAGTGCGTCAGAATATTCGATATTGAGTTATAAAAACATTTCTTGGAAATTCCTTTTTTTGTTGTATTATCTTACGTGATTCCGTAAATACTAAATTGCTTGTGTTATTTTCATATGTGTGGATCTCTGATAATTATTACAAAGATAATATAAATATATATATATAGATGTGTCTGGATTTTTCAACATTAAAAAATATATCAGACAGAGAAACGAAAATTATTAAATTTGTTACAACTTTTTATTATAATTGCTATTCAAATGGAAATCAAATTAAAGGTGGAACAACGTGTTACGTTTCGGTGGCAGAAACTTACAAGAAAATCAATTCTCCGAATTTCAGGATGAAAACCCTGGTATCAAACACGACATTCGACGTCGATTCAATCGGAATTAATTGTGTTTAAATGCGTCTTAAGAGTACTTGTCCGGCCCATCACTTTTTATTCAAATTCCTCATTCAAAGAAAAATCGAATAAAAAATTGAGGCTTGGTATTCTTCAGCGGCAGAGTTTCATGAGGAAATCATTGTTCTCCGAATTGCAGGATACCTTTGTATTATAAACAATATTTAATGTCGATTTGAACGGGATGTCATCGTTTACGTAGTTTTGACAAAATAACACGTATATAAGGCTTAGGTGGTTGTAAATTTCCTTGAGATGCGACTCCGTAAAACATCGCAGCAATAGCTTAGGTCACACCGGAGCTCGCGTCCCAGAATTACCTGAGACTGGAGTGAAATAGATCCGTGGATAGACGTGTACTCTTATACGTTTCACACGTTTACACGTGGTTGAATTTCACTTTAGTCTGAAATTTATAAGCATCGAGTTCTCCAGTGTAAACTAAAGCAATAAAAAGTTTTATATTATCGAGAAGTTGTACTGTGAGCATTAAAACTTATCACACTAGTAAAAGCTACTATTTATTGGTCAGGGATCCAAATTAACACTGGTAAATGGTTGGAAGATCAATGCAAGCCATGGAAAAATCGTTCAATATCAATCAAAAGTTTTCGTATCACGGAAACTTCATACAAAATAATATTGATTCGATCATTTTATTATTGAGTCCTCGAGAGCTAGGCATGAAGATATTGATTAGAAAAGTGCAATTCAAGCTTTTACCAACAATTAATAAGTCCGAGGAAAGAATTTAAGGGTAGAAATTATTGTTAACGTGATAGAAACTGGAGATGATTTTGAATGGTTGGTAATTTTCACCTTGCAAACTTTGTATATTTATGGAATTAAAACACAATCCCATGTCTGTTATAGGGAAGTTAATTTAATTTCTCGGCAATTGTACACTATGCTCTGTAGAAATTTCCAATCATTCAAGGTCGTCCCTGGTTTCTATACGGTAACGGTAGTTTTCACTTTTTAATTTGCTCCGTGTACATACTCGTGATCCATTTCTGAGAGACCCCTGATTTTTCTTTCAATGAGGAATTTGAATAAAAAGTGATGGGCCGGACAAGTACTCTTAAGACGCATTTAAACACAATTAATTCCGATTGAATCGACGTCGAATGTCGTGTTTGATACCAGGGTTTTCATCCTGAAATTCGGAGAAGAATTGATTTTCTTATAAGTTTCTGCCACCGAAACGTAACACGTTGTTCCACCTTTAATTTGATTTCCACTTGAATAGCAATTATAATAAAAAGTAATGGGCCAGACACGTATCGTTAGCACTTATTTAAACACAATTTTCAGATATTAAAAGTTGATAATTTTGTCAAGTGTTTTTAGTATACGTCGATGTTGATATCTTCTCAATAACCAATAAATACTTGTCCTCGTATTGATATCATAATTTTTACAGCTGCACGTAACTCAAATGGCTACCTTTTTTTAGTTATTTTTTCGACTATTAATTATTGTAAGACACCAATTCTATGTCGTTTCTAATGTTTGAATTAATTTTTTCCGTACAAATAGATGCAAAGAAATAAATAAAGAAAGTGAATTTTTGGATTTTTGTACAATTTTTGTGATATCATCGGAAAACGAGGGACCATCAATGTACTTGTCCGGGTTTTTTCCCCATGAGGGGATTTTTGCCATTTGATATCACGTCTTTTTTTTAAGTGTTTTCAACGTAAAAAAATTACATTCGTAAAAAATTCTGACCGAAGTATTTGGCGAGTGTTTTTCGATTGAATTAGCATAATGTATCAATCATGATCACGAACTCGCCAAATACTTCGGTCAGAATTTTTTTCCACTGTAATTTTTTTACGTTTACAATTTTGTTGATGACACATATGTAGTTCCGAACTTTGTTATGTTTTGTATCAGCATCCAACCGTATTCGAAAATTCCATAAATAAGTAAAGACTCCCGTACTTGGCCACGTATATTTCAACGGAGCTTAACTAATTTTGTGACTTTCTTTGAGGTTTTCTAAGCGGCATTTTGGTTTTTTTTTAATATCATAGGGAAACGAGGGACCACCAATGTACTGGTTCAGGTTCTTTTTCCCAGTGAGGGGATTTTTGCGATTTGGTATTCTTTCCTTTTTCTGAAGTATTTTCAAATATTTCGGTCATTACAAACGTTTATGGAGGCTGTATACAATTATTTTTTCCTCTGAGGAATAAATGAATTAATATTCAAATATCATATGGAAACGAGAGATCACTGTACCAACGTACTTATCCAGGTTTTCTCCGCTATTTGTTATCAAATCTCTATCATAATTATGACATGTAACGAAAATATAAATCGCAAAGAATTAAAATAACCGTTAAATCTTCATCTTTGCCATAATTGCATCAATAACGGGATAGTACTCATATTCATGTAGTACGTGATATTCATGAATGAGTTATATGATAATCAATTGGCCTGCAAAAACAAACAGATATTTGATTACAAGGCTGTCAATATCACGATTAGGGTGTGCGGAAAAAAGGCGATATTTTTTTTTCGCTTGCATCCACCGAAAAAAGTTGAGTTATGGTAAAAAAAGAAGCATGCCACAAGGAGAGCTTGAAATTAAATTATTTCGCGAAGCGCATTGCATTTGAAGATTTTCCATAAGAATAACACGGGAAAATAATGTGGTCTCTGAACATTGTGTTACAACTCTTGAGGAAAAAATCGCACAGAAATGTCACTAACATATTTTTGTAGAGAAGCGAATTCCCTACAAAAAAAGTCCTTACAAGTAATACGCTCAGAACAATCGTTCTATTGTTATAGCGGTTTGAAGTTGGATGGATGATAAAAAATTATTCAATAGGCTATCACGCTTGAATTTTTGCTCAACGGAAAGAAATTTATAGGGTTTTTTTTATAAAGAATTGTTTACTTTAGCGAAATAACTCAACAAGATCGTTCAGA
This sequence comes from Campoplex capitator, assembly GCA_037576405.1. Lineage (NCBI taxonomy): Eukaryota > Metazoa > Arthropoda > Insecta > Hymenoptera > Ichneumonidae > Campoplex > Campoplex capitator. The sequence continues at coordinate 757,054 of JARBWI010000630.1, read as the reverse complement.
AAGAAATCGTCTCACTACTAAGGAAATTCCGTGCTTAATTCTCAAAAATACCTTTTTTTCTCACTTGTAAACTCTGTCCGAATTTTTTATAAACCAATTTTTTTTCCATTCCAAATTTTTTTCTATATCGGGATTTTTTTTGTATTCTGATTTTTGTTGGGCAAAATTAATTAAAAAAAAAATTTTATTGGAAGATTCATCGATATTGGGTTCTAATAAATCTGAATATTAATGCTTTCGAAAAATTTATTTATTCCACGACCTTTTGTGAAGCTTAGACTTAATTTTCAATCACTCCGAACTACGGTTTGGGCAGAGTAAATGTCATTTTCTCAACTATTTTTACAGTCTATTCTTCTTTTCAAATAATTCGGGTAGCCTTATAAATTTCTTGAGGTAGATATTCCGTCGTGGCCAGAAGATACAGATTTTTTAACTTGCTTAAATTTTTTCCAGCAACTATGAGTTCTTAATGACGTCATCGAACATGGTGTAAGCGAACCACTCATTGAAAAAAAAAACGAAAAGTAACTGCAAAACCTACTAGGCAAAGTACACCGTCATCGTCTAAAATATCTTAATTGCAACAAACAAACCCTAAAAAACACTGATTGAACTTCATTGTAAAGACAATGCAATTATGAATAACCATTGACCTTTTTATTATTTACTACTGTTAGTGATCATGGTTAATTCGCAATAATGAATAAATCTTTTTCCAAAATTGACGATAAGATTCTGTTGAAAATTATTTTCAACATAATTTCAATATAAGAGTTTATAAGTGAGAAAAATGGATATTTCTTGACAATCAAACAGTGAATCTTTGAAGTGATGAAATAGCTACTATCTCAATGGTCCTATTGACTTATTTCGGCAAAGTAAATAGTTCTCGACAAAAAAAACCCTAAAAATTTTTTTCCATTAAGCAAAAATTTAAGCGTGATAGCACATTGAATAATTTTTTTTCATCCATCCAACTTCAAACCGCTATAACAATAGAACGATTGTTCTGAGCGTATTACTCGTAAGAACTTTTTTTGTAGGGAATTCGATTCTCTACGAAAATATGTTAGTGACATTCCTGTGCGATTTTTTCCTCAAGAGTTGTAACACAATGTTCAGAGACCATATTATTTTCCTGTGTTATTCTTATGGAAAATCTTCAAATGCAATGCGCTTCGCGGAATAATTTAATTTTGGGCTCTCCTTGTAGCATGCTTCTTTTTTTACCATGACTCAACTTTTTTCGGTGGATGCAAGCGAAAAAAAAATATCGCCTTTTTTCCGCACACCCTAATCACGATAGTAATGTAGACTGAAAATGAAACTTAAGTATCAAAAAATATGAGTACTCTTATTAGCACGCGCGCCACAAGATGGCGCAGGTGGTAACGTGCCAACCTTAAGAGCAATCGGTGAGAAATGTTTTTTTTTTTTATCTGCCAATTCTGTTTGTAGTAACAATTCCTGAATGTCAAATTTCGTGACGCTCTATCGTGACACGCTGGAACGGACTTCTCCTTGCCATAGAAGTTTTACTTCGAAAGCGTCAAACTTGCAAACATTTTTCTATCTTCGTCTAAATCGATGCTTTCCTAATGCCAATCGATTCGGGATCGAAAATATAAAACCGGCAGCTCGATTTCGACTTTTATCTTTTTTTTCAATTTATGATCATAATTTGTCGTTAGTTTGAGAATGGCCGTTCAATTGAAACGTTTATTCAATAATGGTTTTTATCAGAAAAACGCTACAAAAACGGTGATAAGTTGGTCAATTTTTTCAAATTACGTCCAATTTTTTTTTTTTTTAGGTATCAATCGATTTAGACTCGTTGTGAAACAGATAGTGTTTTCCGAATGTTCGTTGGACTATTGTCGTCAAGTACCGAATGTTAAGCACCGCTGTTTTTTTTTTATCAATTAAATTTTCGAAAAAATTTACATGGTGTGATTATCACTCTTTTATTTTCATACCCTAACCCCTTTTACTTTTTTAATTTTTAGTATTTTTTTTTGTTTCTCAAGATAATCATTTTTTAACCCGCTTTACCTTTAAGAATTGTGGTCGAAGTGAATCGGAAACTGGGAGCTGAATAAAAAATTGTTGAATGTAAATTGGTTTATGAAAATATGGTTGAATTTACAAACTATTTAAATTCCAGTTCAAAGTACGCAGAATGTTTTACAAAGTTTATAGCTATTTTTGTTTTCATGGAACAAATATTTTTGAATAGCCATAACTTTTTGTTTGATTTGTATAGTCGTAATAAAAAATATTACGCTTCCAATTTCCAGTTACAGCTTGCAGTGCATTCAGATAGAAAACAACTCTTTTCTGAAATTTTTCACGTTTTATAATTAAAAAATTGAAAAATCAGTTTTGTGCCTTTTTAGAGAAAACACATCGGATTTATTGTCAAAAAAGTTTAGGCATTGTTTAACTTTAATTTTTATCAACAGCAAGGTAAAGTCTTAATATTCTTTATTGCCATTGAAGGAGTCAATACCATGAGAATAAGAGGTGACAGTTTTTCTCATATTTTTATTGAATTTCAGAGACTTATAGCAGTTTTTTATTTGTATTTCGGAACAACTTATGGAACAAAGCGGACAAATTCAAACCAACATCCTGCCTTAGAAATTAAAATGAGTTATGAAAACAATCGAATGAGAACAGTTGCATCAGTTGCCATAGTTTCGCACAAAGGGTCTAGCCGGTTAAGATGGGTCAATCTGCACCCACTGAATTTTGGGGCTCCAATTGTTTGCAGATTCATCACCAAAAAAAAAAAGCTTCTGCAAATTCCTAGTTGTCTATATTGATTTCCAGCGTTTCTATGTCAAAAAGCTGTGTTTTTTCCAATATTATGTTTTTTACACATCTGAAAGTCTTTTAAAAATCTGAAAAAATTCTGAAAAATCAGGAATACTTGAAAGTTTATGAAAAAACTGGTTTCAATCTTTATTCTCAATAAATTCTATTTTTTATGATTTAATCGTCATTTTTTTAAATCATTACAACATGCATCGACTCTCCTACTATGTTGGAAAAATTTGACATGATTCTACACTTCAATCTTCGTAGATTGAGATTAAAAAAACATTCAATATTCGACCTGCAACACATTAAAAAAAAAAATCACAAAATCTCACATTTTTTCGATAAAAACCCATAAATAAATCATCCCTCTTATTTAATCATTAAGAATTAGTATCATTTATTACTGAGTCCATAAATGATGCGCTCTATAAAAATATTGCCTGGAAAAGAAACAGTCTCTGATTTCACTGGAATATTGAATCATGCGAATCATGTCGGAAATAAACAATAAATTCCGATCATTTACGTTTTTGTGCGATGCCCTACAACCCCTGCAGTTATTACTGCTCATCAATTGAGCTTGAAGAATGATTTATTTAAGGATTTTTATCGAAAAAATGTGAAATTTTGTGATTATTTTTTTTTTTTTTATGTGTTGCAGGTCGAATACTGAATGTTTTTTTAATCTTAATCTACGAAGATTGAAGTGTAGAATCATGTCAAATTTTTCCAACATAGTAGGAGAGTCGATGCATGTTGTAATGATTTTAAAAAATGACGATTAAATCATAAAAAATGGAATTTATTGAGAATAAAGATTGAAACCAGTTTTTTCATAAACTTTCAAGTATTCCCGATTTTTCAGAATTTTTTCAGATTTTTAAAAGACTTTCAGATGTGTAAAAAACATAATATTGGGAAAAAACACAGCTTTTTGACATAGAAACGCTGGAAATCAATATAGACAACTATGAATTTGCGGAAGCTTATTTTTTTTGGTGATGAATCTGTCAAATATTGGAGCCCCGAAATTCAGTGGGGGCAGATTGACCCATCTTATCTGGCTAGACCCTTTTAACGCAATCAGAACCAGAGCGACCATGGAAAAAAAATTTTTAAACCCGAATGTTTCATTTCATCATGCCAAATCGAAGCCAATCAAGGAACACTTGTATGGAAACTTCATGTCACTTTACAAAATTTTTGAAGTCCATAGCCATCTGTTGCATTCTACTATCAGACACACTATCAGAAAAAGAGCCCTCGAAGACTTGCTGAAACAAATTTTTTGAATTTATTTTGCCAAAGTAGAAGACGAAGAGTGAAAAAACGTAATGTTCACTCAGTCTAACAAAATTGGAAAATTTTGGAGATATCCATTGTGTTCTGAAGCCAAAAATTTGTACTCCATCCAAAATTGTGCTTCTGATGACTTTTTATGATCATATTTCACATTCATAATGCACAGACAATCAATGATGAATAGTAGAAATGCTTAGCATACATGTGACTATTAAATTTTCAAAATTTTCAGTTATCCGCTGCATTCCACTTATCTACATTTTGATTCTAGCCCAAAAATAAACAGTAGAAAACTTTTGAAAACTACTTTTCGAATTTCATAGGTCAGAACTATAGAAAGAAAGTGAAAAAACACAGCGCACTTCAAGCTCAACAGAAATGAGTAGCCGAAGACTTTTGGATCAAATTTTTCAATTCACATGTCATCGGAGCTAAAAAGTGGAAATGCATGGCACACATGCCGCTTCACAGAAATTTCAAAGTTTGTAGGTATCTGCTGCATCCCAATGATAACATTTTCAATACTATCATGAAAAAAGCACCCGGCGATTTCCTGAAACATTTTTTTTAAATTTATTATGACACATCTAAAGAAGAAAAGTGAAAGATCATAGCGCACATTGAGTCTAACAAAATTCAGGAATTTTAGTTGTTACCATGGCCGTTCGCAGACAAAAATTTTGATCCCATCGAACAATGAGCAGCCGAATGGAACAAATTCCATGAGAACCAGAGCGAACATACAAGGAATCTTTTTGAATGAGAATGTTTCAATTTATGATGTCAAATTGGAGCCAAACATGCAAATAATTTAGCTAACACACATGTTGATCCAGAAAATTTTCAAAGTTTGCAGGATTCTGCTGCATTCCAATTATCAAGAGACTCGGTAGAGTCTCGGGACAAGTACATTGACAGCCTGTCGTCTGCTGGCCCGAGGCTCGCCGAGACTATACTTTCTCGAAACAAAACTTTTCGCGGTGGTGGGGGTAAAATCGAAATGTCATTTTGTTCATTTTCGAAGCTCATGAGTCGTTCGAGGCCGTAAAAATTGAACTGGAGATTAATTAAGAAATTATCTTTCGAATGAGCCCAAAATTAATTTGATTCGTGGCGTAATTGCTGAGAAAAAACTTTGCACGGGCTTAACTTTATGCAAAAGTTACTAACACATTCAGGATTTATACGTATCTGTATACGCGTACTGACCGCTACAGAAACCTGATTTTTGGTGCCCATGTTCACCAATCCCCGGTGAGAGAATTCTTGTTTCAACCAATGAGCGTTGAGAAAACTCCTCGGCCAATTATGTTGAAGCTACGAACTAGCTTGCGTGACGTACTTTCATCGCGCTGATCGGAAGGATCGGCGATGACAGCTAGACAATATGGCTGCGCCCGGGTTGTTGTGCGTGTTTTTTCGGCCGCGGTTTCAATTTCACGATAATTGTAAAATTACAGTTATTTGTGTGTTCTCGAAGCATCGCGTGTGTTCGTTCGAGACCAGCGAATCAGTGTGTAAAATGTGATATCAATTTAAAGTGTGTGAAAAGAATTATAAAAGTTTTATTTTTCGAGTCGGTCCGGCAGTGTCTCGGTTCGCGAGACACTCGATTTTCAAAAACAGTGCGGGATGTGCGAGTTTTTATTTATTTTGAAGCTCAGTGCAAGAATAATTGTTAAGCATCGAATTTATAAGATAAAATTATACGTCTGTGAAAAATATTCATTAAGTGTTTTCATTACCCAACCGCGAGAAATATAGGTTAAGCTATAACTTCGAATCAGATATTTTATTTCGAAATCACATAATTATTGTATGTTGTAATAAAAAAAGAACGCCAAGTATTAAAAAACGCGACCTTCATTATAAAATATTCATTATAAAATAACCATTGCGCGCGAATAGAGCGCGCGTAGACGGCAATAAATGCCGGTATCGTCTACGCGTTGAGAAACGAGAACGAGAGAGAACGCGCCATGCCAAGGAAGAGGGAACGCGCAGCCGCGTGCTGTCTCTCTCACTCAGCGGCGCGCGAAAAGTGGGGGTAGCCTCGTTCAGCGGGAACTGGGCGAAGAAGACGGGACAAATGTCACGTTTCACGCAAAGGACGTAAGTCCAACGTAAACAAACGCTCATTACGCCTTTCTGACTCCAAGGGACAGAAGTTCCCAAAACATTCGATTTTAATTCACAAAATTATGATATCTCGAGATTGGCTGAACGGATTTACTTGCAACAAGGACCAATAGAAAGAGAAAAATCGGAAAAAAATCGTAACCGATATTCAGAATTTTTACGTAAACGGTTCGACCGTGAGAGCGATTCGAAAACTTTATGACGTCATAAAACCGGCATATTCGAGTATATAAGAGTGCGGCAGGGCTCGCGCTGGCATTTTTTCTTTTAATACTTGGCGTCGAGCCGCTACCGCGTCTCTGGATATATACTAATGAATTCGAATAAAAAATCGAAATAAATGTGTTTGTTAATTAGAATTATTTTGTCATCATTATCTGATAAGCTGTCACATATCTCTTTATTCAGTTTGGTCGTGCCCCTCTGTCCATTTTTTTCCTCATCAGCATCCAATGTATCAATACCAAAAGTGTCATCAGTTTATTGGACAATATGTGTGCTGTGCATTTGTACTTCTCCGCTGTCACTGCGGCAACATGAGTTGAAAGATTTTAAACAAAAAGTCTTTAGTTTCTCATCAATAGATGGGATAAAAATGTCTGCTATTGTGATGTAATGGATACATTCGGAATTTAATAAATTTGTTTGGCCCAGTATGCCAAGTTATTCACTATCCGCTACAGTTGTGCATAATAAATTCAAAAAGTTGTTTCAAAAAGTCTCCGAGTGCTCTTTTTCTAATGGTATCAAAATTTGTATCGCTGAGATGCAGCGGCCCCCTACAAAGTTTGATAACTTTATCAAGCGACATGTATATTGAGTTTTTCCACTTATCCCCGCCTGTGATTGTGGCATTATTTATTTAAAATTTTATTACAAAAAGTCTTCGGCGCTCATTTTTGGATGGGATCAAAATCTTTGTCCACGGATTGCCATGGAGACATCCAAAATTCTCAATTTTGTTAGACCCAATATGCGTCATGTTGGTTACTTTTCTTCATTAGATGTGTCATAATGAATTTTAAAAAGATGTTTTAGAAAGTCTAAGGTGCTATTTTTTTTATATTATCATAACTTGTATCATCGACATGCAGCGGGTACCTACAAAATTTGAGATTTCTGTGCAGCGGCATGTGTGCAAACTATTTCGGATTTTAAAAGTACCGTATGGATCGATAAATTTGTTACAAGTCTTCAGCTGCTTCTTTCTGAACAGGATTGGAATTGCTGTCTTGGAAAACCAATGCATGGATACGTCAAACATTTTTTGAATACTATTGGGCTTGAAGTGCGCTGTGATTTTTTGTTTTCTCTCCTTAGTTCTGGCAGAATAAATTTCAAAAGTCGTTTCAGAAAGTCTTTGGGTGCTCTTTTCCGGATAGTATCAGAATATACATAATTGGAATGCAGCGGAATCCTGCAAACTTTGAAAATTTTGTGGATCGACATGTGTGCTAGCTAAATTATTTGCATGTTTGGCTCGAATTTGACATTATAAATTGAAACGTTCTCATTCAAAAAGATTCCTTGTATGTTCGCTCTGATTCTCATGGAATTTGTTCCATTCGGCTGCTCATTGTTCGATGGGATCAAAATTTTTGTCTGCGAACGGCCATGGTAACAACTGAAATTCCTGAATTTTGTTAGACTCAATGTGCGCTATGATCTTTCATTTTTCTTCTTTAGATGTGTCATAATAAATTAAAAAAAAATGTTTCAGGAAATCGCCGGGTGCTTTTTTCCTGATAGTATTCAAAATGTTATCATTGGGATGCAGCAGATACCTACAAACTTTGAAATTTCTGTGAAGCGGCATGTGTACCATGCATTTCCACTTTTTAGCTCCGATGGCATATGAATTGAAAAATTTGATCCAAAAGTCTTCGGTTACTCATTTCTGTTGAGCTTGAAGTGCGCTGTGTTTTTTTCACTTTCTTTCTTTAGTTCTGACCTATGAAATTCGAAAAGTAGTTTTCAAAAGTTTTCTACTGTTTATTTTTGGGCTAGAATCAAAATGTAGATAAGTGGAATGCAGCGGATAACTGAAAACTTTGAAAATTCAATAGTCACATGTATGCTAAGCATTTCTACTATTCATCATCGATTGTCTGTGCATTATGAATGTGAAATATGATCATAAAAAGTCATCAGAAGCACAATTTTGGATGGAATACAAATTTTTGGCTTCAGAACACAATGGATATCTCCAAAATTTTCCAATTTTGTTAGACTGAGTGAACATTACGTTTTTTCACTCTTCGTCTTCTACTTTGGCAAAATAAATTCAAAAAATTTGTTTCAGCAAGTCTTCGAGGGCTCTTTTTCTGATAGTGTGTCTGATAGTAGAATGCAACAGATGGCTATGGACTTCAAAAATTTTGTAAAATGACATAAAGTTTCCATACAAGTGTTCTTTGATTGGCTTCGATTTGGCATGATGAAATGAAACATTCGGGTTTAAAAAAAAAATTTCCATGGTCGCTCTGGTTCTGATTGCGTTAAAAGGGTCTAGCCAGATAAGATGGGTCAATCTGCCCCCACTGAATTTCAGGGCTCCAATATTTGACAGATTCATCACCAAAAAAAATAAGCTTCTACAAATTCATAGTTGTCTATATTGATTTCCAGCGTTTCTATGTCAAAAAGCTGTGTTTTTTTCCAATATTATGTTTTTTACACATCTGAAAGTCTTTTAAAAATCTGAAAAAATTCTGAAAAATCGGGAATACTTGAAAGTTTATGAAAAAACTGGTTTCAATCTTTATTCTCAATAAATTCCATTTTTTATGATTTAATCGTAATTTTTTAAAATCATTACAACATGCATCGACTCTCCTACTATGTTGGAAAAATTTGACATGATTCTACACTTCAATCTTCGTAGATTAAGATTAAAAAAAACATTCAATATTCGACCTGCAACACATGAAAAAAAAAAAATAATCACAAAATTTCACATTTTTTCGATAAAAATCCTTAAATAAATCATTCTTCAAGCTCAATTGATGAGCAGTAATAACTGCAGGGGTTGTAGGGCATCGCACAAAAACGTAAATGATCGGAATTTATTGTTTATTTCCGACATGATTCGCATGATTTAATATTCCAGTGAAATCAGAGACTGTTTCTTTTCAAGGCAATATTTATATAGAGCGCATTATTTATCGACTCAGTAATAAATGATACTAATTCTCAATGATTAAATAAGAGGGATGATTTATTTATGGGTTTTTATCGAAAAAATGTGAGATTTTGTGATTTTTTTTTTTAATGTGTTGCAGGTCGAATATTGAATGTTTTTTTAATCTCAATCTACGAAGATTGAAGTGTAGAATCATGTCAAATTTTTCCAACATAGTAGGAGAGTCGATGCATGTTGTAATGATTTAAAAAAATGACGATTAAATCATAAAAAATGGAATTTATTGAGAATAAAGATTGAAACCAGTTTTTTCATAAACTTTCAAGTATTCCCGATTTTCAGAATTTTTTCAGAATTTTAAAAGACTTTCAGATGTGTAAAAAACATGATATTGGAAAAAACACAGCTTTTTGACATAGAAACGCTGGAAATCAATATAGACAACTATGAATTTGCAGAAGCTTATTTTTTTTGGTGATGAATCTGCCAACAATTGGAGCCCCAAAATTCAGTGGGTGCAGATTGACCCATCTTAACCGGCTAGACCCTTTGTGCGAAACTATGGCAACTGATGCAACTGTTCTCATTCGATTGTTCTCATAACTCATTTCAATTTCTAAGGCAGGATGTTGGTTTGAATTTGTCCGCTTTGTTCCATAAGTTGTTCCGAAATACAAATAAAAAACTGCTATAAGTCTCTGAAATTCAATAAAAATATGAGAACAACTGTCACCTCTTATTCTCATGGTATTGACTCCTTCAATGGTAATAAAGAATATTAAGACTTTACCTTGCTGTTGATAAAAATTAAAGTTAAACAATGCCTAAACTTTTTTGACAATAAATCCGATGTGTTTTCTCTAAAAAGGCACAAAACTGATTTTTCCATTTTTTAATTATAAAACGTGAAAAATTTCAGAAAAGAGTTTTTTTCTATCTGAATGCACTGCAAGCTGTAACTGGAAACTGGAAGCGTAATATTTTTTATTACGACTATACAAATCAAACAAAAAGTTATGACTATTCAAAAATATTTGTTCCATGAAAACAAAAATAGCTATAAACTTTGTAAAACATTCTGCGTACTTTGAACTGGAATTCAAATAGTTTGTAAATTCAACCATATTTTCATAAACCAATTTACATTCAACAATTTTTTATTCAGCTCCCAGTTTCCGATTCACTTCGACCACAATTCTTAAAGGTAAAGCGGGTTAAAAAATGATTATCTTGAGAACAAAACAAAATACTAAAAATTAAAAAAGTAAAAGGGGTTAGGGTATGAAAATAAAAGAGTGATAATCACACAATGTAAATTTTTTCGAAAATTTAATTGATAAAAAAAAAACAGCGGTGCTTAACATTCGGTACTTGACGACAATAGTCCAATGAATATTCGGAAAACACTATCTGTTTCACAACGAGTCTAAATCGATTGATACCTAAAAAAAAAAAAAAATTGGATGTAATTTGAAAAAATTGACCAACTTATCACCGTTTTTGTAGCGTTTTTCTGATAAAAAACATTATTGAATAAACGTTTCAATTGGCCATTCTCAAACTAACGACAAATTATGATCATAAATTGAAAAAAAATATAAAAGTCGAAATCGAGCTGCCGGTTTTATATTTTCAATCCCGAATCGATTGGCATTAGGAAAGCATCGATTTAGACGAAGATAGAAAAATGTTTGCAAGTTTGACGCTTTCGAAGTAAAACTTCTATGGCAAGGAGAAGTCCGTTCCAGCGTGTCACGATAGAGCGTCACGAAATTTGACATTCAGGAATTGTTACTACAAACAGAATTGGCAGATAAAAAAAAAAAACATTTCTCACCGATTGCTCTTAAGGTTAGCACGTTACCACCTGCTCCATCTTGTGGCGCGCGTGCTGATAAGAGTACTCATATTTTTTGATACTTAAGTTTCATTTTCAGTCTACATTACTATCGTGATATTGACAGCCTTGTAATCAAATATCTGTTTGTTTTTGCAGGCCAATTGATTATCATATAACTCATTCATGAATATCACATACTATATGAATATGAGTACTATCCCGATATTGATGCAATTATGGCAAAGATGAAGATTTAACTGTTATTTTAATTCTTTGCGATTTATATTTTCGTTACATGTCATAATTATGATAGAGAATTGATAACAAATAGCGGAGAAAACCTGGATAAGTACGTTGGTACAGTGATCTCTCGTTTCCATATGATATTTGAATATTAATCCATTTATTCCTCAGAGGAAAAAATAATTGTATACAGCCTCCATAAACGTTTGTGATGACCGAAATATCCAGAGACGCGGTAGCGGCTCGACGCCAAGTATTAAAAGAAAAAATGCCAGCGCGAGCCCTGCCGCACTCTGATATACTCGAATATGCCGGTTTTATGACGTCATAAAGTTTTCGAATCGCTCTCACGGTCGAACCGTTTACGTAAAAATTCTGAATATCGGTAACGATTTTTTTCCGATTTTTCTCTTTCTATTGGTCCTTGTTGCAAGTAAATCCGTTCAGCCAATCTCGAGATATCATAATTTTGTGAATTAAAATCGAATGTTTTGGGAACTTCTGTCCCTTGGAGTCAGAAAGGCGTAATGAGCGTTTGTTTACGTTGGACTTACGTCCTTTGCGTGAAACGTGACATTTGTCCCGTCTTCTTCGCCCAGTTCCCGCTGAACGAGGCTACCCCCACTTCTCGCGCGCCGCTGAGTGAGAGAGACAGCACGCGGCTGCGCGTTCCCTCTTCCTCGGCATGGCGCGTTCTCTCTCGTTCGCGTTTCTCAACGCGTAGACGATACCGGCATGGTCGCGTCTTTTAATACTTGGCGTTCTTTTTTTACTTTTTAAAAAGTTTTTAGTTTTTTGAAAATACTTCAGAAAAAGGAAAGAATACCAAATCGCAAAAATCCCCTCACTGGGAAAAAGAACCTGAACCAGTACATTGGTGGTCCCTCGTTTCCCTATGATATTAAAAAAAATCCAAAATGCCGCTTAGAAAACCTCAAAGAAAGTCACAAAATTAGTTAAGCTCCGTTGAAATATACGTGGCCAAGTACGGGAGTCTTTACTTATTTATGGAATTTTCGAATACGGTTGGATGCTGATACAAAACATAATAAAGTTCGGAACTACATATGTGTCATCAACCAAATTGTAAACGTAAAAAAATTACAGTGGAAAAAAATTCTGACCGAAGTATTTGGCGAGTTCGTGATCATGATTGATACATTATGCTAATTCAATCGAAAAACACTCGCCAAATACTTCGGTCAGAATTTTTTACGAATGTAATTTTTTTACGTTGAAAACACTTAAAAAAAAGACGTGATATCAAATGGCAAAAATCCCCTCATGGGAAAAAAACCCGGACAAGTACATTGATGGTCCCTCGTTTTCCGATGATATCACAAAAATTGTACGAAAATCCAAAAATTCACTTTCTTTATTTATTTCTTTGCATCTATTTGTACGGAAAAAATTAATTCAAACATTAGAAACGACATAGAATTGGTGTCTTACAATAATTAATAGTCGAAAAAATAACTAAAAAAAGGTAGCCATTTGAGTTACGTGCAGCTGTAAAAATTATGATATCAATACGAGGACAAGTATTTATTGGTTATTGAGAAGATATCAAAATCGACGTATACTAAAAACACTTTTAACAAAATTATCAACTTTTAATATCTGAAAATTGTGTTTGAATAAGTGCTAACGATACGTGTCTGGCCCATTACTTTTTATTATAATTGCTATTCAAATGGAAATCAAATTAAAGGTGGAACAACGTGTTACGTTTCGGCGGCAGAAACTTATAAGAAAATCAATTCTTCTCCGAATTTCAGGATGAAAACCCTGGTATCAAACACGACATTCGACGTCGATTCAATCGGAATTAATTGTGTTTAAATGCGTCTTAAGAGTACTTGTCCGGCCCATCACTTTTTATTCAAATTCCTCATTCAAAGAAAAATCAGGGGTCTCTCAGAAATGGATCACAAGTATGTACACAGAGCAAATTAAAAAGTGAAAACTACCGTTACCGTATAGAAACCAGGGACGACCTTGAATGATTGGAAATTTCTACAGAGCATAGTGTACAATTGCCGAGAAATTAAATTAACTTCCCTATAACAGACATGGGATTGTGTTTTAATTCCATAAATATACAAAGTTTGCAAGGTGAAAATTACCAACCATTCAAAATCATCTCCAGTTTCTATCACGTTAACAATAATTTCTACCCTTAAATTCTTTCCTCGGACTTATTAATTGTTGGTAAAAGCTTGAATTGCACTTTTCTAATCAATATCTTCATGCCTAGCTCTCGAGGACTCAATAATAAAATGATCGAATCAATATTATTTTGTATGAAGTTTCCGTGATACGAAAACTTTTGATTGATATTGAACGATTTTTCCATGGCTTGCATTGATCTTCCAACCATTTACCAGTGTTAATTTGGATCCCTGACCAATAAATAGTAGCTTTTACTAGTGTGATAAGTTTCAATGCTCACAGTACAACTTCTCGATAATATAAAACTTTTTATTGCTTTAGTTTACACTGGAGAACTCGATGCTTATAAATTTCAGACTAAAGTGAAATTCAACCACGTGTAAACGTGTGAAACGTATAAGAGTACACGTCTATCCACGGATCTATTTCACTCCAGTCTCAGGTAATTCTGGGACGCGTGCTCCGGTGTGACCTAAGCTATTGCTGCGATGTTTTACGGAGTCGCATCTCAAGGAAATTTACAACCACCTAAGCCTTATATACGTGTTATTTTGTCAAAACTACGTAAACGATGACATCCCGTTCAAATCGACATTAAATATTGTTTATGATACAAAGGTATCCTGCAATTCGGAGAACAATGATTTCCTCATGAAACTCTGCCGCTGAAGAATACCAAGCCTCAATTTTTTATTCGATTTTTCTTTGAATGAGGAATTTGAATAAAAAGTGATGGGCCGGACAAGTACTCTTAAGACGCATTTAAACACAATTAATTCCGATTGAATCGACGTCGAATGTCGTGTTTGATACCAGGGTTTTCATCCTGAAATTCGGAGAAGAATTGATTTTCTTATAAGTTTCTGCCACCGAAACGTAACACGTTGTTCCACCTTTAATTTGATTTCCATTTGAATAGCAATTATAATAAAAAGTAATGGGCCAGACACGTATCGTTAGCACTTATTTAAACACAATTTTCAGATATTAAAAGTTGATAATTTTGTTAAAAGTGTTTTTAGTATACTTCGATTTTGATATCTTCTCAATAACCAATAAATACTTGTCCTCGTATTGATATCATAATTTTTACAGCTGCACGTAACTCAAATGGCTACCTTTTTTTAGTTATTTTTTCGACTATTAATTATTGTAAGACACCAATTCTATGTCGTTTCTAATGTTTGAATTAATTTTTTCCGTACAAATAGATGCAAAGAAATAAATAAAGAAAGTGAATTTTTGGATTTTCGTACAATTTTTGTGATATCATCGGAAAACGAGGGACCATCAATGTACTTGTCCGGGTTTTTTTCCCATGAGGGGATTTTTGCCATTTTGTATATTCTGAATACTATCCGGAAAAGAGCACCTAACGACTTTCTGAAACGACTTTTGAAATTTATTCTGCCAGAACTAAGGAGAGAAAACAAAAAATCACAGCGCACTTCAAGCCCAATAGAATTCAAAAAATGTTTGACGTATCCATGCGTTGGTTTTCCAAGACAGCAATTCCAATCCTGTTCAGAAAGAAGCAGCTGAAGACTCGTAACAAATTTATCAATTCATGAGGTACTTTTAGAATCCGAAATAGTTTGCACTCATGCCGCTTCACAGAATTCTCAAATTTTGTAGGTATCCGCTGCATGTCGATGATACAAGTTATGATAATATAAAAAAAATAGCACCTTAGACTTTCTAAAACGTCTTTTTAAAATTCATTATGACACATCTAATGAAGAAAAGTAACCAACATGACGCATATTGGGTCTAACAAAATTGAGAATTTTGGATGTCTCCATGGCAATCCGTGGACAAAGATTTTGATCCCATCCAAAAATGAGCGCCGAAGACTTTTTGTAATAAAATTTTTAATAAATAATGCCACAATCACAGGCGGGGATAAGTGGAAAAACTCAATATACATGTCGCTTGATAAAGTTATCAAACTTTGTAGGGGGCCGCTGCATCTCAGCGATACAAATTTTGATACCATTAGAAAAAGAGCACTCGGAGACTTTTTGAAATAACTTTTTGAATTTATTATGCACAACTGTAGCGGATAGTGAATAACTTGGCATACTGGGCCAAACAAATTTATTAAATTCCGAATGTATCCATTACATCACAATAGCAGACATTTTTATCCCATCTATTGATGAGAAACTAAAGACTTTTTGTTTCAAATCTTTCAACTCATGTTGCCACAGTGACAGCGGAGAAGTACAAATGCACAGCACACATATTGTCCAATAAACTGATGATACTTTTGGTATTGATACATTGCATGCTGATGAGGAAAAAAATGGACAGAGGGGCACGATCAAACTGAATAAAGAGATATGTGACATGTGACAGCTTATCAGATAATGATGACAAAATAATTCTAATTAACACACACATTTATTTCGATTTTTTATTCGAATTCATTAGTATATATGAGGTATTCCACGTCAAACCGGCGGACTTTTTCCCTGCCCCTCACCGATTTGGTTAATTATTTTTTATATGATTATATGAAGTCTGAAAGACACCCTGGAATTTTTTCAGATTTTTCTGAAGAGTCATTTTCGAAAAAAAAAAATAAAAACATCCGAAAAAGTCCAAAAAAAAGCCCCATTTTAAAAATCTGAAAAAATTCCGAAAAATCGCTAATTATATGCCAAACACTTTAAGCTACCGCCCGTAGTGGAAGTACGATTTTTTCTGGGTGTTAATCGGCTAATAACGTTGAAAAAATTCAAAAAATTCCGAAAAACACGTACTCTGACCCAATAGTTGAATATTTTCGTACCCAAAAATTTTCTTTAAGCCAAAAAAAATTTTTGGCTTAAAAAATTCAAAAATTTTTTTTTAAGCCAAAAAAAAATTTTTGGCTCAAAAAATTGATAAAATTTTTTTTAATCCAAAAAAAATTTTTGGGTACGAAAATATTCAACTATTGGGTCAGAGTACGTGTTTTTCGGCATTTTTTGAATTTTTTCAACGTTATTAGCCGATTAACACCCAGAAAAAATCGTACTTCCACTACGGGCGGTAGCTTAAAGTGTTTGGCATATAATCAGCGATTTTTAGGAATTTTTTCAGATTTTTAAAATGGGGCTTTTTTTTGGACTTTTTTGGATTTTTTTGGATTTTTTTTTCAAAAATGGTTCTCCAGAAAAATCTGAAAAAATTCCAGGGTGTCTTTCAGACTTCATATAATCATATAAAAAATAATTAACCAAATCGGCGAGGGTCAGGGAAAAAGTCCGCCGGTTTGACGTGGAATACCTCATATACAACATACAATAATTATGTGATTTCGAAATAAAATATCTGATTCGAAGTTATAGCTTAACCTATATTTCTCGCGGTTGGGTAATGAAAACACTTAATGAATATTTTTCACAGACGTATAATTTTATCTTATAAATTCGATGCTTAACACTTATTCTTGCACTGAGCTTCAAAATAAATTAAAACTCGCACATCCCGCACTGTTTTTGAAAATCGAGTGTCTCGCGAACCGAGACACTGCCGGACCGACTCGAAAAATAAAACTTTTATAATTCTTTTCACACACTTTAAATTGATATCACATTTTACACACTGATTCGCTGGTCTCGAACGAACACACGCGATGCTTCGAGAACACACAAATAACTGTAATTTTACAATTATCGTGAAATTGAAACCGCGGCCGAAAAAACACGCACAACAACCCGGGCGCAGCCATATTGTCTAGCTGTCATCGCCGATCCTTCCGATCAGCGCGATGAAAGTACGTCACGCAAGCTAGTTCGTAGCTTCAACATAATTGGCCGAGGAGTTTTCTCAACGCTCATTGGTTGAAACAAGAATTCTCTCACCGGGGATTGGTGAACATGGGCACCAAAAATCAGGTTTCTGTAGCGGTCAGTACGTGTATACAGATACGTATAAATCCTGAATGTGTTAGTAACTTTTGCATAAAGTTAAGCCCGTGCAAAGTTTTTTCTCAGCAATTACGCCACGAATCAAGTTAATTTTGGGCTCATTCGAAAGATAATTTCTTAATTAATCTCCAGTTCAATTTTTACGGCCTCAAACGACTCATGAGCTTCGAAAATGAACAAAATGACATTTCGATTTTACCCCCACCACCGCGAAAAGTTTTGTTTCGAGAAAGTATAGTCTCGGCGAGCCTCGGGCCAGCAGACGACAGGCTGTCAATGTACTTGTCCCGAGACTCTACCGAGTCTCTTGATCACAAAGCTCGGAACTTTTTTCGAACTCCTGCAGAGTACTGAGCCCTATCGTTTAGAAACGTCATGGAAGCTAGAAGTCATCAAAAAACCGCAGCATCTCATCATCGCTCCGATTTTTCGTTCACAATAATAATTTTTTTATTATTTGGCAAACTTTAAAGACTGTTACTCTCCAGAATTAGGTACGTAGAAACTCTAGTCGTAAAGCAGAATCAGTACCGGAGCCAGAACTCGTTATTATGTACCAGCATCTCATCAACAGAGGTTGTTTTCACGAGAAACGAATACTTGCAATAATCTAGGACATCACAAAGCTCTGAACTTTTCTCGAACTCCTGCAGAGTACTAAGCCCTATCGTCCAGAAACGTTATGGAAGCTAGAACTCGTTAAAAAACCGTAGCATCTCCTAATCGTTATGATTTTTCGTTCACAATAATTATTTTTTATCATGTAGCGAACTTTAAAGAGCGGAACTCTTGAGAATCAGATACTTGGAGACCCTAGTCGTAAAATACTTATTACTGGAACTAGAACTCGTCATTGTGTATCAGCATCTCATCACTGGAGATTAATTTTATGAAGAACGAATACTTTGGACGTTTTAGAAAATAGCAAAGCTCAGAACTCTTCTTAAAATCCTGCAAAGAACTGAGCCCCATCGTTCAGAATCGTTATGGAAGTTAGAACTCTCTAAAAAACCGCATCGTCGCTGTGATTTTTCGTTCACAATAATTATTTTTTATTATTAAGCAAACTTTAATGAACGGAACTCTTCTGTACGTATAATTTTCCATATTTTCAGCTGAAAGGAACTGCAAACTTATTCTAAACGCCAACACAGATGTAATCATTTTTTTTGTCAATAAAAACTTTTAGACCGGGGTTGAGTGTCAAACCAAATAGTTCATCGATGTAAACTATCAGGAACTCTAGAGTTATTCTTCGAGTGATGATTTGGGCTCGAGTTTTCGCGTTCACCAATTTTCGATGCTAATTTCCGGTTGTTGGCATGTCATCTTTCCAAATACGTTTCTTGGTACCCAATTCGATAGAATTATTGTTATTGACTATGAGGAACTCCAGTACTATTCTTTCATTGACGATTCCTGCTTGATTTTTTGCCTCCACTAATTTGGGATGCTAACTTCCGGTCGTTAGCATCTCATTTTTTCGAATGCGCTTTTTGGTACCTAATTCGATAGAACTATTGATATAAACTATCAGGAACTCTAGAACTATGCCGGATGCTACAAGAACTACCACCGAACTATAAGATGCTGAGTTATGAGATGCTAACTTCACAGACATCGTCCAGCATTTGTAGCAGGCAATTTCACTCGAGCTGTTCTAGCTTGTCGTATTGCATCAATTTCTTTTGCCAATTTAGCTGTGTAGACCCTTGGTGTCATTTGTGCCTTTTTTCTCACATTACACACATATCTTTCATCTTCGTTCAGAAAACATACTCAAGCTGCATAGCGATAATCGCGCGATTCGCTCAAACAAAAACAGTCGCACTTACGTGCTTTCCGAGCCATCATGGAGTTCAAGCTCTCGTTAGTTTGGCTGGACGCACGAACTGCAAATTTCGAAGCGTTGTTGGCATATTTATTTAGCAGTCTTATCGATTGCTCGTATAATTGACCATTTTTAAATTGAACTCGGTGTTTGTCATTTTTTTTAAAGCTGCGTTCGCACCACTCTCCACAATTTTCGTGGAAACCAAAAAAATGATCAGGTAATTTGCGCAATGCAGCTGAAAGATCCGAGGTCTTTCCTTCGTTCTGCGCGCAATATTACGCGAAGCAAGTTTTTACATGCTTGATGACATTCTTGCCTCCGAGTTCAGAAAAACGAGAACGTAATGCGTATAACTCGTTAGAGAAATTTTTCGTTAAATGACTGGAATCGGCCAGCTTAAAAATATGTTCAGATCTATCTCGCCGTATTGCTGCTATCGTCGAACTATCTTCATCTCCGATAACAACGCGAACGTTAAGCCCTATTTCCTTAAGAATATCGCTGCGATCAACTAATTGAGCTCCTACAGACGATTCCATGGATTTAGTGCTCCCATCGTAATTTTGCCTCCAGTCATGATCTTCCTTAGGATATCCTCGATCACATTTTTTGCATTTACGATTGCGTGTTGCGAAATCTAATATTTTATTGCTGAGCAGCCCAATTATCACGCCGTAACCGTTTAAACTGTCGTAGCTGCGTCCATTTCTACGTTTACTCCATCAAATGTCATATGATACGATTATATTTATAACATGACCCAAAGCATCATTAAAATCTGGCCTATTATCGTCGTCGGTCCTGGGACGCATAAAGTCTGTGAGAGGGTAAATTTTATCCGATATTTCTTGCGGTCTAAAAAAGTTGAAAATAAAGAAAACTAATTCACGTTAGAGTACGGAGAATGACCAATCGAAATGCATTTTTCAACTTTCGAATTTCTTTTTTTGTTTTTATATTACATTATTTTATTTTTGTATTCGTCTTGTATATGTCAGGCTTTTTATTCGAGATTGAGAAGTTTGAGGTATGGTATAATCGCTGAATACAAAATATTTCAGAGAAATTTTTTACATTAGAACCAAATTTGTCTAGAATTTTTTATATTGAGTGTCATTTGTGATTTGTCATTTGGCAGAAATAATGTATTCTTTCTATGAGCACGATATGGCTGTAATTATTGATTGAAATTCTAATACTATGTTATGTACGTGCAATTAATGCTGCTGGATGTTTACAACCACTTACTAATCTAATGCCAAACTCGTTGACTTAGGTACCATTTAGTAATGCCATTTTAACTATTTATCGGAGATATAAAGATCGTAGTGGTCCATACTATATTCTTTTGTTTAAAAGATCGATTTATAAAAATAGAGGAAGAACGAAAAAAGAGTCAACGAGAAAACGAAGAAGGGAATTGACGTGTCGTTTCAAATCAAATATACATTTCTTAATAAGTCCTGTTTATAAAGTTAATTATCAAATAAAACGATTGGTTACGCGTCCCATACGCCAAATGAAGAGTTCGTGTTTGAATATCGATCATTCTCCGACATATACTGTAACGTTTTACGTTTATACTAGTTTTTTTTTTTTTTTTTCTTAGTTCGTGTACTGGACTCTATTCCTATAACCGGGTTTTATCTATTATTTATATATATATGTCGCATTGCATTCGAAGACGTGACTTGGGCGACGCACTCGACCTTTTTTTGACGTCGCAGTCGAAGATGCGATTTGGGCGACGCACTTGACCTTTTTTTTATGACGTTTAGGGATGGTCAAATGGCAAGCGTCGAGTGACGAGACGTCACCCAAATTTTTAGAATGTAGTGACTTGGTTGGTGGTGCGTGGTGCATGTACCACAAGTGGGTTGTATCGCGTAGAGGCCCAAGACAAAGAAGAGAGGAAAGACGAAAAGGTCTCACATATTGGAAATTATTCTTTCTCGGGTGGTCGTGTCGGAAAGATCGTTTTTTGAAAAGAAGGGCTCTGCGTGATACACTCCGCTAGCACCACTATTATTTTGTACCTTTTAATTTTTGTTTCCAAAATATAATAAATTCTGTACGCTGTGTCACTGCGGCCGTCAGTGAGGTATTTAAATCTATTTTTTGATACACATTATTTGTGTGTATCTGACATCAGAAGTGGGATAAAGAACTTTTTAACTCGGAAATTCGACGGTAAAGTTCACGTGAAAATTGTGTAAACTTTGAAATACAACTATGACAAAAGAGGGTGAAAACAGTGTCAGTGTTGTGGTTGAATCCGGTGAAAACAGTGCCGGTGTGGAAGCGAAGGACGGTGAAAAAGGTGTTAGTGAGACAGGCAGTGTACGATCTCGAGATCGGAAAAGAGAACGATCTCCGTCTTCATCCGAATCGGAACTTGAGCCTGATGATTCCACGCATCCAAGAAGTAAACGGAGAGAACGTACGTCAAGACTGAAGGAAGAGAATCTGCGACTGATTGCTTTGCTTACTCGACGCGAACGAGCTCCGATGGACCTCATTAAATTTGATCCAAAAACGACTGACGCTACCGGTTGGGCAAAAATGGTTGATGAATGGATTCGACGTTACAAACCGGACGATTGGGAAGTTGTTCAGCATCTGGCTAAAGCATTCAAGGACGAAGCAGCTCAGTGGTTCACTGGTATGGACCCTTCCGGAAAATGCTGGACTGAAATTCGTGCTGAATTTATGAGCGCGTATGCAAAAAATAAAAACATCGCTTCAGAACTTCATTCTATCTGGATGGATGATGCTGAGTTCACGCTCGAGAACTTTATGAAGAGAGGAAGAAAGCTCAAGGCGTGGCTCAAGGAACGGAGTTCGGTGGACGAAACCGCAACTCAATTGGCCGGGTTATCGTACTCGTTCCAAAATCGGTTCGTGCGAAACATCTTTATACGCGAATCGCCTCGTAACCTGCAGGAAGCAATGTCGTACCTCGATGGAAAAACGACCGACCACCATCGACCGCGTGCATCCCTCGGAGCCCCTGGTCCACATACTAAGACTCCGACGCCGCGAGATGGGAAGTCGCACCGTTCGGATATCGAGTGCTATAATTGCGGAAAGAAGGGACATCGTAAGGCTGATTGCAGATCATCCTCGAAGTCAAACAGCAGCCAGTCACGGGACAACAAGGGCTCGTACTCCAAGAAGGCGGTGACCTGTTACAACTGCAAGGAAGAGGGTCACATCTCCCCGAATTGTCCAAAGAAGGAGGAGAAAATCGTGAAGCTTTGTAATTTGACCTCTACCGAAAATACCTTAAAGCTGGCTGACGGTAAGGTGTTGAAATTTATTTTTGATTCTGGTTCAGACTGCTCGTTAGTAAAAGAGAGTTTGGTAGAAAGGTTGCCCGGTAGTAGACGGTGCGTCTCTACGCGGTTGAGAGGCCTTGGAAATGGATACGTAGATTGCCGTGAGCAAATCTCTGTGTTGGCCGATTTAAATGGCATAAATGTCGAAATTGATTTGTATGTGGTAGCGGACGAAACTTTGTCCGTGGATATAATTCTGGGTAAAGAATTGTTAGCAGATGGTGTCTCAGTCACGTTGGACGGAACCATGGTAAAATTTGCAAAAGTAGACAAATTTATTGGCTCGTGTAACTTGGAAATTAGTATCGATGCTGTCGGTTGTGATTCAATTAATATGAGAAAGGCACTCATTGAATTTTTGGGAATGTATGAGAAAAATATGAGCGTTGAGTCCCCCAAGATTCGAGTTACTTCCGGTAGTCTAGAGATTAGATTGAAAGATGTAAACAAACTCGTACAGAGACGCCCTTACAAGCTAGGCGATGTAGAACGACAGACTGTGAGAGGTTTGGTTGACAAAATGCTCAAGGCAGGAATCGTTCGGGAAAGTAGAAGCCCATTTTCTAGTCCAATCATCCTAGTAAAGAAAAAGGATGGATCGGATAGACTATGCGTAGATTTTCGGGAATTGAACGCAAATACTGTAGCAGACCGTTATCCATTACCGCTGATACAAGATCAATTAGATCGTCTGCGTGGAGCGCATTATTTTTCATCATTAGATATGGTAGCGGGATTCCATCAGATACCCGTAGAGGAAAATTCGATAGAGAAGCTCGCATTTATTACACCCGACGGACATTATGAATACTTGACAATGCCATTTGGGCTGACGAACGCACTATCCGTGTATCAAAGAGCCATTAATAACGCACTGGGAGAATTGAGATATTCTTATGCAATTGTTTATTTAGATGATGTCCTTATACCTGGCAAAACCGAACAAGAGGCTTTTGATAGACTGAAAATTGTAACGGCAAAACTGGCTGAGAGCGGGTTCTCGTTCAATTTAAATAAATGTAAATTCTTAAAGACACAAATTGAATATCTGGGATACACTGTGTCGAGCGGGAGGCTGAGGCCCAACCTTCGAAAGATCGAAGCCCTGGAGCAATCGCCCATCCCTCGAACGCAGACTCAGGTAAGACAATTGCTTGGGCTAGCATCATATTTTCGCAGGTTTATACCGAAATTTTCACAGATTGCAGCCCCTTTGTACAAACTGACCGCAGGTAGTACGAAAACGATAAAGTGGACAAATGAACACAGCGAAGCTAGGACGAAAATTGTCGAATGTTTAACGTCAGAACCGTGTCTCCGTATATTTGACCCTAGCTTACCTATCGAATTACATACTGATGCCAGTGCCCTCGGGTACGGCGCTGTGCTGCTTCAACGTATAGAAAAAAATAAACACCCCATTGCCTACTACAGCAAACGCACCATAGACGCTGAAACTCGGTATCACTCATACGAGCTCGAGACCCTTGCAGTCGTGAATGCAATAAAACACTTTCGACAATACTTGGTCGGTCGTAAATTTTTAGTTGTCACAGACTGTAACTCTCTAAAGGCCGCGAGCCTCAAGAAAGATCTAACACCACGTGTGTACCGTTGGTGGGCATTTTTACAATCCTTCGACTTTGACATTGAATATCGCGCGGGTGAAAGAATGAAACACGCTGATTTTTTGTCAAGAAACCCTGTTTCGGAGAAAACTGTAATGAAAGTCAACAAAGACGACGTAAATAAAATTATAGAACTAGCTGACGACTGGTTAATTGTAGCTCAACAGAAAGACGATGAAATAAAAACCATATACCGTGAAGTACTTGACGGATCAGAGTTTACAAAAACTTACACGATAAAGGATAAAATCTTGATGCGAACAATAGAGAGAAAGGGTAAACAAGTCACGTTACCCGTAGTACCCAGATCGATGGTATGGTCGCTCATACACCATGTACACGCGAATATTTGTCATTTAGGCTGGGAAAAGACTTTAGACAAACTCTACGAACTTTATTGGTTTCCGCATATGTCAAAGCAAGTGAAGAAATTTGTAGCAAATTGTATTCTGTGTCAAACTTGCAAATCCGTATCGAGACCATCTCAAGCACAGCTGCATCCAATAGAAAAAGATGATACCCCATGGTATACGATTCACATAGACGTATCAGGAAAATTGTCAGGCCCGTCTGAGAAGAAAGAGTACGTTTTCGTAATTATAGATGGATTTACGAAATTCGTGACATTAAATTGGATAAACCGTTTGGACGCGGAAACAGCTATTAATCAGATTGAGAAGCACTCGTTCATTTTTGGGGTGCCGAGACGAATAGTTTGTGACCAAGGTTCGGGATTTACAAATGCGCGATTCAAGGAATTTTGTGAAGAAAAGAATATTTTGATTCACTTAATAGCTTCAGGAACGCCAAGAGCTAATGGTCAGGTTGAGAGGGTTATGTCAACAATGAGAAACATGTTGTCCATAAGTAAAGCTCAGGGAAAGCAATGGCAAAACGAACTAGGCAGAGTGCAACTTGCAATAAATTCAACTGTCCATAAAACACTGGGAAAAAGTCCCGCCGAGATTTTATTTGGTACAAAGATAAACGCAATAGAAATAGAACGTGTAAAACATCCGAGCGTAGTAAATGACAGTGATGAGTTAAGTGAGCTCAGGACTGCAGCCCTCGAGAGTATAAGAGTCGAAGGGTCAAAAGAAAAAGCACGGTTTGACTCGAAAAACAAACCTGTAATCCCATTCAAAATTGGAGATTTTGTGATGGTTAGGAACAATGATAGAATAAAGACAAAACTGGATGCCAAATATCGTGGTCCAGTTGAAGTTGTTGCGGTATTGCCGAACGATCGGTATCTTGTTAAGAAAGTAGGCTCTGGATTGCGAGGCCGAAATAGTATAAAAGTGTCTCATGATAAACTGATCGCAGCTCCAGGTAACGAGGCGAGTCAGGATAGCTATGTCGCAGAAAAAGAAAAAGGTGAGAGCAAAATTGTGCAATAATCTGGTTGATATAATTTGAGAAGCAAACGTGAGATTTTGCAGACCATGGGTAATGGAACAGACGTGGTCTGGTTTATTGATTGTTGAATTCTGTTGAGAAAAGTTGAAACGGATTTATGTTGGTTATCATTGTTTGATTCCAAGTGCGACTTTGGCTTTCGATGCTCGCTGGACTTGATCACCCAGAACCCTCGAACCCAAGGCCTAAATGTAACTTGAGAATGATTCAATGTAGACCTGTGAGAATACGATAGTTAGAAAATGTATGGATGTAAGAAACATGCCTACAGAGCTATTGTGAGTACGAGATAATAGTTAGAAAATGTATGGATGTAAGAAACATGCCTACAGAGCTATTGTGAGTACGAGATAATAGTTAGAAAATGTATGGATGTAAGAAACATGCCTACAGAGCTATTGTGAGTACGAGATAATAGTTAGAAAATGTATGGATGTAAGAAACATGCCTACAGAGCTATTGTGAGTACGAGATAATAGTTAGAAAATGTATGGATGTAAGAAACATGCCTACAGAGCTATTGTGAGTACGAGATAATAGTTAGAAAATGTATGGATGTAAGAGACATGCCTACAGAGCTATTACGAATATAAAACAGTAATTAGAAATTGTATGAAGGCACAGACATGCTTACAGAGCTACTGCTAATGGTAAAACAATAGTTAGAAAATGTATGGATGTAAGAGACATGCCTACAGAGCTATTGCGAATGGTAAAACAATAGTTAGAAAATGTATGGATGTAAGAGACATGCCTACAGAGCTATTGCGAATGGTAAAACAATAGTTAGAAAATGTATGGATGTAAGAGACATGCCTACAGAGCTATTGTAAGTGGACAATGGTTAGAAATTGCACGGATGTGTGGGGCATGCCGGCAGAGCCATTTGTGTCTTGGTAATTGGACTTACAGTGCGACTGTAGAGTATTCAGAAAAATAAATAGAAAAAAACGCCGCATGGCAATAGAGTGTCAAAAGAGGAAATAAATTGAAGAAATGATGTCCGTGAGGCACAAACGTAACGGGAAAATACAGCGAAAACATAAAGGATATAGACGGACTTGTAAAGTCAGGAAAGCCGAACGTAAACTAATGCTCGTTCGTTCGATGGCTGTTTTTGTGTTTCAGAAGTAAACTAGATGGATAAATACTGGGCACTCGAGACGCGTGCTAGTCAGTATGGCCGTGTCGCATTGCATTCGAAGACGTGACTTGGGCGACGCACTCGACCTTTTTTTGACGTCGCAGTCGAAGATGCGATTTGGGCGACGCACTTGACCTTTTTTTTATGACGTTTAGGGATGG
Source organism: Campoplex capitator (assembly GCA_037576405.1). NCBI lineage: Eukaryota > Metazoa > Arthropoda > Insecta > Hymenoptera > Ichneumonidae > Campoplex > Campoplex capitator. The sequence continues at coordinate 729,949 of JARBWI010000630.1, read as the reverse complement.
TCAAATGGCAAGCGTCGAGTGACGAGACGTCACCCAAATTTTTAGAATGTAGTGACTTGGTTGGTGGTGCGTGGTGCATGTACCACAAGTGGGTTGTATCGCGTAGAGGCCCAAGACAAAGAAGAGAGGAAAGACGAAAAGGTCTCACATATTGGAAATTATTCTTTCTCGGGTGGTCGTGTCGGAAAGATCGTTTTTTGAAAAGAAGGGCTCTGCGTGATACACTCCGCTAGCACCACTATTATTTTGTACCTTTTAATTTTTGTTTCCAAAATATAATAAATTCTGTACGCTGTGTCACTGCGGCCGTCAGTGAGGTATTTAAATCTATTTTTTGATACACATTATTTGTGTGTATCTGACATATACACTACCCGTCAAAAGTTTCCGGACAAAATTGCAAAAAAGTGTCGGAGCCATTTTATATGTCATTTTTTAAGCAGTATAGATAAACGAATTTAATAAACGGCATTTTGAAGGGAAGGAATTCTTCTTCAATTTGCTTTTTTTGAAAATGTTGTACGATTTTTTTTACGTCCGCTACATTGTTTTGAACACGACCGTTTTCCAACTTTTTTTTTAAGATTTACAGTTGGACCGCGTTTTGAGAAAAAAAATTTTTTCGAGTTCTTTCCGACCGGAACCTCAACGGGGACAGCGAAAACTTCAATTTCGTTTTTTAAAAAGTTCTGTACGATTTTTTTTCATGTAGTTATCTCATTTTTAGCGAAAAAAAGCGAAATTTGGAATATGCCACATAACACGAAAACTAGTAAGTTTTTCAAAAAACCTCAAGAGGATAAAAAAATGAGTTTGGTTTAGCCAAATTCATCAGAATTTTTTCCGAATTTTTTCTTGAAATTTTTTTTTCCGACTGATTTCAGTGAAAATTCTGAAAATTTGATCGCGTTTACTTGTTAAATATGGGGTTTTTGATAAAATTTCAAAATAGAAAAAAGTTTTGTTTTTCAATTCTGAAGACATCAGAATTTTTTCAAATTTTTTTTCGAAATTAATTTTTTCGACTTGCGAAAAAAGTTGGAAAAAAAATGTCGAAAAAAAATTTGAAAAAATTCTGATGTCTTCAGAATTGAAAAACGAAACTTTTTTTTATCTTGAAATTTTATCAAAAACCCCATATTTAACAAGTAAACGCGATCAAATTTTCAGAATTTCGGCTGAAATCAGTCGGAAAAAAAATTTCAAGAAAAAATTCGGAAAAAATTCTGATGAGTTCGGCTAAACCAAGCTCATTTTTTTATCCTCTTGAGGTTTTTTGAAAAACTCACTAGTTTTCGTGTTATGTGGCATATTCCAAATTTTGCTTTTTTTCGCTAAAAATGAGATAACTACATGAAAAAAAATCGTACAGAACTTTTTAAAAAACGAAATTAAAGTTTTCGCTGTCCCTGTCAAGGTTCTGGTCGCAAAGAAGTCGAAAAAATTTTTTTTCTCAAAACGCGGTCCAACTGTAAATCTTAAAAAAAAAGGTGGAAAACGGTCATGTTCAAAACAATGTAGCGGACGTAAAAAAAATCGTACAACATTTTCAAAAAAAGCATACTAAAGAGTAATTCCTTCCCTTCAAAATGCCGTTTATTAAATTTGTTTATCTATACTGCTGAAAAAATGACATCAAAAATGGCTCCGACACTTTTTCGCAATTTTGTCCGGAAACTTTTGACGGGTAGTGTATATATATATTTTTTTGATGCCTCTGATCCCCGTTCAACGTATAAACGTTTACTGGAGTATTTTCATCATCGGCCCTTTTTTTATTTTCTGAAATTAACAAAAATAGATTTTGAACTGACTGAAAAGTGGATCGCTGAAGGCGACCCCACGATCAAGATTTATTAGAAAGAATTTGATTATGCGAACATACAAAGTTAATTTTTTTTTAAGAGTGAAAAATTAATTCTAATTTAAACGGGACTTCGCCGGTCCGTAGCGGCCAAAGACCGAAGGTCAAAAAAAATATAATCCGTAACGGTTTCTAAGATCGCTTGAGTGGGACTTCGCCGGTCCGTAGCGGCTAAAGACGAAAGTTATGGGATATAACTAGCGTCAGAAATATGATTTAATATGATCACTCCTGCGCTGGGCGCTATGCCAGTACACGGTGTCGAGTTATGTCGATTTTATGAGCCGGGCTTGCTCAGGAGACAGTACGGGAGACCCTCGGATTTTTTATCAATTTACAAAATGATAAAGTCCGAATCCTGACAAAAAAAGTGTCAGTGTTGGGAATCGTATGGCACGACTACGCACACACCCCATCACCCCTGAAGCACCCTGTATGCACCAGATACAATGCTGGTAAAGCTAGAGGGTGATTCAAAAGAGACAGGACAGAGCTCTGCAATCGCGCGATACGATTACGTTGCTTCTTTTTTTTCTTTAGGACACCGGCTAAGCGTTAGACGCGATGCTAGTACAATATTCGGCGATGCTACAGGATTGGAATATGCGAGGCACTCGTGCAATACGAACACTTCACACATGGACGAAAGGAGTCTTTTTTTGCTAGGCGTCAGGCGCAATGCTGATACTTAGCGAAAGGATGGTTGGGTTGCTGAAAGCATGTAAGAGAACATGGAAAGAGAATTAATATCGTGCTGCCCGGGTCGCCTTATATACCCGTTCGGCCGTGGATTTTCAGGGAGAAATCTGGATTGCTCCGGATTTCTTACTAGCCTATCTCCCTATTCATACGCTCGTACGCGTACGAGTGATAAGCGCGGTGTGTGTGCGTCTGTGATCGCCGTGGCGCGTGTGGTCTGGTCTAAGGAGGTTAGTGTCTGTGTGCTGCGTAAACGTGTCCCGTTACAATACATAAATGGATTTTTGACATGACTATTGCGAATTCACGTATGATTGAACGAAAATTTCATATGAAATCATTGTTTTATACTAATACTGAAATACTCTTGTTTGTTGTGCAACAATTCCACCAATACTCTTTTCATAAAAAAAAAACCATATTTCCGCCAAACGAGGAAATGAAATCTTTTCCCACAGTGACGGAGAGCTTACAATTTATTACGCAGCTTATCGATATGCTCTACGACTAAGCGTCGTTCTTCCACTGCTGCCATTTGGCAACTGTCCTTTGCAGCTTCTTCAATAAGTGGACCGATTTCACGTTCATACCGTTTGTATGCCTCCTCACCCATGACCGGCATATCTATGAACATTGCAATTTTTCTCAACCCACTGCATCCCGCTCCTGAATGAACGGCACCTACGAATACACAGTTTGAGGTTAGATTTTCACATTGGTCAATAAAATAAAAAATATTAAATATTATATTTATATAAAATATGAATATTTTATTAAATGGCAGATAATGATTGTATGATGTAATAACATACCAAATACAGCTGCTGTGTTTGCGTCATAATAACGATGACCGTCATTGAAGTGACACTTGCTAGAGTGGCTTTTTGTTATTGCAGAGCAAGTATCACACTTTAGAGTCCAAATATAGTGAAAGCTCATTGCTTTTTCTGCGATGATATGATGAAATGCCGATTGTTTATTACAATTGCTGCTGTGACGTGGTAATTTTGTCCACGCCACGAAATGTACAGAGATTGGCACGGCACGGGAGAAAAGGTCGGGATTTGACGAATTCCTCTCGAGAAAATGTTCAAGGAGTCAAATGCGAGCGTATTTCCTTGTATTAATTTTATTTTATTTTTATTATTTTATTTTGAACGAGCAAGCGACGGTTACGAATCATCGAGGAAAGAAATCTAAACATCGAGAATATTCTGGTCGTTGCTATTTTCGTCATGTCGTCGAAAGGGAAGGCATAGGTCGTCAAGGTCAGTCAGAGTTGTCATCGACGGAACGCGAGAATCATATCAAGAGAGAGAGGGGTCGCTAGCTCAAAGCCCTCACCCTGAGCTGTCTGATCTCAAGCGGTGCGTCAAGCAGCATCGGGAATCTTCGGGAAGTCTCGGATGGCACGAATCAACTGTCGCCAACGCCCTGAAAATTTGAATTTGCGAGAAAAAGGGGGTGAATTTCGAGAACTTTCGAGAAAAGTCTAGATTCCACGAGTAGGCGAAGGGTTAGGACCCAAAATCTATAAAACCGCGTTTCCATAATCGTTCGGGGAATTTTCGTATCGAACCTCAACGGAACCTCACGTTTTCTGACGAGCCGTCGCCAACCCTGTACAAGAAATCGACGTAGCCGGAATTATCGAGTGGAATCATCCGTGGTATTTTTCCGGATTTCCATCTTCTGAAACCGTAGCGGTGAGCCGTCGTTTTGCTTTTATTTTCGTTTCTTTTGTGATTTTGTTTTTGTAAAAAGAGCTCTTAAAAATTGTCGAAATATCGTAGTAAAAGAGCGATATTGTTTCGGAGTACGTTCGCGTTTGAAAGAATTATTATTATTCAACGTTTGTTCACGGTGTGAAATCTGCCGTATTTTCCGCTGAGTTATTTAGAATTGCCGAGAGGAATTTGATTTACATTTTTATTCGTTCGACGAGAGTCCTTAGAGTAAGAAAACTGCGAAAAATAAAGTATGCAAATTCAATCTTTTCGAAATAAAGAAATTACTAGAGCAAGTCTGTTGTAGTTTTTCATTGTATAATTGTCGATTGAAATTGGATCTTAAAAATTTAACATTTAATTAAGACGAGTTTTGACGGAGACGGTTAAATCTGATTTTATTTTATAATTTCGTTGAAATTGATTTTTCATTCGAACTGTAATTTTCGCGATAATACGAAAGTGTAATTTATAATTCTCGAGAAAAACGAGACTATTGTAATATTTTTCCGGAAACAAATATTTGATTGTTCAATATTCCATTTCTCCAATTTAATTGATTTAAATAAACTAACAAGTGTAATTCCGGATATCGTGTACATTAATGTGAATTTATTTCGTATATTTGTCATAATCCCGCCCCTCTACCAACTTGGTTTAAAACTACAGCTACGACCGGGAAACCTTTATTTTCGTTCTCGATAATTTCAAATAAAATTTGTCTACGGCCATCTTAGGCTGGCGTCCAGGAAATTATCGAGATCGGAATATTTTGTGCGACTTGCGGGAAAAAGTCGTTACACTGCATATCATATTTTTATCGACTTCGTTTAGATCGATCTACCGCACGCCACAGAGAATAGTTCTCGGCTTTTCAACAGCTTCTTCATTTGGCTTTTTTTATTTCGCTCAATTAGTTTCATTCTACCAGCAACCACGGTCTTCTTTTTCCATTTTCCTTTGTAACGTACTAAATTTTCTGTATTTAATTTCAACATAACCGCACTTTTGGAATGAAATCACAGTAGGCGCAATGGTCTCTGGTATACACAGGGTAATGGCTAGTCGGTACAGGCACTCGCTACAGCTGCCGCTGCGATGTTGCCACGGTCAGTCTCTGCGCGATGTCTATTAGTGTGCGCCTATCGATGTAGGGATGGGCGTGTGTGAGTGAACTATGCCGGATCAAAAGTAAACCCTGAATCTTTCAAATCTCGCACATAAAACTTACTTTTCTCGTTCTTAAATATAATACCAGTCATTTTAAATAATCATATATGCATCAATATGTAAGTTTGAGTCGATTGGGACTCTACGACTAGATTTATTTGAGAATTGTAATAATTAAAAAATCGACCGAGGGGACTAACTTTTGGAACTTTTCAGTCCGAAGTTATACTTTAAAAATCTTAAGAAAAATACATAAAAAACTTTCAAACTTTGTTGGGTCTAAAGTGCACTATGCTTTACTCTTTTTTACTTTACTTTTCTCATAATATATTTGAAAAAGTTGTTTCAGATAGTCTTTGGATGCTCTGTTTCTGATGGTATCAAAATTTGATTCATTGGCATACAGCGGGTACCTACAAACTTTGACATTTCTGTGAAGCGGCTTGTGTCTCAAGTATTTTCATTTTTTGGCTTCGACTATGGCATATGAATTGAAAAATTTGTTACAAATAATGTCATCGGCATATTAAATTCGAAAAGTAGTTTCGAAAAGTCTTCCGCTGCTTTTTTTCTGTAATTATCAAAATGTAGATAATTGGAATGCAGCGGATACCTGCAAACTTCGACAATTTTGTAAAGTGACATCATGTGTGCTAATTGTAAGTATTTCCACTTTTCATCGTTGATGACAGTACTATGCGAATTTCAAATATGATTACAAAAAGTCTGCGGATGCTCATTTTTGGATACAAATTTCCGGCTTCAGAACACGATGAATACATTAAGATGTTTCCAATTTTGTTAGATCCGGTGAACATTATGTTCTTCCACCCTTCGACTTCTATTTTAACAAAATGAATTAACAAATCTGTTTCAGCAAGTCTTTGGGGGCTCTTTTTCTGAAAGTATCAAAATATGTATCATCGGAATGTAGCAAATGGATATGAACTTCGAAAATTTTGTTAAACCACATGTGCAAAGTTTCCATACTTGGTTCCATGTTTGGCTTCGATTTGGCACAATAAATTGAAACATTTTTTGTGTTCAATAAGTTCCTTCCATGGTCACTATGGTTCTGATTGCATTGAGATTTGTGTGAGACTAATGCAACTGATACAACTGTCCTCATTTGATTGTTTTGATGACTTATTTTAATTTCCAAGGCAGGATTCTAGTTTAAATTTGTCCGCATTGCCTATTATGTTTCGAAGTACCCATAAAATACTGCTATAACTGTCTGAAATTCAATGAGAATATGAGAAAAACTGACACCTCTTATTCTCATGGTATTCCTTCAAAGGTAATGAAGAATATCGAGACTTTACTTTACCTCGTTGTTGATAAAAAGTGAAATTGTTATTTTTTTTTTATAATTTCTTTAAAAAAAAGTTTTTATCCTGAAATTAGATGTAACAAGCCGAAATTAACCCGTTTCGGCCCAGAACGCCCCTCGAGGTACACCACTATTTGGTGGTTCATAACTACTGCAACAATGAACGAAAAAAAAATGAAAAGCACATAATCTTTTAGTTTAAGATGTGCTCTTTCCGAAGATACCCACGAAATGTTTCGAAAAAAAATTTTAATTACAAGAAAATGCCGCTTAAAACAAAAAAAAAACATGATTTTTTCAGACTTTTTTTTTTTTTAATTGAGTTTTGCAAATAGTCAATTTTTGCAAAAACGAAAAAATTTTCTTAAAAATTTTGAAAAAATTTAGGTGCATTTTTTGACAGATTTCGAAAACTTTATACTTTACTATTTTACCAAGAAGTGCATTGTTTTTGAGGAAAAAATTTCCAAATATCAATGTAGAATCGGATTGTGTAAAATATTCGGAATTTTTTCCTCAAAACCAACGCATTTCTGGGGAATATAATAAAGTATAAAAAATTCTCAAAATCTGTCAAAGAATGCACCTAAATTTTTTCAAAATTTTCAAAAAAATTTTTTGGATTTGGCAAAAATTGACCATTTGCAAAATGAAAAAAAAACCGCTCAAAACATTTCGCAAAAAATTCTAGTGCATTTTTCAAATGATTTGAAGAACTTTCTATCCTTGACTTTTCGTGACAACTTTCTCTGAAAGTGCATCATGTGAAAAAAAAATCATTACTTTTATCACGAAAAGTTTTCACTTTAGTCGCCATTTCAAATACACGGATGTAAAAAAAAAAATTTTGACCATGGATTATTGAAATTCAAACATTTATGCCACCAGTTCCATCCCAAACCGGGAATGCTTTGAAAAACTCAATTTCAAAAAAAAAATGTGAAAAAATCATGTTTTTTTCGTTTTAAACCGCATTTTCTTGTGATTAAAAATTTTTTCGAGAAATTTCATGGGTATCATTGGAAAGAGCACATCTTAAACGAAAAGATTATGTGCTTTTTATTTTTTTTAGTCCAGAGTAGCAGTAGTTATGAGACACTAAATAGCAGTGTAACTCGAGGGGCGTCCTGAGCCGAAACAGGTTAATATCTCGCTTGAAAATCAAGATTCTCCCGTACTTTTCCGTCTTGAAGAGACAAAAAAAACTAAAGTTGCAGAAAAAAAATCCCGATCGCCCTGGAGACAAGCAAAGGTAACGTTTTTCCAATTACAATTTCGTGGAAAACGAGTTTTTATTCCAAAATTAGATGTTACAAGCCGAAATTCATATCTCGCCGAAAATCGAGATTCTCCAGTGCTTTTCTGTCTCAAAGGGGCAAAAGATATTAAAGTTGCAGGAAAAAAATCCCAATAGCCCTGGAGACAAGCCAAGATAACGTTTTTTCATTTATCATTTTTATTTTTCAATGTTTACTTGAATCCCATCGATAACCCCAGTCAATACTCGTATCAACTTGCAGAGACGGTCCAACCACGGATGAACTAACAACGAATTTGCAAGCTGTGAGATGTGGATAAGGCCTCTTGAGGATACCATGTTTAAAAAAACGCGCCTGGAACTCTACCCCTGTGGTGATGCGGAAAAAATTTCGCAATATACAATTTTTACGTTAGGCATGTCTGTACCATGAGCACAGAATCTTCAAAAATGTACTGACTAAATACAAACCCATAGAAATTTAAACCAAAATCTTATAGCCATCAAAAAAAGGTTGAGGAATTTTTGAGAAAAAAGCCGTGATATCAAACCCAAAAATTCCCCTAGGGCAAAAAAGGTCGGGACAAGTACATTGATGGTCCCTTGTTTCCTGATGATATAAAAAATGTGTAAAAAAAAATAGCATAAAATAAAAGTGTATAAAAAATTGCATTAAAAAAAAAATGAAACTTACTGAAAATGATTTCAACACAATTGAAAAAAAATCACAAATCAGCAAAAAACATTATTAAAAAAAAAAAAAAAACTACAAATCTGTAATTATTTTGTAAGGTGGAAAAAAAATTCAAATAAAACGTGAGAAAATCTTAAATACACCACTCGATAATATTGCAGGCGTAAATAACCAAAAAATCTCGCTTGAAAACATTTTAAAAACCGATGCCCCATTCTTCTCATTTTGTTATAAAGGAGGAATGACTAAATGAATTGAAAAAGTTTCCATCCAAGTTACGTACAGCATTAAAATTTATGATAACATTTCGAGGCCAAGTATTTATTGGTAATTCGGAATATTCATTCCTATGGGACGCATCAAGAACTTGAAACAGTTCTAATGAATCAAAAAAGTTACCAAGTTACGTGCAGTACTAAAATTTATGAACTCGAGGCCAAGTATTCATTGGTAATTCGGAGTATTTATTCCTACGGGACGCATCAGAAACTTGAAAAAGTTCTTAAGAATGAAAAAAGTTACCATCCAAGTTGAGTTCAGCACTAAAAATTATGATATCAATTCGAGGACAAGGATTTAATTAGTAATTTGCAATTTTAACATTATGAAATTATGTTCTCATAAGGGTTGAGAATACTCGTCCGGCTCAGAACGTTTTATCGAAATTACTAAAAAATCAACAACCATAAAAAATCCCAAAATCTTACTTTCCGACAATTAGAACGATACCAACCCATTTTTTTTCAAACATTTGCCGGTCCAAGGAATGATGAAGTCATGAGTTACTTTTCGATAGCAGAAACTTATAAGGAATCTTCGTGCCCATGACTTTTTGGTAAAATGGCTAATCCAAAAAAAATCACATCGAAGGGGAAGTCATTTGTTACTTTATGGTGGTAGAGACGTATAAGAAAATCGATTCGTCTCCGACTTTAAAGATCCCCTGATATCATTCACAACATTCGACGTCGATTAGATCGGTACAAATATGTTTAAATACGTGTTAAAAGTACTTTTCCGGCCCATCACTTTTTATTCAAATTGCTCATTCAAAGAAAAATCAAAGAAAAAGTTAATTCATGTATTAATTTTATGGAATAGTAATACCAGCCGCTACCGCGTCTCTCAATATAAGAAATAAATTTTCTTCGAATTCCAGGAAATGTTCGTGTCATACTCAATGTTTGATAATGATTTTAACGAAATGTAGGGAATAAAAATGCGAAAAGAATGAGCCCTGATACGACCCGACCGGTTAATAATTAACAGAGAAAACAAAAAAAAACTGCGTTTTTTCAAAAAATTTTTATCGTCGTTATTTTTTAAGTTGGATCTTTTTTTCTTTGTACAATTGTAGGTATTGATAGATACTTCCTCTGTGAAAAATCCAGATGCTGTCAGATAAATAGTTTTTTAGTTATGGCACTCAAAAGTCAAGAGGGCCATTTTTTTTAGCAACGCTGGATGCTCTGGAAGTCGTCCGATTTCAATTTATCGAGCCGATTTTTAAAATAGAAGTGTTCAGCTACGAAACCTCAATCTTCGTTTGTCGTCCAAATGTTGAAAAATAGATGAAAATTAGGTGCGTACACGAGCAAAAACGGCCGAGCACGCGGAAGTGGTCGAGTGGTGGAGGTCAAACAGCGCATATATATGTCAGATACACACAAATAATGTGTATCAAAAAAAATAGATTTAGATACCTCACTGACGGCCGCAGTGACACAGCGTACAGAATTTATTATGTTTGGAAACAAAGATTAAAAAGTACAAAATAAACGTTATATGAAAAACTCTGGATAGTGGTGCTAGCGGAGTGTATCACGCAGAGCCCTTCTTTTCAAAAACGCTCTCTCCGACCCGATGACCCGAGAAAGAATAATCTCTAATATGTGAGACCTTTTCGTCTCTCCTCTCTTCTTTGTCCTGGGCCTCTACGCGATACAACCCACTTGTGGTACATGCACCACGCACCACCAACCAAGTCACTGCATTCTAAACATTTGGGTGACGTCTCGTCACTCGACGCTCGCTATTTGACCATCCCTAAACGTCATAAAAAAAGGTCAAGTGCGTCGCCCAAATCGCATCTTCGACTGCGATGTCAAAAAAAAGGTCGAGTGCGTCGCCCAAGTCACATCTTCGAATGCAATGCGACATATAGTAATAGGAGCGCCTTCCCCCCGGCTGTTGTCGGCTTCCATTCGATCGCGTCGAACGTGCATTCAACGACGACCGGGTCTTCTCAAATTCACGACGGTGCAACAAGGCTAACGGAAGATAAGGAAATAGATATCCCACGATACAAGAAAGCGAGATGCGATGGCGAATCAAAAACGACAGGAGAAGTCATGATCTATTTTAAAGATAACATTAAATTTAAGATAACACACACGAGGAAAATTGATGGAAATTGCTGGTGCGTGGTGATATGGATTAATGCAAAGAAAATATACATGAGATCGATCGCGGTTGTGTATCACTCACCTAGTGCATCTGATGCAGACTTTATGGCATTTATCGAAGACATAAGTGAAGAACTCAGTAACAAAGGAGATTATGTAATAATGGGTGATTTTAACATAGACATGAGAACAGAAACATTTTATACTAAAAAAATACAAAACTAACTATTAGCACTGGGAATTGAACAGTACGTAACACAAGCAACAAGAATAACTGAACGGAGCAAAACACTAATCGATTTAGTATTTTCGAATAAAAAATTATGTGTCGAGGTTAAGCATACTTCTATAATAACGGACCATGCCTGGACAATAATAAAATTCAACAGAGGTATGAGAATGGAAAAGAATAGGACAAAAATTTCGACTAGAGATATGAAGAATTTCACAGCAGAGGAGTTCCAAATACAATGGGAAAGGTTAAGAAGTTGAAGTTACAGAGTAATTGTGAATTTTGATAGATTAACTACTTACCTTGTTTTGAATAACTGCAAACTGAAAATGGGTTTTTCTAAGGATCGTTGTGGTGTTTTCTTTTCAACCTCGTCACGCCAAAGATTGAGATCACTTTTTTTCTTACATTAATTTTCAGATTTTTATTTCAACAGTTAAAATATCAAATTCCAGACAAAGTAAGAAGGCATTGACATTAATCATGTGATCTTGTTTTATTACTCAACACGTATTTTGAACACTCTATAACTGGCGAGTTGATACATTGATACACGATCCTGTATTCCTATTTTTTCCTCGAAATTTATATCACGAACTTACAATAATTGGAATTTAAAAATCTATAGGTCACTAAGTTATCCCAGGACGTGACAGAAGAAGTATCAATATTCATTTCTGAGCGCGTTGAAACAGTTTCAAGAAAATATCGAAATTTTTAGACTTTCAAGCAAAGAAAGATTGAAGAACTTAATTTCGAAAAAAAATGTCGATGTGTTGAGAATTGAACATCAAATCGTTTTTTCCGTTTTTAAATGTTACCGCAAACCCTATAGTTATCAAGTTGCGACAACCAATTTCTCAGAGTTTTGACTAAAAATGGATATACAAAAAAATTAGCAAATTTTTTTAGTCAACTCAGCAAAAACGCACGGATTTTTTTACTTTCTTGAGGTAATTTTTTTTGAAACTCAATAATTTTCATGTTATGTGGTATGTATTAAATTCAGTTTTTTTTTTGTAGAAATGGGATAACTGCGGATAAATCGTACAGAACTTCCTAAAAAACAAAATTAAACTTTCCGCTGCTCTCATTGAGGTTCCAGTTGATAAAAATGCTTCAAAAATTTCTTTCCTGAGCCCGTTCCAATTTTAAGGTAGTTGGGAAAATTTCGACAGAGTTCAAAATGTTGTCCATTCTCGCAATTTGTTAATGAGCGCTTGAATGATGGAATCGATTTTGAAAAATTATTTTCATTCAAAACGAAATTAATCGAATTGCGTATCGCCATATAAATAATCTAAATGACAATTAATATCAAACAAGAACTTTGGCTGACTTATTTAGTAACACATCCATGAATTTGTGAGAATGTAAACATAACGTCAAATGTTTTTCCACACGACAGATCAATCACGAGCTTCTTCGGGTAGTTTCATTAAAAGAAAATAACTAATGCACTAAAAACGTTCACCAAAAGCTTTAGAAACACGTAATGAATTGGAATAATTTAAAAATGGAGCAGCTGTTGACTAAAAAAGGCTCTTGTCTAATTGACATTTCGTTTTGGCAGGCATTTCAACTGTGTGTTCCGAGAGGAAGAGAGGTCCGAGCCCGAATCACTCCGTGAAATACTGTTGTGTGTACTTCTACTCGTGATTTCTCAGTAATGACACGAGCTATCCAACTCAATTTTTCGTGAATGATTCTTCACATATCGTAGATTATAGCAATAATTTTTTTTTCGTGTGTCAACGGTAAAATTTTTTATTATTCTCGAACTAAAAGTTCTAACTTGTGTTGTCATCTGCGCTTTTCTATGTTCGCAATGTATTTTCAACAACGAATTTCTTAAAAACTATACGATGAGGAGATTTCAAAGTTCTCCAAGACATAAAAAAAAGTATCTTCTTTTCATTTCATACAAAAAAGTACATGGTCAACGGTGCAACTCAACTCTTCCCAACTACCTTAAATATTGAATAAAAAAACGAAGAACGCTTGTGCTCCGGGTGTATATAAAAATAATTGTAGAAATTTAATATAAAATGCGAATTGACTCAGAGTTTCTAGACTTTTGAATGGTGGAATGGCATCAAAAAGGACCGCAAGAATTTTTTGCATTTTTGTCCGGAAACTTTCCATGGGTAGGGTATTTTCTTTTTTTCTTCAGGTAAATTTCGATAATGTTACACTATTTCGTGCCATTGGAAATCACGACGGAAACGTTTCGTAGGATGGCTAATATGTCTATTTTTCTTCAATTATCTTTTATAATATAATCATCAATGTGCGGTGCATTTTAGAAATGTTGAAAAAAAAACTTCACGCTCGGTTTTTTTTCGAAAAAACATTTATTTTGCGCTAGTTTTTCCGAGTGTCAATGTAGTGTACCTTTTTGACCATTCAATGAGATCAAAAACTCAAAACCAAATACAAAAAAGCAGACAATAATCTTTAATCCGTACCTTAATTTCTTTATGTATCATCGTGGTATAAAAAATGTACCGGTTCGGTATTTAGTAAGATTTCATAAAAGATTTATATCAATCTTCGAGTGTGCATGCATCATACTGTAGTAATAAAAAAAATTAAGGGTCTAATAAGATCTACAACTTAATTGAACTGTTGCAATTACCATAACTTTTGTTTGAAATTACGCTACCAAGTAATTGCCATATAGGCAATAAGACGACGGCTGTCACGTCGTATAGCCAGTTCCCGTATATCATTGAATCGATGACACCAAATACCATAGATGTTTTAGTTGCTTCAAAGCCTTTGCTAAAAATCGACATAAATTTTTCTTCCGAGTAATTCCTGTACGAATAAACCATGACGACGGTAGATGCCAGGACGAAGGGATGTAACAGTGTCCAAGTTATGTAAAGAAAACAACGGTATTTCGAGTCCTCTCGCTGCTTCGGCGTTATGTGAAGAACTATTGGCACGTATATCACTCCTATCACAAGTGCCAGCGAAAAGTTGTGCATTGCTATGCACATCAAGGCTGTTGCTAATTCGACCAGAGCTATCACGCACACGAGTGATACACTGTCGTATCTCGAGGTCCTGCAAAAAAAACTAGTCTAAATGAAAAAATATTTTAACATGTAATCCGAAATTGAAGTAGATATTGGAATGTAAGCATAACGCTGCAATATATATTGTAAAAAATCACAGCGACGCATACGAAATTCAATTCAAAATCTGTTAGTCGTTGGAAATTTAATTAAAATCAGTATCATCAAATAGTTGACCATTGAAAGGTTTTTCATACCAAAGAGATAAAATTGATTACGCTTATTGTATTGAACACTAGTTAAATAATATGCGCACATGTCAGGAGTAAGGCTATGCCGGTCAATATCAATAGTAAACGAAGCTGGATAAAACGCGAAAGTCCCACTTGATAATATGATGGACTAAATAAATTACTAGTATGTATAGATGAAATACACGAAAAGACGAATGGATAATCAAATGAGATGAACTGAAAAGATAGATGGATGAAATGGGTGAATAGGTGATAGTTGAACGGTTTATATCAATGAACACATCGGATGATTGAATCGATGAAACGATGAATGGATCGGATCGATGAAGAGTTAGATCGTATAAATAAAAGAAATGAAAAAAATGTACGCACAGAATTTGAACCGCTTATACGTCTCAATTTTGATCCTATTTAACCGTTTGACCGTACTCTCATTTTTTGAACGTATGGACGGACGATTAGATAGGCTACATGAATAAATGGTTTCGACGAACAAATAATCGAACAGACGAGTAAATGAAAAATCACAGGTGGACGGATATTTGAATTCGCTCAATGTACAGATGGATGGAGCGTTCCTTCGCCGAGCTTACATTTCAAAACCATGCACGCCAAGTTTATGTGTAATATTTGCAGTGAATTTGTGCGGTACATGTGTGGAGATACAATGCGTGAATTTGTACGCGTATTTGGGCTTTTCTATTTAATTGTCTTTTTGGTTTCTTTTTAATCTTAAAGGTGCCATTCAAGATGTACATGAGTCCAAGCAGAAACCCATTCACCATTCTTGGCTACGTTGGAATGATTTCATTTTTTTTTTTTTTTTTTTCCAAAAATATTTGGACGTAAATTTAAATGTAATAACAAAATAAATGTAGAAAGGTTACTTTATGATTAAGGTCGCGATCTTTTAATAGTTGGCGTTCTTTTTTTACGATTTCGAAGTTTTTTTCGATTGATTTAACTTATTTTTTAAAAACGCCGATAATTACCAACTTTGCTACAGGAGTAAAAAAAATCTTGATCAGCGACTATTATTTTTGAGATTTTTCTTTTGAATTAAATGACCTTCTTCATCTCTCGAAAAAATTACATTCCTGAACAGTTATTGTTTCCATAATTGATGGATAAAACTGCTAAGTCGGTTTTGTAAAAGGTAATCAATTTGCTACATGAAATGAAAAAAGAATTATAGTTTAAAAAAAAAGCACTTTTGTGTGAAGTAATATAACATAAAAAAGTGTCGACTGGGAAAAGACGGTGAACACGGGATCTCAGACATAAATATTTCGAAATTAGAATGATTGCACTGAACCTTACTTGAATTATAATTAAAATCGAATTAATTTTTATTTATAATAATTTGAATTTATTAGTATTGAGAAAAATTACACAGTCACGGCACAACGTGTCGAGCACAAATATTTATCGACATGTAATTTTTATTTTTCATTGTCAATGCCCTAGAAAGTAGCTCCAGTGAAATTTTGCTCTAGCATTGTTCGGCTTGCGGTGAAATATCGAGAAAAATACTTTTTCGATGTCGCGAAAAATGGAGAAAAAAACTGAGAATCTTGTTGTCTACTGATAATCATAAATTGATTTTTTTCCTCTTTGATACAGTTTCTAAGGTCTCAGAATACAACAAAGCTCAATCAAATCAAAAAAGGTTAAAAATTTTTTTTTTTAATGAAGCAAAAAAAAATTGGATAGTAAAAATGTTTCCTATCTTGATATTTTGACGCAAATCTCATGGTTATCGAGTTAAGCCACACCTTCAAGTTTCGACCAGAATCCATAGAAAAAAAAATCTTGCACAAAAATTCTGAAAAAAAACCTCTCAGTCAATCCAACATGACCGGATGCGACTTTTCACCCTCTTGCTGATTCCATTAAAACCTTATAGTTTTTCTTGTTACACAACATTTTGAGAAAATGGTCTTTTTTACACAGGTGACATATTCATGGGGAAAGAATTGCATAGAACTTTTAAAAAAGGAAATCGAAGCTTGTGCTTCCCGTTTCAAGTTTTCCATGAAAAAAAAAAAAACAATGGAAAAAAATTTTCACAAGTCCAATTTTGAACAACTAAAAAAACGGCAAAAAATGACTATGTTCAAAGATGCGTACTGGATCCAAAAAACATCGAAAAAATCATTTAAAAACCCAAAACAATAGCCGAATATGTGTTTCGCAAAATCGGAAAATCTGCTTTTTTAGCAGAGTAATCGAACTTTTAGCGCGACTCGAAATTATGATTGATGTTCCCATACATTTGGCCAGCAGTGTATATATATATTAGGGTGTCCGTTATTTCCCAAAATGACGTTTTCCACTTGGGTATGGTGTAAATCGTTTGTTTATAGTCCAAAAAATATTTTGAAAAAAAAAAATTTTTATATGCCCTTAACCCTTGTCTAAATGACGATACTTTTCCCATTTAATTAACATGGGATTTTTTCACTTTTTAGATTTCAATTTTTTTCTCGCCTACCATATTCATTGGCTCACTTCAAATTGTGGATTCTCCTTCTATTATGATGTCTTTAGTTGTTCAATTTTTTATATTGGTGACAAAATTGTTGTTCATGAGTTTTCTAAAGGTTAAATTTTTTTTTAACGTGTTTTTTTAATGATTTTTAATATTTTTGAGCTGTGAACCATAAATTCACAAACGAAAGGGATAGACTACTTCATCAGTTGTCATACTTTACATTTTTTCGACAGATTTGATATTAACCCGTTGCGGCCTGGAAGGCCCCTCGAGGTACACCGCTATCTAGTGGCTCATAACTACTGCTACTCCGGACTAAAAAAAAATTAAAAGCACATAATCTATTAGTTTCAAATGTGCTCTATCCAATGATACCCACGAAGTTTCTCAATTATTTTTTTAATTACAAGAAAATGCGGTTTAAAACAAAAAAGACATGATTTTTTCACACTTTTTTTTCGAAATTGAGTTTTCAAAGGTTTCCCGGTTTGGCATGGACCTGGAACTGTCCTAACCGGTGGCAAAAATGTTTCAATTTCAATAGTCCACGCGCAAAAATTTTTTTTTTTTACATCAGTGTAATTAAAATGGCGACAGGTGTGAAAAATTTTCGTGAAAAAAGTAATGATGTCTTTTTTTCAAATGATGCACTTTAGAAAAAGTTGTCAAGAGTAAAAAGTTCTTAAAATCACATGAAAAATGCACTAGTATTTTTTGCAAAATTTTTTGAGCAATTTTTTTGATTTTGCTAATAATCAATTTTTGCAAAATCGGAAAGTTTAAAAAAAAAAATTTTTTTAACTTGGGTGCATTCTTCGACTGATTTTGATAACTTTTTATGGTGTACTATTTTCCCCAGAAGTGCATTGTTTTTGAAAAAAAAATTCCATTGATTTTACACGATCCGGTCCTACATTGATATTTGGAATTTTTTCCGTCAAAATCAATGCACTCCTAGGAAAAAAAGTATGGTATGAAAAGTTCTCAAAATCTGTCAAAGAATATATCTAAATTTTTTCACAATTAAAAAAAAAAACTTTTCTATTTTGCAAAAATTGACCATTTCCAAAATCAAATTCTAGTGCATTTTTCGAGTGATTTTAAAAACATTTAATTCTTGACAACTTTTTCTAAAAATGCATCATTAGAAAAAAAAATCATTACTTTATTCTCGAAAATTTTTCACTTCAGTCGTCATTTTGAACACACTAATGTAAAAAAAAAAATTTTTGACCATAGAATATTGAGATTCAAACTTTCATGCCACCGGCTAGTACAGTTCCAGGTCCATTCTGAACCGGGAAACCTTTGTAAACTCAATTAAAAAAAAAAAGTTTGAAAGAATCATGTTTTTTTTTTCGTTTTAAACCGCGTTTTCTTGTAATTAAAAATTTTTTTCAGAAATTTCGTGGGTATAATCGGAAAGAGCACATTTTAAACTGAAAGATTGTTTGTTTTCAAAGAATTTTGTTTTAGTCCAGAGTAGCAGTAGTTATGAGACACTAAATAGCGGTGTAACTCGAGAGGCGTCCTGGACTGAAACGGGTTAAAAAATAATTTCTAGAATTTGATCCAAAAATTTGGCCGAATAATAAGGACTATATGGAAGGCTGAAAAATTGTTGAACATATGAAAGTAGTCAATGATTTGGCGGAGAGAGCTGTACAATTGACGCAAGAGTACATTTAAGTGTTGACCGAAGATGAAAATCAAAAACTGTATCTGCTCTAGGTAGTAAGTGATTTCAAAAAATAAATTTCCAAATGCAACAAAAGAGTGTGTCACAAAAAAATTGAAACTGCACTAGTTCAACAGTGCATTTTTATGATTGTCGTATTAAAAGGATTCGCATACATTAACTCTTGTGGTAGTAATTATTGTACAACTAATAAATTATTAAAACATGAATAATAAAGTGAATACATTCTTTTCAGCCTTTAATAAAATTGGAAACATACATATTAGACTGATGCAAACAAAATTTTTTTTTTTTTTACCGGCTCTTACCCTTGTTTTCTTTAGGTATTGGTGAAACAAAAATTCTGTTAAAAAATGAGCTCGATTGCTCAACTTTTAGAGGTGACTATCTCGACTTTTGTACATTTTAAATGCATTTTTCGATTTTCTACGCAATTTTCCATATACTGATGATAAATGATATTTATTATATTCACATGAAATTATCGAAGGCATTATTCTGGAACATCATTCGACCACACATCACGCACTAAAATTATTATCTGAACGATTGCACCCAAATTATTAAATACAAAAGTATGGAATCACTGAACAAAAATTCGATCCGCACTAAAAGTTTGATATCTCTTTGAAAAATGAAAATTTTTTGACCAAATGTTTTTTTTGTAAAAACTTGGAAAATCGACAGAACAATCAAAAGACGTATCTCTAGAAGTATCGAGTTTCAAATGGAGTAGCGGGAGAAATAGTAGTAGCATGTATGAATTTTGAATAAACTGAAATCGTTTTCTATTTTTTTTACAATGATTTTTTTATTCCAAATTGACGAGGTATTTTTTTTTCTCGTTGTTTTATTACAAGTATTGCCAATTTGCAATAAAAAAGATGATATTTAAAACAATTTGGAAAAAATGTTTTTAAAAACATAAAAAAACTCCTGACTGATGAAATCGTATAGCTTGGTAGGAATTGTTTTAGAAAAACAAAAAATCTCCTGACTTCAAAATGACATATTTGAAAAAAGATATCTCGTGATAATTTTATTCAAGTCTTGAAGTTTTCGAGTATAGCCGTATTTTCTAAAAATAGTCGTTTTCAGGCCATTCTGTGAACAAAGATCGCATGAAACTTTTTGCAAAACGGAATTGAAGCTATCATAGCTTGTGGATAAAAAAAATTGGCGGTAAAATGGACATTTTTTCCGTCAGTTTTTCACGACCTTGAACCTTTTTCAAGGTCAACGTAAAAAAATAGAGGAAAGAATGTCCACAAGCCGGGCCATGGGTCCAATTTTACGAAGCCAGAAAAAATCGGACAATAGCCATTTTCAAAAGTGCGTACCACATCGAAAAATGATCGTGAAAAAAAATTGGAAATACGGATATGAATGTAAGTTCGTCCTCTTCAAAACGCCGTTTGCTGAATCGAAATGTCTTCATTCTTCAAAGAAATATCAAACTTTTAGTGCGGATCGAATTTTTGTTCAGTGATTCCATACTTTTGTATTTAATAATTTGGGTGCAATCGTTCAGATAACAATTTTAGTGCGTTATGTGTGGTCGAATGATGTTCCAGAATAATGCCTTCAATTATGTTATGTGAATATAATAAATATCATTCATCAGTATATGGAAAATTGCGTAGAAAATCGAAAAATGCATTCAAAATGTACAAAAGTCGAGATAGTCACCTCTAAAAATTGAGCAATCGAGCTCATTTTTTAACAGAATTTTTCTTCCACCAATATGTGAATAAATCAGGGGTGAAAGCCGGTAAAAAAAAAATTTTTTTTTTTTGCATCAGTCTAATACATATGAGGTATCGTCAAACCGGCGGACTTTTTCCCTGCCCCTCGCCGATTTGGTTAATTATTTTTTATATGATTATATGAAGTTTAAAAAACACCCTGGAATTTTTTCAGATTTGTCTGAAGAGCCATTTTTGAAAAAAAAAACAAAAAAATCCAAAAAAGTCCAAAAAAAGCCCTTTTTTAAAAATCTGAAAAAATTCCTAAAAATCGCTGATTATGTGCCAAACACTTTAAGCTACCGCCCGTAGTGGAAGTACGATTTTTTCTGTGTGTTCATCGGCTAATAACGTTGAAAAAATTCAAAAAATGCCGAAACCACTTACTCTGACCCAATAGTTGAATATTTGGGTACCTAAAACTAATTTTCGTCACAATTTTCGAACAATCAAATAAAAAATATGGACCTAGATCAGCTAGTAGTTACGCATTCCCAATATAATAAGATTTTATGTACAATATTTGGAGCTGTTACACCGGCCATGGAAGAATCTTTTTCTAGAGTTGGAAAAAAATAGATTGTTCCGTAGGAAGTAAGACAACGGTAGTAGGAAAAAATGAACATTAAAAACGTTGTCATCGGGAAGGCGTTGACAAAAAAAAAAGAAAGAGATTTCGTTGTGGCAACGGAAGAAAAAAAGGCAGTTAGTGTTCTCGAGATCTTGGACCGTGCGCGAACGTCTCGGATGAAAAGAGAATCATCTCGCGATAAATTCAATTTCTGAGTCTAACTGCAACACAATCGCATCGATAAATCGAGATTATCTATTCCAATTTACTCAAACAAAATTAAACTCATAAACGCCAGCGATCGGTCTGGCCAACCGGTCCAACGCCTGAGGTCAGATCCTCACTAACGAACGCGACGATCTCCTCGATCGTCCGTAGGAGTTGAGCATCAGCTTCTCCCGAAAACACAACCAACATACACACAATTATTCACACCTAATTACTCGTTTTCTGTTCATGTTGTTGTTCTTTTAATAAATTGGGTTCTTTATGCCTTTATGGCTTTTTCCCAAACCAAATTTGTGACTTCTTAATTTAGTTTAATTTCATCTCAATAAAAACACAAAGACTAAACGACAAAACATAGATTAACATATTATTTGACAATATTGAATAAAACTATTGAATAAATACCTCAACTTTTTGCCTGACTCAATTTTTTTTGTTTTGTACTGGTCTGAAATATCCCAAAAAAATTTTTGGGTACCCAAATATTCAACTATTGGGTCAGAGTAAGTTTTTTTCGGCATTTTTTGAATTTTTTCGACGTTATTAGCCGATTAACACACAGAAAAAATCGTACTTCCACTACGGGCGGTAGCTTAAAGTGTTTGGCACATAATCAGCGATTTTTAGGAATTTTTTCAGATTTTTAAAAAAGGGCTTTTTTTGGATTTTTTTGTTTTTTTTTTTCAAAAATGGCTCTTCAGAAAAATCTGAAAAAATTTCAGGGTGTCTTTTAGACTTCATATAATCATATAAAAAATAATTAACCAAATCGGCGAGGGTCAGGGAAAAAGTCCGCCAGTTTGACGTGGAATACCTCATATATATAATATCATTGAATCATTGAAATGTTAAGTAGCTCAAAAATATTAAAAATCATTAAAAAAACATTAATGAAAATGGCCGATGATACAAATAAAAAAAAAACAAGAAGAAACATTACACCGTTTAACGGAGAAAAGTACAGTATATGGAAAATGCGAATTCTTGCATTAATCGAAGAAGAAGATGCGTCAAAAGTGATTGAAAGTGATCCACCAGAAAAAATAACGGAAGAATGGAAAATTAAAGAAAGACTCGCAAAAGGTGCAATAATTGAACACTTGAGTGATGCAACACTTGGATTTGCGAAGAAAGGTGATACGGCACGTGAAATATTAAACAAATTGGATTCGCTATATGAAAGGCAGAGTTTGGCGACTCAACTCACTATTGAAAAAAAATTGATTACTCTTAAATTCAAAGAAGATATTCCTTTGACTAAACATTTCATTCTTTTTGACGAAATGATTGTCGAACTTGAAGCCGCCGGCGAAACACTGAAAGAAACAAGTAAAATTGCTAGACTACTTCTGACCCTGCCGACGACCTACGATCCAGTTGTTACAGCAATTCAAACAATGGCTGATGATAAAATGACTCTAGCATTCGTGAAAACAAGATTACTGGACTACGAAATAAAATTGAAAAATGAAAGAAACGACACAAGTGGAAAAGTCTTACAAACAGAAGTTCAACAAGAAAAATCACAAAAACAAAACAGAAATGGAAAGAAATTCAACAATCATCGACAAAATTTCAAACAAAGATCTTTCAATAAATTCACACGAGGATTCAACTCTCAGCAATCTCAGAAAAACACGAAATTCAAGAAAAATTACTCAAACCATTTCAACAACTTCAATAATAACAATAGAAAGTGTGAATTCTGCGGACGCCAAAACCACGAGAAAAAGGACTGCTACTACTACTAGAAAACGATGCAACACTCAGAGGACCGTCAACGAACAATCCAGACAGTGCAAATTCAAAACACTGAGGGCGGTTTTGCATTCATGAGTGGAGTTGGAATGTCATCGAAAAATTCAACTAACGCAACAAATAAATTGACATTCATTTTGGACTCAGGAGCAACTGATCATCTGATTAATCGAGATGATGTCTTTTCAGAAGTATGGGATTTGCCAGTACCTGTGAAGATAACAATTGCGAAGAAAGACGAAGTTATCATGGTGACAAAAAGAGGATCCATAGAAGTGACAACAGACCAAGGAGTATCAGATGTTTTGGAGAACGTGCTCTACGCACCCGAAGTTCCATACAACTTATTATCGGTACGACGAATTCAGCAGACTGGTATGAAAATTATTTTTCATGAAAATGGCAAAACATCCATTCAAAGGGGTGAGAAAGTCATTGCAAATGGTAAGTTGCTTCATAATTTGATGTGTGTTGATTTATTCATTCAAAAGAAAATGTGTAATAATGCAAATGCAAATACAAACACATATAAACTTTGGCATGAGCGTTTAGGTCACATGGGCAAGTCAAAATTCCTAGAAATCAAAAGGAATAATTTGCTTTTTGATAGCAAAGAATTAGAAACTATAAATCCCACGAATGACATTTGTGAAGCTTGTGTTTACGGAAAACAAGCACGTCTCAGTTTTTCAAAAGAAAAAGACAGATCACATGTCACGAGACCTTTATTTGTCATTCATTCAGACGTGTGTGGTCCAATCACACCTCAAACAATTGATGAGAAAAGATACTTCGTGGCTTTCATAGACGAATTTACCCATTACACGGTTGTTTATTTATTGAGTCATAAATCCGATGTATTAAAACGGTTTCAAGACTATGTTGCCAAAAGTGAAGCACATTTCAATTTAAAAGTAGCTCACTTCTATTGTGATAATGGGAAAGAGTATCTCTCAAATGATTTTAAATCTTTCTGTACAGAGAAGGGAATTCAATATCATTTAACAGTACCCTACACACCTCAACAAAATTCCGTAGCAGAACGTATGAATAAGTCATTGACAGAGAAAGCGCGTGCTATGATACATGGGGCAGAATTGGGTAAAGAACTTTGGGAAGAAGCGATTCTAACCGCAGCGTATTTACTAAACATATCCCCGACTAAAGCTCTTCCAGTAAACAAGATCCCGTACGAACTGTGGCACAATAAAAAGCCCAGAGTCAATCATTTAAAGATTTTCGGAAGCACCGTTTATGTTCACGACAAAAATCGTAAAAGTAAATTTGACAAACGTTCATTTAAAGGAATACTTGTAGGCTATGAGGTAAATGGTTACAAAGTACTAAATCCAGAGACAAACAATTTTATTATTGCTCGCGATGTTATTTTTGATGAAATAAATTTCAAAACTTCGCGCCCTCTCGTACAAACTAAAGGGATTGAGAAAGAAAATTCCAATATTGAAAAACAAGTCAGAGAAACCGATCATAACGAAAATTCTAGTGTCATTAAAAGACGAAAACTAGAAATGGGTCAAAATTCAGAAACAAACGAAAAGGGAGAAAATGAAATCAACAAATCTGATATCCAAGCAGATAAAGTTGATGAATCGTCATTTTAAGACGAAACAATCTCTCAAGAAAGTTCGAAAGAAAACGAACTACGACGAAGTGTACGTCTTAAAAACATGCCTACTATTTCTTACAATAAAGAGCATTGTTCTTACATAAGTGCACAGTCGATCGTTTCTGATATTCCCAAAACATATGACGAAGTAAAAGATCGGGATGATAGGCTTGAGTGGGAGAAAGCAATGAAAGACGAAATTGCTTCCCTTGTAGAAAATAATACTTGGGATATTGTGACTTGTCCAACTGACAAAAACGTTGTAGGCTGTAAATGGGTGTTTGCAATTAAAAATGATATTTATGGAAACCCAAATAAATATAAAGCCAGACTTGTAGCCAAAGGTTTCAGTCAACAATATTTATTAGACTACAATGAGACGTTCGCACCTGTAGCTCGAATTACAACGTTTCGAATTCTCTTAGCTTTTGCTAATCAAAACAATTTATTTATTCACCAGATGGATGTGAAAACAGCTTTTCTAAATGGTCTATTAAAAGAGGAAATTTACATGCAAGTACCAGAAGGAATTAAAGCCGATAAGAATCGTGTATGTAAACTGAATAAAGCTATATACGGATTGAAACAATCAGCTCGATGCTGGTTTCAACATTTTGATAAAGTCTTCAAAGAACAAGGTTTCAAAAATTCCTCAGTAGACTACTGTTTATACGTTCTTGAAAGAGGTCACATAAACAGAAACATCTATGTCATTTTGTATGTTGATGATATTTTAATCATTACTTCTGAAGAAAATACAATGACGAATTTCAAACGATATTTGATGAAACAATTCTCAATGGTAGATATGAAAGAAGCAAAGTTTTTCTTGGGAATAAATATTGAAAGAAAGAACAATATTATTACTTTAGATCAAAATGCATACCTTGAAAAAGTTCTTGAAAAATTCAATATGAATGATTGCAATGCAGTTTCTACTCCTTTACCAGTCAAATTAGACTATACTGCATTAAATTCAGAGGTGACTTGTGAAGCACCATGTAAAAATCTAATAGGATGCTTAATGTATGCAATGTTGTGTACTCGACCTGATTTGAGCATAGCTCTCAACTTACTGTCCAGATTCCAAAATAAAAATAATAAGGAATTATGGCAACGTTTAAAAAGAGTTTTAAGATATGTTAAAGGATCGTTAAAACTAAAATTGATTTATAAAAGAAATGATTATAAAGACATGATAGTTGGCTTTGTTGATTCCGATGGAGCAGGTGATGAGCTCAATCGTAAGAGTACTTCTGGATTTTTATTCAAATTATTTGATCAAAATACGATATCTTGGAATACCAGAAGACAAAATTCAGTTGCTACATCGTCTACAGAAGCCGAATACATGGCTCTTTATGAAGGCGTAAAAGAAGCTTGCTGGTTGAAATCTCTATTAAGCAGCATTAATTTGAACATGTTTAATCCCATCGTAATTTACGAAGACAATAATGGGTGTATTGCAATAGCCAACAATCCCACAGATCATAAGCGATCAAAGCATATCGATGTAAAGTATCACTTTTCAAGAGAAAAGGTCGAACAAAAGGTAATAACTTTGAAATATATTCCAACAGGTCAACAATTAGCGGATGCGTTCACGAAGCCACTACCAGCAGTGCAGTTTTTGAAAATCCGGAAACAAATGGGTCTGGAAGAAATATAATTTTAAGCATTCATAATGAACAATAATATTAAGAATTACTAGTCTGATTAGGTTTTTCTTAATAAGGGGTTTTTCCCAATCCATGCAACAAATGTTGGACCATATCTTTATATTCCCCTGAGTAAAATTAAAGCTGAGTAAAATTATAAGCTGAGCGAGATTAAAAGCAAAAGAGCAAAATTTGACATTTATAATAATGGATTATTTTTGAGTGGGAGTATGGGAATATGAGCAAAAATAATCAATCAACCTAGAAATAAGTTTGATATGAAACACTATACGAGTTGAGAAAGAGAACGCGTGAGGTCTTATAAATAAAAGTACCATAAACGTGTTTATAAAATATTAAATATACAAATGATAAAAGTAATAAGAAACCGAAGCATAGAGACGTTTTCGTTCTATGAGCTCGAGTTATACTTTTGGTCTTTTCGTTGATCAGTCCTTCGACAGCTCTCATCCAGTAAAGACTAATAATAATAAAATAATATAATTGCTCTGCTTAAACTGAGTCTCTAACTTTATTTCACAACCTGCTTCCCGACATAACCCAATACTTTCTTTTCAATACTTGGCGTCAAGCCGCTACCGCGTCTCTTGATTCGTATCATCCATCTATACCATCATCATACTTGATGGATTTCGACGTTAATAACACAGCCACACAAAAAAATGCATTTTCGGGGTCGGGGATGGAGACACTTATATCCTTTAATATTTTGACCTGCTGAGGCCGAATCCGGGGACTGATCGACCTCAGCAGGATAGATTCAAGGCCATTGTAAGGTCAACTTGAGACAAAAACATTTAATTGGAGGAAACTACTAGAAACATCGGATTCTGGGGTCGTTCAATCCGAATCCGGAATCAGTTTGACCCTATCAGGTCAGGGTCAAGGGCATTTCAAGGTCAAATAAAAAAAAACTCTTTGATCGAAGAAAAGGATCAGAAATATAGGGTCTTGGGATTGCTTAATCCGAATTCAGAGTCATTTTGACCTTATCAGGTCGGGGTCAAGGTCAGTTGAAGGGCAATTCAAGTAGAAGTTGTTCAAATTGAGAAAACCACCACACAGACAAGTTTTTGGGGTTGCTAAATCCACATGTGAGGTTCATAGGATTCTATCATGTCACCGTTTTGTTATACGTTCAAAAAACGCCACAACTTGAGCTACTAAGCTCCATAATCTTGTCACTTAAGATTTAAACGTCTATATAACCAGATAACCATATAATCTAAATTCGGGTAACCAAACAACAGAAATTATTACATTGAAAGTCGAGGGATGGCATACCCAGCGCCAGGTGCCAAAAAAAAAAGCAAATTAAAATTCTATTCTACAGGATTTTGTCACGAATTTTATGATTACGCGAATATTAAAAATATCAAAAAATTCTGTTTAATTACCCGGTTCTGGCTGTGGCCCCTTTTCGAAGATCGAATATTTCTTATCAATACGATAAATTAACAAAACTACAAGGCTGTGCCATGTTAACTTTTTCGGCAGTCACAATAATTATTTTATTACAAATCGTACACACATTTGGCACAACTGAAGAGACTAGAGCCGGATTCACGCAACTTCCCTGTACATTGTGGAATTTATTTATTGTGATTTCAATAAAAACTCACGGGAAAATCCGATCGAATACACATGAGGCGTCTGACGTGTGTCAGCGTCTATATTTATGCTATATATAAACATACTTTATTACGAGAGGCACCACCGTCGATTCTGAGTTGGTCACGTAAGCTCGATGACTCTTAAATCTATATTAAAGCAGCCTGCCATGGCTGATGACATAATAGAATCGAATGGACCTCAAATAAGGATTCAGCGACCTCAAAAACCTGTAAGGATAATAATTTTCTCGGTTTGGATGATTTTTTCTTGGATTGTCCTTGAACTGAAAAGGTTTTTCTTTATTTTACCTTACAATGCCCTTGACCCCAACCTGAAAGGTCAAACTGATTCCGGATTCGGATTTAGCGACCTCAGAATCTTATATTTCTGGTAGTTTCCTCCGATTCAATGTTTGTTCTCAATTTGACCTTGCAATAACCTTGAACCCGTCCTGCTGGGGTCACACAGACCATAACTGTGTGATTTATATGGATGAGCAACGAGTCGAGCGCTACCATACGCAGATTTTGAACGGATTGACGATATTACAAGCTTTCATGTCGAATCAATTCCGAAAGATTCTTGAAACGGTTATATTCTTGAAGTTGGTTTGTAATATCCTGAACACTTGCACGATGCACATAGTGGCTTACCGTACTGTCCAACACATGACAAACCTCCGTACTCGCAACAAGAAAATCTGCTTGCAACCGTGAATGAGAATAACGGTATGTCATACACTATCGTGCATTGCAGCAGTGTTTGCAACGCGGGAAATCGCGAAAGTACATAGAGTTTTGAAATACAACCAATCTTCCTGGCTGCAAATATACATTCATACGAATACCCAGTTTCGTACGTTTGCGAAAAATGATTTAAAAAAAAATCTATTCAAATTAATGAACAATGCAGTTTTTGGAAAAACCATTTGGCGTCCCGATCTGATTCCAAACCGGATCACAACAGTACAAACTGCACCATCGTCCGGATATGGACGAAATCAGGAATTGACCGGGTTACCCCAAACAAGATATTTTTATTAGAATCGGATCGACGTCCTCATCATAACCCGGACAGTGATGTATCGTCCGGACACGGACGAAATCTGGATTTGATCGGGTTACCCGAAATAAGTTCTCCGAATTAGAATCTGATCTGCGTCCTGATCATGACACGGACAATGATATATACTTTATAATACAAATGCGGTGGCGTCACTGACACTCGCGGCGACCCAATCAGAATCCGAACCACTCTACGATTGTATAGATGGCGTGAACATTTATACGTTACAGGCGAAATCGGAATTCAACAGAGATGTCCCGCAGTGGGATTCTTACGACGATATCGATCCTGTTATCATTCTGATATTAAACACATGCAGGGCAATATTTTTTATTTTTGTTTGCCATGACTCACTTTTTTTCAAGCAAATTTTTCGTCTAAAAAAATCAACTCTAGCTTATCTCAATTTGAAAAATGGTAATTGCGTTTTTCCGTTATATGTTTGGTTATTAATTTATTCTAAATGCGTGCATTTTCTACAGACAATTATCCTTTTTCGAAATATTTGTATGATACGTTGATTATTTATGTGTTACGTTATATGTTGATTATGGTTCGAAATCGGATTCAAATTGTTGATAATGAATTATTTGAAGAAACTACAACTGAATTATCACAAGCAAATAAAAAAAGTATATTTGGACCCCCTAACAACAAAGAAATTGAATGCATTTTTCACATACAGCGCCAGGTTTTGTTAGGTTGAAAATTCTATTTTAATTGTTCAGTAATTAGGGACTTCGATATTTTTTTTTTTCAGGGAGCTAAAATTCCTGAACATTTTTTTAATAGAAATTTCAAATAAATTCTTCCACATGAAACAAAAATTACATGGATACAGATATGATATTTATTATTATAAAGTGATGCCACCTTTAACTTTAAAGAAAAGACAGGTGTGATAACGAAAGAAATGAAAAAATCTTTGTAAGTTACAAATAAAGTAACGGAAAAGTAGACTAACAAGGAAACTTAGGTAGGTGGACCCCTCCGATTTTGATCTAATGTGTATATGTCATAGTACATCGAATAAACGGTTTAAAGCGGTGAAAACAGCTCCCGAAGATGGGTACCTCACGGGGTGGTTTCTTAGTCTCGCATAGAAGCGCTTGATAGCATTTTTTTCATGCAATGCGTATAGAACTTCTAAATCGTGATCGTTATTAAAAATAAAAATAAAAATATAAGTCACTTGAGCAGCCTCAAAATTTTTTTTTTTAAGCTCGAATTTTAGAAAAGTTACTTTTTTGACCAGTACTAAAAGCTCTCAATGTTAATCGAAAAAATCACTGATTATCTGCTACAATCAAAAAAAAAATGGAAAGTATGTTCAGCAACCTCTAAAAAGATTTTTTTAGAGCTAAAACTTCAAGAAAACCATTGCTTCATCACGTACTAATATTTTTTCACGCCATTTCGAAATCTGGTACATATATCTTTTTGAAAAGTATATGAGGTATTCCACGTCAAACCGGCGGACTTTTTCCCTGACCCTCGCTGATTTGGTTAATTATTTTTTATATGATTATATGAAGTTTGAAAGATACCCTGGAATTTTTTCAGATTTTTCTGAAGAACCATTTTTGAAAAAAAATCCGAAAAAATCCAAAAAAGTCCAAAAAAAAGCCCCTTTTTGAAAATCTGAAAAAAAATTCTAAAAACCGCTGATTATATGCCAAACACTTTAAGCTACCGCCCGTAGTGGAAGTACAATTTTTTGTGTGTGTTAATCGGCTAATAACGTTGAAAAAATTCAAAAAATGCCGAAAAACACTTACTCTGGCCCAATAGTTGAATATTTTCGTACCCAAAAATTTTTTTGGAATATTTCAGACCAGTACAAAACAAAAAAAATTGAGCCAGGCAAAAAGTTGAGGTATTCATTCAATACTTTTATTCAATTTTATCAAACGATATGTGAATCTATTTTTTTCCAACTCTAGAAAAAGATCCTTCCATGACCGGTGTAACAGCTCCAAATATTGTACGTAAAATCTTATTATATTGGGAATTCGTAACTACTAGCTGATCAAGGTCCATTTTTTTATTCGATTGTTCGAAAATTGTGACGAAAATTGGTTTTAGGTACCTAAATATTCAACTATTGGGCCAGAGTAAGTGTTTTTCGGCATTTTTTTTAATTTTTTCAACGTTATTAGCCGATTAACACACAGAAAAAATCGTACTTCCACTATGGGTGGTAGCTTAAAGTGTTTGGCATATAATCAGCGATTTTTAGGAATTTTTTCAGATTTTTAAAAAGGGGCTTTATTTTGGACTTTTTTTGGATTTTTTTTTCAAAAATGATTCTTCAGAAAAATCTGAAAAAATTCCAGGGTGTCTTTCAGACTTCATATAATCGTATAAAAAATAATTAACCAAATCGGCGAGGGTCAGGGAAAAAGTCCGCCGGTTTGACGTGGAATACCTCATATAGAAATCAAAATAAATTGAGTTTTTGTTCTTCTTCTTGATTCTACTCGATTTTAATTGAGGTAAAAAAGTAAGTTCACTCTTAAAAACAAAGCGGAAGAATCGAATAAGAATAATCTAATTTTCCCAATAAAACCAGTTGGCTTACAAACATCTTTTTCCATTATTTTTTTTCTATCCCGTAACAAATGTATTGATAAGCGAATTAATAATTCAATCAATTAATCGGATCATACATTTCTAACGCATCTCTCTGGCACTCGGAAAGTTATCTTTTTTTCGTATGTATATGTTTGCTTTTTAGTGCTTTTGATTTGTGCCTTTCCATTATAAAGTAGAGATCAAAATATTGTCACCCTAATCGGTATGAATTTTTATTTTGTATATATCGATTTGCGAAATACAGGATAAAAGTTGAAAAATTTGAATTATTCTCCATAATATTCTTATATTACATTCAATACCAAATTCGAAATATTTTTTCTTGACATGAACTTTATGAATCAGTTTGTATAATGAAAATCATATTGCACAGAAATTCGTCAAGCAGCAACTGCACTATGGTAAATGGCTTCGGCAATTTACTATTGGAAGAACACGA
Source organism: Campoplex capitator (assembly GCA_037576405.1). Lineage (NCBI taxonomy): Eukaryota > Metazoa > Arthropoda > Insecta > Hymenoptera > Ichneumonidae > Campoplex > Campoplex capitator. The sequence continues at coordinate 697,776 of JARBWI010000630.1, read as the reverse complement.
AAACAGTAGATCTGTCGATAAAAGCTCCGTTGAAGGGTGTACAAAAGACAGTACGGATTTTTCGCATAATGGGAACTCAGATTTTGAGGAGAAATTTTCGAATCGTCAAGATTGTAACATTCATGCCTTTATTCATTCTCTATGGTCAATTTGGATATTTAGGAGGGAGAGGTGGGATTCATTCGCTATAAAAAAAGCATATTTAGGAAATTTTTCTTTTGACGATACAGTTAATATATGAGGCATTCCATGTGGTTTCGAACGGTCACAAAGTCGACCGGTCCCAAAAAAAATTCAATTTTGTCAAATTTCTTAATTATATAAAAAAGAGACGAGTACATTTTTTCAGAATTTTTGGATCACATTTCTTCGAGCTATTCAACATTCAAAATTTTTCCAAGTATCTTTATATTTCGAAATTTTACGATCGAACAGAAAAATGTTTCAGACAAAAAAGTTGCAGTTTTGCATATATTTTGTGAAAAAAATTTTGTTTGAATTTTTCGAGTTGAAAAAATGACTATTTTCATCATAAATATTCGAAAATAATTTTTTTCGGTCTGTATGCCACTCTCGATTTGTCTCAAAAAATTCCAGAATGTACTCTAAAATGTGTACAATAACAGGTAATTTTTTTGTGATGGCTTAATTTGTTGTTCCAGCGCTATGCTTTGTTTTGTTATTGTTTTTGGCTTTTTTTAGTAAAATCAAATATTAAAAATCATACTCCCAAATTTTTCCTACATTTTTAAGATAATAAACATCGATCAAAGTAATGAGTTATTTGAGCTTAATTATAATATATCGGTAAGAAATACAAAGTTGACCTTGCTATACGAAGTAACGTTCGTCGTGCCATATGAAAAAGTATCGTTGGCCGCCTAATGTAAACATTTTTTTACAAAGTAACGTGCGCCTTTTACATGCTTTAGTTCATCAACATTCCCCCTCCGTAGCGAAATACTACCGTGGTTCTCAGTGTATTTTGATTTTTGTGGGACCTGTCTCTTCACGAAGAGGATTTTAGCGTTCCAGCAGAATGGCATTTCTTTGCGAGCGCTCATGGCAAGGGACCAGCATGTGATGGCGTGGGAGGAACATTGAAGAGACTTGCCGCTCGAGCTTCAATGCAATTGCCGTTGGATAAACAGATTTTAACTCCTCGAGATCTTCTCGAATGGGCAGCTCAACCCGCAAATGTTCCTGCTATCACCGTTCGCTATTCATCCACTGATGATTACAATTATCAAAAAGAAATGTTGGAGTCGAGATTCAAACAACTAAAACCTGTACCGAAGACCCAAAAATACCATTGCATTATACCAGGACCGAATGGGACTCTACAATGCAAAAGATATTCGCTCGCTGCGGATTTCCTAACTTACCGAGTTTGGAAAAATAAATAGCTTAAAACGATGTCTTTCACTTTTTCTCAGTTCTTACATCAAGTTTAATGTTGACAACAAAAAGAAAAAAATATTTTAGAACAGAAAATGATTAATTTCATCATTGAATTTTTTCAAGTAATTATAGAGCGTAGCTTTCGAAAGAATTCAATAGAGTTCCATTTACGTTACCGATGAACTATGCTCTAATTAGCTCCAAAGTATTAACATTATTATTGTCAATGTTCTGTTATCTGAAAATTTGAGAGAAACAATTTGAGAAAAAATAATTTTTAATGATAATTGATTTTACAAAGAAAAATCAAAAAACATAATATTAAAATGATGCATAACGCTGGAACAACAAATTGAGCCATCACAAAAAAATTACCTGTTATTGTACACATTTTAGAGTACATTCTGAAATTTTTTGAGACAAATCGAGAGTGGCATACTGACCGAAAAAAAAATTATTTTCGTATATTTATGATGAAAATAGTCATTTTTTCAACTCGAAAAATTCAAACAAAATTTTTTTCACAAAATATATGCAAAACTGCAACTTTTTTGTCTGAAACATTTTTCTGTTCGATCGTAAAATTTCGAAATATAAAGATACTTGGAAAAATTTTGAATGTTGAATAGCTCGAAGAAATGTGATCCAAAAATTCTGAAAAAATGTACTCGTCTCTTTTTTATATAATTAAGAAATTTGACAAAATTGAATTTTTTTTGGGAGCGGTCAACTTTTCGATCGTTCGAAACCGCATGGAATGCCTCATATATTTATTTATGGAAGAAATCTACAATAAGAGGAAATTTGAAGAATATTCTAAAAAAATTTCATTAATATTAATAACAGTTATACAGAAATGAGCCATTGACAGCAAATCTTTGCAGACCTCTCAAAAAAATTTCGGTGAACTGCATAACTTATCACCGAATCATCTAAAATGAAAAAAAAAACAAAAAAAATGCATTGGTTTTTGATGGGATTATTTCAATAGAAACGCTTCTCTATGCGTGATGCACGATAAAATTTATTGAACTGGACTAACAAAAACTTTGCAGCAAAAGTTATGTGTCTAAACAAAAAAAAACACGGTTGCCATGCAAACCTAAACATGCAGATAGAGAACAAAAAAATAAGAAAGAGAGACGCGTCGGTAAAGACGATTTTTCCTCAACACTCCCGCTTTGGCTTTATCGATTAGTCTCGTTTTCTTCTGAGGATTGATGCTTTTTTCTGCAGACTCCTACTTCATCTCGATTGCGTTGGAATGACTGACGAGGCAACGGCTTTGTCATCATGTCTGCTTATTGCGCGTCCGATCCCACAAATTCCAATGTGAACTCCTTCTCGGCGTATCGTTCTCGCACGTAGTGATATCTGATATCAATATGTTTTACACGTTTGTGATAAACTGGGTTCTTCACCAGGCATATAGCACTCTGGTTGTCCATGTACAGCGTGGTGGGTATGTCCTTGATGTTGAGCAACTCTTTTAGAAGGGACTTCATCCAAATGATTTCTTTCGTTGTCTGACAAGCGGCCATGTATTCTGCCTCCGTTGTCGACAGAGCAACTGACTGTTGTCTCTGTGAGTTCCATGAGATAGCTCCCGAAGCTAATTTTAGGATGAAGCCCGTGGTTGATCGTCGTGTCTCAACTTCACCTGAATAGTCTGCGTCGCTGTAGGCCTTTTTTTGCCGCTTTCGTAGCGCAGTCCGTATTCCACAGTGCCCTTCAAATACTTGATAATTCTTTTCACGACTTTCCAATTTCTTGTCGTAGGATTCTCAAGGTGTCTGCTGGCTTGATGTACCGCGAACGTAATGTCTGGTCTCGTTACCACTAACAGGTACATCAGACTTCCGACAGCTTCACAATAAGGGACCGCTGTTTTTACGCTCTGATCTCCCGCTTGCACGAGAGAGCTCGAATCCTGATGCGGATCTGCAGGAATTGTGACGGGGTTCGCATCTTCCATCTTGAATTCCATCTTGAATTTCTCTAAAATTCTTCTTGTGGAGGTTCCCTGGTGTAAAAATATAGAACCGCCTGATTCGCGTTCTATATGCATTCCTAAAAATAGATTGGCGTCGTTGTAGGTTATTTGGAATTCCTTCTTGAGTTCTTCGAGGAGTTTTTCAATCTGATCCTGATTAGTCGAAACGATTAACCCGTAGTCTATGTAGATAGCTAATAGTATATTACACTACAAGGGCAGAAAGTTGAGATTCCTGCACTGCGCGTCACAATGCCCGAGGCGAAGCCGAGGGCATTTGACGCGCAGTTCAGGGCTCTCAAACTTCTGCCCGTGTGGTGTATACTATTTTTCTTCATAGCCGGTCGAAAGTACGGAGACAAAATATTAAATGTATTACATTAAAAAAAAAATTGATGCCTGCCCCCGACATTTGCGGCACGAGCGAAGCGAGTGCTGCTGGTCGGGGGGGGCAGGCATCAAATAAAAAAAAAACCTATGTAGACAATTAAACATTCTATCGAAAATTTTTAAAAATTTAACAAACATGAAAATTTTTTAATTCAACAAATGTGAAAATTTGTTAATTCAACTAACATGAAAATTTGTAAAATTCAACATGAAAATTTTTCAAATTAAACAAACAAAATTTGTTTGAATTGAACAAACATAAATTGTTTTAAATTAAACAAACGTAAAATGCAAATTAACAATAATATTAATGCGTACATTAGTTTTTTTTATTAAAATGTATATAAATAATTTAAAAAAAACCAATGTAGACAATTAAACATTTAATCAGAAAAATTTTTTAATTTATCAAACATGAACATTATTAAAATTAAACAAGCATCCAAATGAATTAAACAAACATAATTTTTTTAAAATTAAACAAACGTAAAATGCAAATTATCAATAGTATTAATGCGTACATTATTTTTTTTCATTTTTACCATGGTCACATGCATAATAAAAATTGTTAATTATGTCACCATGAAATACGCAGTTTTCGAATAAATTATGTGGATTTTCATTGACAGACAGATACTTTGATTTTTGTCCATTTATATGATGCTTCAAATTATGAATAACCAGCGTAAACAAAAGAGCAGCTTTGACGTCAGAGACAAAAAATGGTTAGGGACAACTGTCACCGGTGACAGTTGTGGGAGCCTCACATACAGCTGTGCGTGGAAAAAGTGTTTGCTCCCGCCGTCATTCAGTTGTTTTACCAATGCAAGAAAGTCGGTCTTTCTGCATCGAAATTGATGCGGAAAGAGCGTACTTTCGACCGAGGTATGAAGAAAAATTAATTTTTTACGTTTGTTTTTGCTTGTGAAGACGCACGGGTCCGCATTTGACGTTTCCAAATTAAACTTCTTCAGAAAACTCGTGAAGCGTTTGTTCCAGCACCGAGAGGACTGTTTGAGACCATATAGGCTCCTCTTCAGTTGACAGATCCTTCCTGTTCCGTCTTCGTATCCTTCCGGTTGATGCATATGAATGGTTTCCTCGATGTCACCGTACAGGAAAGCTGTTTTTTCATCGAACTGCTTTATTTGCAGTTGATCGCTCGTCGCTATTGCAAGAATAGCTCTTATAGAATCAAAACGGATAACTGGACTATGAGTCTCCTGGTAATCGATTCCCTCCCGCTGCTTGAATCCGCGCGCAACAAGTCTCGCTTTATATCTCTGAATATTCCCGTTTGCGTCTCTTTTTAGTTTATAGGTCCACCTACAGTCAATCGGTCTCTGATACTCGGTTGCTTCAACGAGTTCCCACACTTGGTTTTGCTTGAGCGACTCAAATTCCTCATTCATCGCCTTCTTCCACTGCATTGCCTCTCTACTCTCCGTAGCTTCACGATATGAGAATGGTTCCTGAGACTCAGCTATGAACAGATTATCAATGAAGTCGCGGTATCTTGAAGGAATTCTCAATGTCGCTCTTTCTTGCAGTTCGTACCTTTGGTTTTCAGGTTGGTTCCTTTTCGGTCCTGCTTGAGGCTCGGCCACCGCGAGCTCCGGTGGGTTTTCTTCCTGCTCTCCACCACTCCCTTGTGGTTCAACCTCTTGTCCATTGTCGTCATTGATCGCTTCACCATCGTTGTTGATATTCGCTTGATCATCCGGATCGTATTCTTCGATCAGCAGTACTGCGTTGTTATGCTGTCCATCTTGCGTGGTTTCTTTGTAGAGTTTTCCCGAGAAAATCACGTCTCTGACAATAGCAATTTTGTTTTCGTCTGGATACCATACCCGAAATCCTTTCGTTTCTTCACAGTAACCAATGAAATATCATCGTTTTGCTTTTGCGTCAAGTGCTCGACGCTGTTCCTTTGGGACATGTGTGAAAACTTCTTTACCAAAAACATGTAGATTCTTTACATCCGGCTTCTTTTGAAACCATAATTCAGACGGTGTTTCACCCTTAACGCTGCTCGTACCAGTCCAGTTTAATGTCGTTACAGCTGCATTAATTGCTTCTGCCCAGAACTCCGCGCCTAGGCCTCCTGCTAGCATGAGCGTTCGTCCTGCTTCTTTCAACGTGCGATTGTCTCTCTCTGCTGAGCCATTTTGTTCAGGCGTGTACGCCACTGTACTTTGATGTCGAATTCCGAACTTTTCGGTCAGCGTCTTCATTTCGTGATTGATGAACTCAAGCCCATTGTCTGTGCGAAACACTCGAATGCCTCCGGGACAGTGTTTGTCCGCCTTTTAGAAAAACTTCTCGACGCAGCTAGTAGTATCATTCTTGGTTTCAATGAAATAAACTTCGCGATAATGGGAGTAGTCATCTTTTATCAAGAGAAAATATCTTGATGCTCCAGAAGATTTTGTAGGCATAGGTCCACAGAGATCCGCATGTACGATTTCGCCTATATTCTTGGACTTTGACATACTTTCCGGAAAGGGAAGTCGATGCATTTTTCCCATGGTGCAAGCCTCACAAAACGTATCTTTATCATCCTTGACAGGTATGTGGGTCCTGTTTCTGTTTCGGTGAGCTTGGATCCTTTATATCAAATTGCATTTCATACAATTTGCCTTGGCGTATCCCAGTTGCAATTATGCGTCCATTCTTTATTAGTTCACAGACAGAACTCGTCGATTGCATCTCGAGTCCTTTGTCGAGAGCTGCGCCAACCGAGAACAAATTAAATTTTCATTTGGGTACGTACAGTACAATTACTAGATGATTCTCGACCCAAGTTTCGCCGTTAAACATCGCTACATTGATGCACCCCTTTCCGCGAGCCTTGATGCAACCTCCGTCACCGATGCGCACTTCCATAGGTGAATCTAGCGTCTCGTACGTCAGAAACCAATCTCTTCGACAAGACATGTGATCACTGGCTCCAGTGTCCAAAAACCAGGTAGTATATCTCGTGTTCGGCGAAGGTGCTGCGGTGAGTGCTACGCTCACTAAGCCTTCTCCAATCGGTTTCTTACCTGATGCCGTTCTATTTCCTGAGCCTCCCTGATCATCGTCACTTTTTCTCTGCGAACATTCTCTAGCCCGGTGTCCAGCTTCTCCGCAGACATAGCACTTCCCCGGCTTCATCGAACCTCTAGTCGTGCCTCTTGATTTGCCGTCTCTACCACGTTGAGGTTTTCCACGTTGCGCGTTGGATGCGAGAGCATTTCCATTATTATTGTCTCGTGCGATGTCTCTCGACTCTTCGGTTATGAGCCTTGATTTTAGGTTGTCGAGAGTCCGCTCTCCCGCTGGCATCGAATCCCACGAGCTAACGAAGTATCTAAAGCTTTCAGGTAGCGTCATCAGTACTTTCGTAATTACCATTGATTCCGAAATCTCCTCACCCATTAGTTTGAGCCTATGCGCTATATCCTCCAACTTTGCAATGTGGGTTGAGACATCATCTGATTTCAGCTTCGTGGCGTTGTATCATTCCTGTTGGAGCATATGTATGCTCATGTCAGATTTCTGCTCGTAGATCGAAGATAATTTTTGCCACATTTCCGCTGCTGAAGTGCAGTTTATTATGTGGATTGTCGGCTTCGGTTCAACTGTTGTCACGATGACCTTTTGTGCTGTAGCGTCTATTTTCTTCTATGCTGCTAGTTCTCGAACGTACGTGGCTTGCGTTGTAGCGTCCGCTCTTGCAGCAGGAGCCGGTCTCTCGCTTGTTCCCGATGCAACTTCGTACGCACCATGCGAGTTCAAAATTACTCAGACTTGAAACTTCCAAATCGGCCAGGTCTCTTTGTTTATTAGCTTAGTAACTCTTGTGAGGTCGCTCTCCATTTTTGACTATTATTTATTTCCACTTTTGCACTCGGCGGGAAAATAGTCTCGAAATTCAAGTGTCTAAAAGTTTTCGCGTCACTGATTTATCGATTCACTTTTCAAAGAAATATTTATCGTACTGTTTATCTGGGCCCATAACCTTGTGGGATTATTTCAAAAGAAACGCTTCTTTATGCGTGATGCACGATAAAATTTATTGAACTGAACTAACAAAAAACTTTACAGAAAAAATTATATGTGTCTAAACAAAAAAAACACGGTTGCCATGCAAACCTAAACATGCAAATAGAGAACAAAAAAATAAGAAAGAGAGACGCGTCGGTAAAGACGATTTTTCCTCAACAGTTTTTAATTTTCCTGAGGTAACGCTGTCGAGTTCGTCATTAATTTTTTATCATTTTATAATAATAAAGTTGCCGATTTTTTATTGAAAAATCGGTATTTGGACTTTAAAGTGTGACCAAAAATAAAAAAATTAATTTAAAAGAAAAAAAAACACTCGATATCGTGACCTCAAAAAACTTATTAACTAATATAATCTTATTGGTGTTTTTATTTTAGATTATCCGGTGATGAGTTATGTGGTTCATCGCAATGTAACTTCTTTTGTGGCGTCTGAATAGATTTGCTCTCAGTGACTCATTTTTCAATAATTATTAATGAAATTTTTACAGATTATTCTTTAAATGTACTTTTATTTTGCACTAATTATATAAATAATTAATAAATGGATATATGTAACAAACCTAAAAATTCCCCTAGGGAAAAAAAGGTCGGGACAAGTACATTGATGTCCCCTTGTTTCCTGATGATATCAAAAAAGTGTGAAAAAAAATTGCATCAAAAAATCATGAATCTTACTGAAAATGATTTCATCACAATTGAAAAAAAAATTCACAAATCAGCAAGAAACATTATTTAAAAAAAAAATAATAATAAATCTGTAATTATTTTTGAAAGTGAAAAAAAATTCAAATAAAACGTGAGAAAATCTTAAATACACCATTCGAGAACATTGCAGACGTAAATAACCAAAAAATTTTGTTTGAAAACATTTAAAAAACTGATGCCCCATTCTTCTTATCTTATTAAAAAGGAGGAATGACTTAATGAATTGGAATAGTTCCCATGTAAGTTACGTACAGAATTAAAATTTACGATATCATTTCGAGGCCAAGTATTTATTGGTAATTCGGAATATTCATTCCTATGGGATGCATAAAGAATTTGAAACAGTTCTACTGATAAATCAAAAAAGTTACCAAACTACGTGCAGTACCAAAATTCATGATATCAACTCGAGGCCAAGTATTTATTAATAATTCGGAGTATTTATTCCTACGGGACGCATCAGAAAGTTGAAAAAGTTCTGAAGAATTTTTTGTAAAATGCCTAATCCAAAAAAATCACGTCAAAGAGGAAGTCATTTGTTACTTTATGGTGGTAGAGACTCATAAGAAAATCGATTCGTCTCCGACTTTAATGATCCCCTGATATCATTCACAACATTCGACGTCGATTGGATCGGTACAAATTATGTTTAAATACGTGTTAAAAGTACTTGTCCGGCCCATCACTTTTTATTCAAACTGCTCATTCAAATCAAAATCAGGGCTCTTGAATCAGGGGAATAATAATCAGGGAATTGAGAAAAATACCTTCAGGTATTTCGACTTAATTGCATCTAATTGTAAAAATTCGTAATTGAACTTTCCTGTAATATACAAGGGATTTTATTGTGCATCCATGAAAAAATGTACTTCACACAATAAAAATTTCTAACCATCTAGGATAACCCCCCAGATTATATTGCAATGACGACATTTTTTACTCCTCATTTCTTTCAGCGGGCAATTCTATTCGGTATAAGAACTAACCAATACTATTGCTGAGAACATTAAACTGATGATACGTTGCATTCCAAAGATTTTCGAGTTGATTTACGGAAACAATTTGATTCAGTTAAAATCATTGTCAAACGTTGAGTTTGACACGAGCGTTTCCTGGAATTCGAAGAAATTTTTTTTTCATGTTGACAGACGCGGTCGCGGCTGGTATTACTATTTCATCAAATTAACACATGGATCAACTTTCTTGATTTGGATTTGAATAAAAAGTGATGGGCCGGACAAGTACTTTTAACACGTATTTAAACATAATTTGTACCGATCCAATCGACGTCGAATGTTGTGAATGATATCAGGGGATCATTAAAGTCGGAGACGAATCGATTTTCTTATGAGTCTCTACCACCATAAAGTAACAAATGACTTCCTCTTTGACGTGATTTTTTTGGATTAGGCATTTTACAAAAAATTCTTCAGAACTTTTTCAACTTTCTGATGCGTCCCGTAGGAATAAATACTCCGAATTATTAATAAATACTTGGCCTCGAGTTGATATCATGAATTTTGGTACTGCACGTAGTTTGGTAACTTTTTTGATTTATCAGTAGAACTGTTTCAAATTCTTTATGCATCCCATAGGAATGAATATTCCGAATTACCAATAAATACTTGGCCTCGAAATGATATCGTAAATTTTAATTCTGTACGTAACTTACATGGGAACTATTCCAATTCATTAAGTCATTCCTCCTTTTTAATAAGATAAGAAGAATGGGGCATCAGTTTTTTAAATGTTTTCAAACAAAATTTTTTGGTTATTTACGTCTGCAATGTTCTCGAATGGTGTATTTAAGATTTTCTCACGTTTTATTTGAATTTTTTTTCACTTTCAAAAATAATTACAGATTTATTATTATTTTTTTTTTAAATAATGTTTCTTGCTGATTTGTGAATTTTTTTTTCAATTGTGATGAAATCATTTTCAGTAAGATTCATGATTTTTTGATGCAATTTTTTTTCACACTTTTTTGATATCATCAGGAAACAAGGGGACATCAATGTACTTGTCCCGACCTTTTTTTCCCTAGGGGAATTTTTAGGTTTGATATCACGGCTTTTTTTCTTAAAAATTCCGCAATCTTTTTTTGATAATTACAAGATTTTGTTTTAAATTTTCATGGGTTATTTCGTTAGTACATTTTTAAAGATTCTAGGCTCATGGTACAGACATGCCTAATGTAAAAATTGTATATTGCGAACTTTTTTTCGCACCACACAGGGGTAGAGTTCCAGGTGCGTTTTTTTATTAACATGGTATCCCCAAAAGGCCTAATCTACATCTCACCTCTTGCAAATTCGTTGCTAATTCATCCGTTGTTGGACCGTCTCTGAAAGTTAATACGCGTAACGACTGGGGTTATCGATGAAATTCAAGTCAACATGCTACGTTGAAAAATAAAAATGATAAATGGAAAAACGTTATCTTGGCTTATCTCCAGGGTGATTGGGATTTTTTTCCTGCAACAGCAGTTTCTTTTGTCTCTTTGAGACGGAAAAGCATGGTAAAATTTCGATTTTCAGCCGAGATATGAATTTCAGTTTCTAACATCCAATTTCATTATGAAAACTCGTTTTTTCACGATATTTTTATTTAAAAAACGTTACCTTAGCTTGTTTTCAGGGTGATTGGGATTTTTTCCCTGCAACTTCAGTTTCTTTTGCCCCTTTAAGACGCAAAAGCATGGGAGAATCTCGATTTTCAGCCGAGATACGAATTTCAGCTTGTAACATCCAATTTCATTATAAAAACTCGTTTTTTCACGAAATTGTAAATGAAAAAACGTTTCTTTGGCTTGTCTCCAGAAAGATTGGGAGTTTTTTCCCGCAACTTTAGTTAATTTTGCCCCTTTAAGATGGAAAAGCACGGAAGATTCTCGATTTTTAGGCGAGATATGAATTTCGGCTTTTAAAATACAATTTAACCCTTTAGCTGCCATTGTAGCAAATTTGCTACGTCTACTTTCACTTTGCCTGTAAAAACATGAAGACGTTATAGCGGACGAATTAGTTTGCAGTGTTATCAATCCATGCTAGATAGAGCTCCAGGTGCCAGGATAGCTTGAAATTCAAACGTAAACATATGAATTATTTCAATATAGCGATAATGTAGCCGTGAAAATATACGATGCTTGGCATCTGCTGTCCGTTTTCGATAAAAAAAAGTAAAAAAATAGACATTCTCGAAATATTTTCTCATGGAATTGGATAAACGAAGCTTGACTAGACACACTAAGCTTTGAAGATTCGTGATTGAATTGGAATAATAGTTCGAACTAAGAGTGTAGAACCGTTCATGCAGGAAATTTTCTACAGTTCGAAAACACTATTTCCCAGGCCCTTGTCGATGAAATTATGGTTGAACATTCATGGTCTACCCTTTTTCAGCTATACTACCAGAGGGAATAATTTGAAGCCGTTCAGAAATAGGTGTGGCCGTTAAAGGGTTAAGGATAAAAACTCTTTTTTTCACGAAATTATAAAAAAAAATAATTTCACTTTTTAACAATAACGAGGTAAAGTCTTGATATTCTTTATTACCTTTGAAGGAATACCATGAGAATAAGAGGTGTCAGTTTTTCTCATATTCTCGTTGAATTTCAGAGAGTTATAGCAGCATTTTATGGGTACTTCGAAACAACATGTTAGGCAATGCGGACAAATTCAAACCAGAATCCTGCATTAGAAATTAAAATAAGTTATCAAAACTGTCAATTGAGGACAGTTGTGTCAGTTGCTTTAGTCTTGCTCAAATCTCAATGCTATCAGAACCATGGCGACCATGGAAGGAACTTTTTTTTTGTTGAACACAAAAAATGTTTCAACTTATTATGCCGAATCGTAGCCGAATATGGAACACATGTACGGAAATTTTGCACATGTCGCTTTACAAAATTTTCAAAGTTCATATCCATCTGCTGCATTCCGATGATACATATTTTGATACTTTCAGAAAAAGAGCCTCCGACGACTTGCTGCAACAGATTTTTTCATTCATTTTGCCAAAATAGAGTTTGAAGGGTGAAGAAACATAATGTTCACTCAATCTAACAAAATGGGAAACATTTTGATGTATTCATCGTGTTCTGAAGCCGGAAATTTGTATTCTATCCAAAAATGTTCTTCCGATGAATATTTGTGACCATATTTGAATATCATAATACTACCATCAATGATGAAAAGTGGAAATACTTACAAATAGCACACATGTTTCTTCATGAATTGACAAAGTTTGCAGGTATCCGCTGCATTCCAGTTATCTACATTTTGATACTCACAGAAAAAAGCAGCGGAAGACTTTTCAAAACTACTTTTTGAATTTAATATGCCAGAACTAAAGAGGGAGAGTGAAAAAAATACAGCGCACTTCAAACTCAACGGAAATGAGTAGCCGAATACTTTTGTAACAAATTTTTCAATTCATATGCCATAGTCGGAGCCAGAAAGTGGAAATACTTGGCACACAAGCCGCTTCACAGAAATGTCCAAGTTTTTAAGGATCCGCTGTATTCCAAAATGAATCGAAATTTGATACCATCAGAAACAGAGCATCCGAAGACTTTCTGAAATAATTTTTTGCAATATATTATGAGAAAAGTAAAGTAAAAAAGAGTAAAGCATAGTGCATTTTAGACCCAACAAAATTCCGAAGTGTTTTATGTATTTTTCTTAAGATTTTTAAGACAAAAATTCAGATTTTATCCAAAAATGAGCAGCGGAAAACTTTTTATAATAAATTTTTCAATTCATAATGCCAAAATTAGAGAGAAAAAGTGAAAATCTATGGCTCATATGTTGCTTCAAGAAATTTTCAAAAGTTGTAGGTATTCATTGCATTCCGATGACAGAATTTTTCATATTATCAGAAAAAGGGTATCCGAAGACTTCTCCCGAAACAACTTTTTATATTTATTATACCACAAGTAAAAGGGGGAAATGGAAAAACAAACATAGTGCACTTCATCCCAGCAAAATTCAGAAAATTGAGATGTATTTATTGCATTTTGGCAACAGAACATCCATGACTCATATGGTGCTTCACAAAGTTTTCAAAAGTTGTAGGTATTCTTGACACAACGCACTTCAGTCCAACGAAATTGGAAAATTTTTTATCTGTCCATTCCGTTTTCAAGCCAGATATTTCCATCCTATCCAAAAATGTGCCGTCGATGACTTTTTATGATATTTTTTCAAACTCTTATTACCACAATCAAATCTAAAAAGCGGAAATACTTACAATTAGCACACATGTCGCTGCAAAAAATTTCCAAAGTTCGCAGGTGTCCGCTACATTCTAATTATTTATTTTTTGATACTAATAGAATAAAAACAGCGGAAAACAATTTGAAACTACTTGTTCAATTCTTCATGCCAGTACTAAAGAAGGAAAGCAAAAAAACACAGCGTACTTCAAGTCCGACAGGATTCAAAACTTTTTCAGGTATCGATGGGGTTTCAAAGACAGCAATTTAGATCCTAGCTGTTCAAGAACAAGCTGCTGATGATTTTTATCACAAGTTTCCCAATTTATATGTCACAATTGGAGCCGAAGAGTGGAAATACTTGGTACACATGTCGCTTGACAGAAATTGCAAAGTTTATAGGTATCCGCTGTCGATGATACAAATTTTGATACAATCGAAAAACAGCACCTGACGACTTCCTCAGACCAGTTTTCCAAATTTATTATGACACATTTGCAGAAGAAAAATGAAAGAATATAGCGCACTTTGAGTCTTACAAAATTCAGAAACTTGGCATGTCTACGCAGCCATTCACAGACAAAAATTTTGATAGCATCGAAACATGATAAGCCGAAGGCTTTTTGTAATGCATTTATCAATTGCTCATGAATAGTGTAATCACTGAACATAAATATTCCTGTATGAAGATGTGAAACACTGTAGGTGCTCGCTACATCTCAGCAATACAAATTTTGATACCATCAGAAACAGAGCACCCGAAGACTTTGCAATATAACTTTTTGAATTCATTATGCACAATCAGAGCAAAAGTGAATAACTGAGCATACACTGGACAGAACAGATTTTTATCTCATCTATCAATGAGCGACTGACGTCTTTTTGTTACAAATCTATGAACTCATGTTGCCACATTGGAATCGAAAAAAAAAGAAATGCACAGCATGCATGTGTCCAACAAACTGATGAATCATGGTTTTAATACACTGCATACGGATGAGAGGACATAAATGGACCAAACTAAATAACGAAAAAGACGACAGCTAGGCTTGTTAGATAACGATGACACAATAAATCCAACTAGCAAACATTTATTTTGATTTTTTATTCGAATTTATCAATATACATACAATAATAGCAAGTTCCCAAAATAACATTTCTGATTCGAAGTTATAGGTTAACGAACCTATATTTTTCGCGGCTCGGTAATCAAAACACTTTATAAATATTTTTCACAGACGTGTAGCACACATTTATTTCAATTTTTTATTCGAATTCATCAATGTTTATATAATGATTACGTGTTTGCAAAATAAAATTTCTGATTCGAAATTATAGGTTAACCTATAGATTTCTCGCGGCTGGGTAATTAAATCACTTGATAAATATTTTTCACGAACGTATAATTTTATCCTATAAATTTAAGCTTAACACTTAATCGTACACTGAACTACGAAATAACTTCAAACTCGCACATCCCGCACTGTTTATGAGACACTGATGAAACTTTTCAAAATATAAGGAGGGCTTCACTTCTGAATTCGAGTGCTGTTGACACCGTCGTAAAGTTAGCCCCAGGGACATGAGGCCTTTGATGATAGTATTATATATATATGGGTGTCGTCAGAATCAACCAATCAGAAACTCGAGAGACACTTTCAGCTGGCTTTGGTGTTGTATACAGACACGTCTGATTCTTGAATGTGTAGGTGACTTTTGCGTGATTTTGAGCCCGTGCAAAGTGTTTTCTCAGCATTTACGTCACCGATCGTGCTAAATTTGGGCTCATTCGAAAGATAATTTCTCAATGAATCTCCAGTCCAATTTTCAAGGCCCCAAACGACTTGTGAGCTTCGAAAACGAACAAAATGATGTGCCAATTTTACCCCCACCACCGCGAAAAGTTTTGTTTCGAGAAAGTATAGTCTCGGCGAGCCTCGGGCCAGCAGACGACAAAGCTGTCAATGTACTTGTCCCGAGACTCTACCGAGTCTCTTGAACTGTAAAAAAAAAACGATCGAAAACATGCTTTTTTACAGCAAATTAGCCTGACCCCCCCCCCCCCCTCCCCTTCCAATCCAATTGAGATTCCAACAGCATAGTTAATGAAAACCAATTAATTTTTGTGAAAAATATATTAAATAGCAACTTAAATGAATAAAAATCGACATTTTTTGGACCCCTTAACAATTTTTTTTTTATGCTCCGAAGCACAAATTATACTCATATAGAACAAAATAGGATTTTAGTCGGGAAACCATAAGTTTTCAAATGCGAGATAAAAATGTTACTAGTCGAAGAGAAAGGAAACAGTGTAAAATGAATAAAATGCTATCAACGAAGAACAACATCCGTACGATATTAATATTGCATATATCTCACGTTAAATGCAATGTATTGTGACGGTTTTTTATTTTATACCGTCCCTTAAAAATAATTCGAGCGGAAAAGCTCGCTCCCGTCTCTTTTGCTCGGTACTCCGGCCACGCAGCGATCTCACAGGGCTTGCCTAGAGCGATAATTTATAAGAATTAAACATTAATTGCGTCCCGAATATTATCAATTCTTTTTCATGATGAGCTACTTCGGAAGGCGAAAGGAGGACGAGAAATATTCAAGATGTCTCGGAATTATCATCAAATAAGTCGTACGAGGTGAGAGCAAAGGGAACGAAAAATGAGGTAGCGGCCAATCATCGTTATATCAACACGTATTTCGAGCGGAGCTCATACGTACGGTCACCTCTTACTCCCCTCAAAAATCCCGAAGTCGTTTGAAGGAGTTTCCGTCGACAAGGATCGGGAGAGTTCGGGAATATTTCGAACCATGGAATACTCGAGAAAGTTCGAGAATTGAGATATCGTCGGTTAACATCGTTGAACAACACCGATTTCGAAAAATCAGGGCGGTAGTAACACGGGCGATCTTCGATATTATATCCTCGCGCCAAAAATCCGCATCCTGCAAAATTTATATTTTCCGAACAGTCATTATTTGAATTTTTCCCTCGTCAAATACGCCAAAAGAAAGAATTAAGGGTCCGTCGTTCTCACATCGTTGTAATAGTCGAGCTAGGGGTAAAAACGTAAAATAAATTACGATGTATAAAATCTCGATAATTAAAATCTTGCGGGGCCCCGTCTCACGCTCGCATACATTTTTCGCGCGACGGACCTGTCAATCAGTTCGAGAACATTCGCGTTAAGTGAGGAAGGGGGGAGGGAGAGCCCACTGTCCTAACGACGATTCCCGATTTCGTCAGACTTTTGTTGAGTATCGAGCAGGACAGACGTGTCACCCCGTTTTCCGAAAACTCGTAAGTTCCTTCCATTTCGCTTTCCGAGTCGGTAGTGAGCTATTATAAATACGAAAAATAGTATTGTAAATCGGGATTTGTAACTGTTAATAAAAAGAACGTAGTCCTCGACTAAAAACTCGAGAAAATCGGGCGCGAACGCGGCTTCGCCTTGCACGTGTGACCCTTACGGTTTTTCGTGCACTCTTGGCCTTCGTGAAGCATCTCACAATAAAAAAATAATTTATTGAATATCAAAAATCGTGGCCGTGTATAAAAGTCTCTTTTGTCGCGTTATTGGGTATAATTATCCCCGGTTAGCGTAAGTTGTAATCCGGGAAAGAAAGATCGCGTAATGATACGAAAAGTGTGTGAAAGTGTGTGAGAGTGAGTGAGAGAGAGAGAGAGTGGATTGAGACAAGTATTTTCGCGACGATTCGCGACTCGGTCGAGTAACCGATTATCGGGGGCTCGAGAATTCTTTTTGGAGAATTCAACAATTAAAAATCGTTCTTGCTTGATTACGAGTAGTTCCGTAACAAGCAAAAATCCGAGCTTACGTAAATTGTAAAGTGTGTAGGGTCTCAATCGTGTGAGAGTGAGTGAGAAAGAAGAGTGAGTGTACGCGGTCGTTCTTTCCTCGTGGTTCGTAGAGTCACGCGATTGCTTTATTTCCATCCCGGTTAATTTTCAATTCTTTTCTAATATTAAATGTGAGTCAGGCGCTTATTCTCCCGAATTGTACAGTG
Source organism: Campoplex capitator (assembly GCA_037576405.1). Classification (NCBI taxonomy): domain Eukaryota; kingdom Metazoa; phylum Arthropoda; class Insecta; order Hymenoptera; family Ichneumonidae; genus Campoplex; species Campoplex capitator. The sequence continues at coordinate 679,978 of JARBWI010000630.1, read as the reverse complement.
AATATTATCTTTTGTAAATCATTAAAATAATAACGGACCATATTAAAATTATTTAACTTCAATTTAAAACAATATAGTGTCTTCGATTATTTTCGATTTCTACCCCGCCCATCCGCTGAAATTCGCCGGTCAACAGTCTTTCTCTCTCTTCGTTGTCGAGTCGCTTTGTGACTGGCGCCCACGGGAAAAATCGACAAAAAAGTGAGCGAACGATTTTTGTGACATTGGGTATTTTTCGGAATAATAAAATTTTCGTCACAGAATATAATATTGGAGATGACAATTTATACAATTTATCTCGAAAAAAAGGAAGAAAAAACAACTGGAAAATATCTATCGATGATTGAAAAAACATTTTACAAAAAAAAAAAATATGTAAAAATAGTAAAAAAAAACTGCGTATGGACCCATTTCATACTGTTACGTATTGACTAACTTTTAATGAATTATTAATCATGGGAACGGGAAAATCAATAACTTGCGAACAGAAATTGAAATGAAGATACACGGTAATAAAAGCAGGAGACCATAAAAATGTATAACTAAATCCTTTCACTCAAGTGTCACAAACACTAATCAAATTTTTATGGCGCCAAGGCAATCAACGATTTAGATCAAAGGGAAACCAGGGTAATAAAAGGAAAAACCATTAAATGCAGATGAAAGGTAGCACATAGGGGGAAGTTAATATATTCAGGGAGCGACGCCGTAGCCTAGAAACGCCAAGAAAAACACAAATATTTGAGAGGCCGAAATTCACGAAAAAGCCAAATAAGGTAATCTAATCTGATAGGCCAAATGCACATTAAAATCAGCAACTGGAGCCTATAATTGGTAGATATTGGGCATATGTCAATGCGCAAGCCATAAGTGGGGGATCTCGCATAGGGTTTTCAATAGGGACAAAGGTTATAAAAATGGGAGCACAAGCGGAGGAGTGCAGTTCATCAGTCAAATTTGCGAGCTCCAAATTATAGTCAGAGACTCTGTCCAAGAACCCACTTACAATCTTTTTAACGAATATACTAAATCGGGACTTAGAAAAAAAAGGTCCAATCAAGTATCAAAAATTCCAAATCTGTTCTTCGAGTTCAAATAATAAAGAAAATACTAAATCTTGTAAATAGAATAGAAACATTAAACTAGTGTCTACGTTATCCATAAATAATTATAAACGCCTGAAAGGTACAAGAGCACGATCTAGTCAACCTGTAATCCGCGTAATAACGCAAGTTTTGCATCTCGCACAAAAAACTATAGTGGACGCTTAGTCCACCTCTTCGAATTAAGAATTGTAACTAATCTACGAATTACATCAAACTACGACGACGGCCTGTAAACGGAAATTGTAACGATACAAAGGAGAAATCCGACCAATAAATAAACGACAAACTAATTACGCGCTATCAGTGAGTATACTCTTTCTTGAATTGCTACTGAACATCCTCCTGCATGCCGTCGGCTTGAATCAATCACTCTCGTCATATTCATTTACACCCTCATATCGAAGACGTAGACTCTCGTCCCTGGGTAGAGGACTTAATTGTCTTGACCCGAAAGAAGAGTCAATACCGTGTTGCGTACTCGAATAACCCAAGAACTACACGGGGACGTAACAATACCTCAAAAAGCTTACAGTGAGAACATCCGTCTTCAGAAAACAAAAATCGACCCTGATAGCCAATCGAACCCTGATAGCCAGTATGCGGTTGAATGACAGCACGGGGACCGCACGCGACAGTATTCTTAATACAAACTGCTCGAATTTTGGCTTAGCCATTCAACGGAACGTCAACAGCTTGGATGATATGAAAAAGGCTGTATTGGCCACTTTTTATCATCTATGCTCCACTGATCAGAATTCTCAACACGAGTATTGTCCACCAGGCAAAAACAGTTGATGTTGAGAAGCATATCTTTCCGATTTACCAAGATCTGTCAAGGGACGATTTACTCGAGAGATGCTTGGGTGGGCATACCCAAAATGCCAATGAAAGTTTCAATTCAACGATTTGGAGTTGATCTCCAAAGCACTTGAATTCAGGACTAAAAATCGTCGGAATTGCATCATTTATTGCGGCTGGACTTTTCAACGAGGGATATTCATCGATTTCGAAAACTATGCTCACCATGAATATGATAGTTGGAGTTCAGTGCAAGAATCATGCTAAGGACGTTGACGCTCGCCGGGTGCAGCGACAGGAGCGGCGGAGCTTCCTATCGATCAAAGAGGCCCGGAAGGCACGAAGAAATCAGATGGCCGGCCAAAATGAATTCTTTGAAGAAGCTGAAGGGTTATTATATGGCTCTGGAATCGCTGATTAGCCGGTAAGTAATTGTTATGATGGACTTTTCTTGTGACCAAACTTAAGGAGCGACTTACTCAAAACCATATTTTTCAAATTGGCTGCCACTTTCACGTAAAAACTTTTCGACGGATCTTAACCAAATTTGGCACACGATTGAAGGACAACAGTACCTTGTCGCTGAACCTAATTGTTTAAAAAAATCAGCTAAAAAAAGTGTTTTTTTATGACAAATTATACAAAAAAATTCATAAAAAATTGCTAAATCTATCTAAAAGTCGTATAATTCTTCCAATTTTATATTTATTGCTACTTTTTTAGGTTCAGCGACAAATTATAAGTGTTTTGAATGAAACAATTCAATCGTATTGGTTTCAGATTGTTTTGAATGAAACAATTCAATCGTATTGGTTTCAAATGAATACAACGAACACCAGAGTGGCCGCCTTTTCGGAACTCTCGAGTCGACCTGCTCCGAGTCCAGCAGGATATCTCCATCGTTTTTTATTTTTATAAAAATTTAAAAAAACGCTATGGTATAAAAAAGTACACTTCGATAAGTGCCAGAGTTGGTAAATCGTGGGATAATTATTTCCCTTCCCAAAAAAGATCGGCAATATCAGCGAATTTTTACCGTTGTAAAGGTATCTCCCCCTTAAATCTGAATGAATTATCTTCATCACATTTTGGATCATGTCAAAATATATTAGACTCACCTCTTGGGAATAAAGAACCATACAAGAGTAAGTACACTCATCGCAGCGAATCCTCCATAAATAGAATTTTCGGTCGATAAATTTAGCAACTCTGTTCCGAAGTGCGTGAACAATTTGGGGGAGAACATAATAGCGACGCCGCCCAGATGAATCCACAAAATCTCCGAAGTTATGCTTCCGACGTCAAATTCTGTGGTTTGTACATGCTAAAAAAAGTTAAAGCTTAGACACACTACAGCTTTTGATTTCGTAGAAATTTTCTTACATCATTTTTTTCGTTTGACTGGTCCCTTTTCCGATTACTTGTAATAGCAGTGACGTCCTGTAGCTTAAGCCACATCGAATAGGCCTTAATGAAAAGACTACCGATTATTAATACCAGGCAGGGCATGTACAATCCTGTAAATGAAAAGAGACATTCATTAATATTATCTCAATAATCAAATGACATAATATGTCGAAATAGTCGAGGAAAAGATCGAACAAGACATACACAACCGTCGGAAAGTTTCTGGACAAAAGTCCAAAAAAGTTCGGGCACTCTTTTTCGTGTTATTCCGTCAATAATGTAGATAAATGAATTGAATAAACGGCATTTTAAGGGAGAGAAATCCCATTTCATTTTACATTTTTTTGAAAAAATTTTGCGATTTTTTTTATGACTTGGACGTCATTTTGAAAAAGACCATCTTTCGTCTTTTTTTTTCCCTTTTACAGAGCGACCGCGTTATCAGTAGAAATTTTTTTTCAAATTTCTTCAACCGGATCTTGAAAAGGCAAAGCTTAAGCTTTAATTTCGTTTTTTTTTTAATGCAGTACGATTTTTCCGAAAAAAGTTATCATGTTTTTGGCGAAAAAAGACGGAATTCAGAAATTCCTGCATAACACGAAAACTATCACACTTAGAAAAAAATCTCAGAAGAGTGAAAAGTTGCTTCTCAAATTGTTCTTGTCACTAGATTTTATTCAGATTTTTTTTCCAATTTTTTTTTTTCATTGATTTCAGTCGAACTCCAGGTATATCAATTTCTGTAATTATTTGAAAACTATGGGTTTTTCGACCAAAAGTCCAAGTACGAAAAAATTTCATTTCTTCATTTTAAACGTTTTGGGATTTTTCCAGATTTTTTTTCCAATTTTTTTATCCGACGATGTTTATTTCAAATTTGGATAAAAAAATTGGAAAAAAAATCTGCAAAATTTCAAAAACGTTTAAAATGAAGAAATAAAACTTTTTGGTACTTGGACTTTTGGTCAAAAAACTCATAGTTTTCAAATTACGGAAATTGATATATAGGCCAGGAAACGAAGCTATAAAATCATCAGATTTTGACAAAAATACTAACAGGTAACCGCGAGTGCCATTGCACGCGGAAAGGTCCCCTGATGTTGACTGCATAGTTTTGGACACGAGATTCCGAGTATCTTATTTGTTATTAACAAATTAGTGAAAAAAACGCTTTTTTTTAGTTTTTTGCTTATAAAACGAAAACCAATAGAGCTAGGGAAAAGCAACCAAAAGACGGAATGTAGAGAATAAAAATGCGAAAAAAATGAGCTCTAAAACGAATCGACGGCGGCGCCTCTCATAGTAAAGTATATCTATGTCTAGTATATATATATAGTTGCTGACACACGTCAGACGCCTCGTGTGTATTCTACCGGATTTTTCCGTGAGTTTTTATTGAAATCGCAATAAATAAATTTCGTAATGTGCAGGGAAGTGGCGTGAATCCGGCTCTAGTCTCATCAGTTGTGGCAAATGTGTGTACAATTTGTATTAAAATAGTTATTGTGACCGGCGAAAAATCTGTCATGGCGCGAGCAAAGCGCCTTGTATTTTTGTTAATCGATTGTGTTGATAAGAAATATCTGATCTCTGAAAAGGGAGCACAGCCGGAACCGGATAATCAAACCAAATTTTTCGATATTTTTTATATTCGCGTAATCATAAAATTCGCGAAGAAATCCGGTAGAATAGAATTTTAGTGTACTTTTTTGGCACCTGGCGCTGCGTATGCCATCGCTCGATGACTTTTAAGGGCATGGATCAATCAGTATCTTGCCTCCGTGAGTGCGAGAGAGATAGCTGCAAATTTCGAAAGTGAAATTTTTCAACACGGTTTGTCTGATTACAAAAAGGCTCTGTCAGCGGATTTTCATCATCGTCCTGCGTCCGCTGACAGAGCCTTTTTGTAATCGGTCAAACTGTACTGAAGAATTTCAATTTAGAAAATTCGAAGTGAGGTCAGGTGACTGATTAAGTGAACAGTCACCAAATTATAGACCATATACGCCATCGACTGGGGAGCGATACGACAGTTCTTACAAGTATCGCCAGCTGTACACACATAATTCTGCTTTAATAATGCAAAACGGCGTAAAAACGGCACATTCACTCTTCGAACTTCTCCTTTTTTTACTAAAATACTGGACTAAACTTAAATATTTTCTACAATCTCTTGAGGAATGTCGGGAAAAATTTCTTAATTCTTCATTAACGAACTTGAAAGTGCATGAAGCCCGCTGCCTACGACGATTGTTCTCGTGCTTGATTTCATAGGTGATCAAGAGACTCGGTAGAGTCTCAGGACAAGTACATTGACAGCTCTGTCGTCTCCTGGCCCGAGCTCGCCGAGACAATACTTTCTCTGAATAAACCGATTCGCGGTGGTGGGGGTAAAATCGGCATGTCATTTTATTGAATTACGAAGCTCTGAAGCAATTAAGGATGTTCAAAATTAATTCATAAATTAAAAAAGGTATTCAGAATAACTCCATTGCCTGCTATGTTTCCTCTCATTTTGAAAATTGTCGGCTGCCTCTGAACATCGAAAGAAAAAAAAGGTATATAGATATCTAGAGACGCGGCAGCGTCTTGACGCAAAGTATTAAAAAGAAAATGTTTAAACAAGCAAGGCAAGACGTGCAGCGTATATATACTCGAGATTGGTCGATTTCCCCTCACTTCAGAACTTGAAGTCGTCGCCATTGTTACGTAATTGGACTCACGGAAAAAAATGAAACTCCCATCATACAGTGGGATGAATGCGCTTCAGATGACATAAATTTTTTTTCCCTGTGATCCCCGTAAAAAGGTGAATTCGTAATTGTAAAAATTAGGTGCCTTGATTTCATCATAGAAATTTTCTTCCAAAATATATATATGTCTACTCTCCTCCCGCGGAAATAATAGAACGAGAACCCGGGCGAGGGGGGTCGCAGGGGACGAAGCCCCCCACGGAGGTCCGGGGGTGGGGCCCCCCGAGGATGACGACTATAATTTTTAATGAATCATCATACCTGCATACACATATATTTTATACAAATATAACAATACTTGTCCACGTTTTTTTCCCTGTGAGGGGATTTTTGCGATTATATCACTTCTTTTTTCTAAAATTTTTAAATATTTTGGTTCTTATAAACTCCTATGGAGACTGTATATAATTACAATCCGCACTTTTAGCTTGTGAATATAACCCATAACTGTTGATTTTATTTTGCATTTTTATATTTTGTAGATGAATATGTTCACTGCGAGATTTGAATACACAGGATCACGAAAAAAAATGCTTACCAGTCTGTTCAAAAGTTTATTCTGAGATAATTTTTTTTCACAATTTATCCAATTTACTCGCTAATCTCGCACTTTATCATTACAGAACTTCACTCAGAATCTCCGTTGAATATTTTCATGAAATCCAATAATCGAAATTTTTCGGACTTCCTGCACTTGATTATGTCAAAACTCCGTTAATAACCGTTTCACTGTGTAGACGTCATACACTACGCTTACACGGCACTCTTATTCCGATTTGGTTATAATGGGGTGTATATACATATATATCGGGCATAATAAACCCGATTAATTAATCCGGAATAAGAGTTCCGTGTGAACGTAGTAGTCATTGCTCTCTCTGCAGCTGTCACGGGACACTGGCTTTCATGAAAATAGGTTATAGCTGGCGACAAGAGCCCTTTGATGGTGTTGTATACAGACACGTTAAATTTTTTATGTGTTAGTAACTTTTGCATAATCTTGAGCCCGTGCAAAGTTTTTTCTCAGCAATTACGCGACCGATCATGCTGATTTTGGGCGCAATCGAAAGAGAATTTCTTAATTAGCTAAAAGTTCAATTTTTAAATTCCTCAATTGCTTCTGAGCTTCGTAATTCAATAAAATGACATGCCAATTTTATCCCCACCACCGCGAAAAGTTTTGTTTCGAGAAAGTATAGTCTCGGCGAGCCTCGGGTCAGCAGACGACAGGGCTGTCAATGTACTTGTCCCGAGACTCTACCGAGTCTCTTGATAGACTACGAAAACCGCGAGACCGCGAAAACCGCGAGAAAACGCGAAATACCGCGAGAATGCGGAAACCACGAGAAAACGCACGAGAAAGGCACTTACGAAGAAGGTATACCCCCGAGTATGACGATTATAATTTTTCCATCATTGTACTACTCAATATTTCTTACTTTCTACTGTCGTTCTTTACAAAAAGAAGTGACATCCCTGGAAAAAACTTTTAAAAAGTGAAAAAAGAACGCCAAGTATTAAAAAGTTGTGACCTTATCTATAAAATTACCACTCGAAATCGTTTCGCCATTTACAAAAATAAAATCATATCATTCTCATCAAGCCAAGACCACCAAATGGTGTATGAAATTACAAATAGATGTAAAATGCACGCGTTGTATATCTCTACGTTGTGACGGTGGTTTTTTTGACACCGCCACCAAAATAATAGACGGAGGAAAATACGGTGTAATGGTCCGCCTTACTCGAAGCCCCGGCCACGACACGACCTCGTAGGGTCTACCTCGAACGAATTCCTTCTTGTCATGTTCTTATTTTTTTATAAATTGCGTCCCGAAACGCTTACTTTTTATTCTGGATTATCTTGAGAGACGGGAGGATCCAGGATCCAGACCAAGGAGTCTCAGCGAAATTCGAGGTCAAAGGAAACAAAAGTTGAGGCAACTTCCGGATAAAAACGTCGATAATAACGTACTTCGAGCAGGGACTCGTACGTTTGGCCAATACTTCGTTGATAATAACGTACTTCGAGCAGGGACTCGTACGTTTGGCCAATACTTCGTTGATAATAACGTACTTCGAGCAGGGACTCGCTAGATTTGAATTTCACCGGGAGCCAAGGACCGCATTGTCCCGTTCTCCTACCAGGACCGTACCGAGCAACGCCAAAACCCTAACAGTTGAAATAAAGAAACGGAAAGAAGTAAAAATAACGACAGTCTGTCAGCAGAATTATAATCTTTATAGTTGAGCCAGGGGAAGGATAATCACCGGAAAAATAAACAAAAAGAGAAAAATCCCGAAAATTATAAATGCGGGAGCCCCGTCTTACGCTCGCGACAAATCATCGTGCGACGGACCTGTCAATTTTTCCATATTCGGGAATACTTCGTACAATACGAGAAGGGGAGGGGAAAGAGACCGTTGAGCCACGCGAGAACATGATTTCGTCAGATTTTCGCTGGGTGTCGAGTACGACGGACGTAATCGGGAAAACAACAAAAACGTAAGTTCGCCTCGCTTTCGCTTTCCGATTCGGTTGGTGAGCTCTCCACGCGTAATTTTTCCCGTCTACTTGAGTAAAATCACTGTCGATTAAAACAGAAAGAGATTAAGGAATTTGTAATAAATACCGATACATCGGTCGCGGCGGTGACGGCCTTGTGCGTTTCGGGATGTTCTTTATTATAACCTCGGGATTTCGCGAGACCGTCGGAATAACAGTCACAATTTTATATTTCTCCCGTTGATAAGGTTCGGGATATAGTCGTGGTCGCTAGGGTGGTCCTTATTTGGGGTTGAAATTTTTTTCTTCGAATTCCCCCCCCCCCCCCCAGTTCGACTCCAATTCCATAAAAAAGACACCACGAAAAAGCTGCGGTCAGTGGGATGATGGAAAGTGGTGCCGGCAAGCCCGATCATCGTTTTTATTTTAAATAAATTTGTTTTTGCTTTATTTTGGTTACTATTTTTTTCCAATCTAAAAAGCACGTCGAGCTTTTCAACTGTAGTCGAAACCCTTGTCAATCATCATTAAGAACAATCATTCAAGTATTTATTTAACAAATGGTCATTAAAAATTGAAATTGAGTCAAAAGTATTGGCAAATTCTGAGAAGTAAGCAAGTCGTGCGCCTACCTCCAATTTTTTTAATTGGCTGTCTTGGTCGGTGGTACATTGTTTTCCCGTACGTGGCGCATCGGTCACAGCTCAATCTGTTCTCGATCGCTCGTGTGATTCTGTCGCAGAATTAGAAATTTAAATAGAATTGTCTAAAAAAAAAAATATCTCTTATTCATCATCGTCTTTTTCGCAAATTTCTTTTCATTCCCGAGTAGTTCCGGGAAGAAAACGATTGGGCTCGCATAAATATGTAGAGAGAGAGAGTGTGTAGGTCTCCCGGCTATAGGAGTGAGAGAGAAACTGCGTGGTCTCGCGATTTTTCTTTCCTCGCGACTATAGTATAATTCCGAGCGTTATAATTTCATTGTATTAAATTTATAAGCGTGTCTCCCGGGAGAGTTGTAAAAAAAAAAATTATAATAGGCAAGTGTCATCGAAATATAAGTGAGAATTCTCGCTATCATACTTGACTTTTCGTTTAAAATTTTTTTTTATTATTTTGGAATACCCAACCCTTTCCGCTGAGTCTGTCGGACAAACTTCCCTTTCTACCTCGATCGAGTCGTCTCGGCGACTGGCGCCCAATTATAATTAACATCTTTTCTTTTATTCAAAAGATTCAAATAAAATAGATCGAGGACGATTGCGGTTTTGTGGCGGCAACGAGTAAAAATAAAAATAATAATCGTGAAAGGCGAATCTCACATTAGTAGGATTTAAAATCAATATTCTACATAGATAGTTTCGGACGGATGATTAGATGGGCTGAGTGAATAAATGGTTTGGACGGACGAATAAGCGGAAAAAAATGACTCAATGTACAAATGAAAGAAGAGTTCCTTTGCCGAACTGACATTTGAAAATCATGCACGCCAAGTTGGCGTATAATTTTTGCAATGATGTATAGTACATACGTAGAGATATACAACGCGTGCATTTTACGTCTATTTGTAATTTCATACACCATTTGGTGGTCTTGGCTTGATGAGAATGATATGATTTTATTTTTGTAAATGGCGAAACGATTTCGAGTGGTAATTTTATAGATAAGGTCACAACTTTTTAATACTTGGCGTTCTTTTTTCACTTTTTAAAAGTTTTTTCCAGGGTATTATGTATACTATGAATTGGTAACTGAGGCAATAAAAGAAGGAAACAAATCAGTCGGGGTTTAGAGCTCGAGAAAAATGTCGTTGCGAGATAAAAAACCTCAATTAAAATAATAATATATTCAACGTGATGACTGATGCATAAAACCTTTAATGACTCGAGTTGAAATAACCGAATATTCATTACGAGTATTTCTTTACAAAGCATTAAAACGAAACGTGCCATTTTATCAATTATTGGTTACTCCGACAATCAATTAAACGAACCAAAAAAGGTGAGTCTTTCCTTCATTCTCAGTCCACGATAAACTCATTAACGAATTACAATTTCAGACCACAATGAACTCTTGTTTAATCATTAGGTTGTGTGAGCTTCGTCTTGCACATCTCTAATTCTCTAATCATCTCACTGAACGTAACATGGCTTAAATTACAAATCGATCTTATGAATCATATTTACATCAGTAACAATAACAATTAATATTCCGTTACAGTCTAACCATGATTTCACATATTCATACTGTAAATAATTTCAGGAATAATTGAATATTCAAAATATCAAAAATTCGCTTGATATAAAAAATTTGGTCCTTCGAGCCGGATTCTACGTAAGTACAAGATGCACATGGAACACATCGAGTTTAGAATTGAACAGCAGTCGGGGTGTATGAATTTAATCACTCGAGCGTATCAAAATCTAATCCAAGGATCAATCAATCACGTCACTCGATCACGAATACAAATTCGAATTTAATCAATCAAAGAACAATGGGAAAAATTCACCATTGCGAATGAGGCAATCAACTTAGCAGTACGACAATTGGATGAACATAAACGAGAGGCAATTAACCAAAATCCATATCTTCAAAACGATATGTAAATCGCAAAAATCCCCTCACGGGGAAAAAAACGTGGACAAGTACATTGGTGGTCCCTTGTTTCCCTATGATACTAAAAAAAATCCAAAACGCCGCTTAGAAGAATACAAAAAAAGTTACAAAATAAGTTAAGATCTGTTGAAATATACGTGGCCAAATACGGGAAGCTTTACTGCGTTTCAATAAATTTTCAAATACGGTTTGATGTTGATAAAAAAAATAATAAAGTTCGGAAATTCAACTATGTCACCAACCAAATTGCAAACGTAAAAAAATTAGATTGTAAAAAAATTCTGAACGAAGTACTTGGCAAGGATTTTTCCATGAATTTCGCGTAATGTATAGATCATGATCACGAACTCGCCAAGTACTTCGTTCAGAATTTTTTTACAATCTAATTTTTTTACGTTTGCAATTTGGTTGGTGACATAGTTGAATTTCCGAACTTTATTATTTTTTTTATCAACATCAAACCGTATTTGAAAATTTATTGAAACGCAGTAAAGCTTCCCGTATTTGGCCACGTATATTTCAACAGATCTTAACTTATTTTGTAACTTTTTTTGTATTCTTCTAAGCGGCGTTTTGGATTTTTTTTAGTATCATAGGGAAACAAGGGACCACCAATGTACTTGTCCACGTTTTTTTCCCCGTGAGGGGATTTTTGCGATTATATCACTTCTTTTTTCTAAAATTTTTAAATATTTTGGTTCATATAAACTCCTATGGAGACTGTATATAATTACAATCCGCACTTTTAGCTTGTGAATATAACCCATAACTGTTGATTTCATTTTGCATTTTTATATTTTGTAGATGAATATGTTCACTGCGAGATTTGAATACTCAAGATGCTCAAGATCACGAAAAAAAATGCTTACCAGTCTGTTCAAAAGTTTATTCTGAGATCATTTTTTTTCACAATTTATCCAATTTACTCGCTAATCTCGCACTTTATCATTACAGAACTTCACTCAGAATCTCCGTTGAATATTTTTATAACATCCATTAATCGAAATTTTTTGGACGTCCTGCACTTGATTCTGTCAAAACTCCGTTAATAACCGTTTCTCTGTGTAGACGTCATACACTACGCTTACACGGCACTCTTATTCCGATTTGGTTATAATGGGGTGTATATACATATATATCGGGCATAATAAACCCGATTAATTAATCCGGAATAAGAGTTCCGTGTGAACGTAGTAGTCATTGCTCTCTCTCTCTCTCTGCAGCTGTCACGGGACACTAGCTTTCATGAAAATGGGTTATAGCTGGCATCAAGAGGCCTTTGATAGTGTTGTATACAAACATGTAAAATCTTTTATGTGTTAGTAACTTTTGCATAATCATGAGCCCGTGCAAAGTTTTTTCTCAGCAATTACGCGACCGATCATGCTGATTTTCGGCGCAATCGAAAGAGAATTTCTTAATTAGCTAAAAGTTCAATTTTTGAGTTCCTCAATTGCTTCTGTGCTTCGTAATTCAATAAAATGACATGCCAATTTTACCCCCACCACCGCGAAAAGTTTTGTTTCGAGAAAGTATAGTCTCGGCGAGCCTCGGGCCAGCAGACGACAGGGCTGTCAATGTACTTGTGCCGAGACTCTACCGAGTCTCTTGATACCAAAACGTACGAAAATTACCTCGAAAATTTAGAAAAAATGACTGATCTTTTAAATAATCATTGCGAAATCGATCAAAGACCGCAATCTGCGTCGTCATATTCGCAACCTTCAACTCAAACAATTACTTGGCATGCACCACGTTTGCCTCGAATTGACCTTCCAAAATTTAACGGCAATTTATCGGATTGGTTATCATTTCGAGATCTTTTCTCGTCGCTTGTGCTTTCAAACCCCACAATTTCATCAGTGGAAAAACTCCAATATCTGAAAACTAGCCTTCACGGATCAGCAGCACAATTGTTGAAAAATACGTATCTCGTAGCTGATAATTTTCAGAAATCATGGGATGCACTTATATCGTTCTACGCAAACAAAAGACTTATAGTTCAATCGGCATTACAATCGCTGTTTGCGATAAAAAAGGTCACAAAGGAGTCAGCCAACGATATTGAATATTTATATACTTCAATCACACAGATTTATCGAACGTTGGAAACTCTGGAAAGACCGGTCCACGCATGGGACGATATCTTTGTATTTCTAGTAACTCAACGAATCAGTAAAAAATTGGGAAAACCAATTAGGAACATCGAAAGAACTGCCAAGCTGGGAACAAATGCGAGACTTTTTACTAACGCGAATGCTATCGCTACAAGCAGTCGAGAATTCTCAATCGCACAAATCGGTCACGCCATTCCGTCAAACAGTACGATCTCATGTCACCGGATATGAGAATACACCACGGAGTTATTTGAACCGAAATCAGTCATGCACCCTGTGCTCGAATGATCATTATTTATCCAGCTGTCCCGATTATAAACAAAAATCACCAAAATATCGAAGAGAATTCGTTATCGACAAATAACTGTGCTTCAATTGCCTTGGACCTCATCAAGTATCGAATTGATCACTGGAGAAAAAATAAATAATGACACGAATGCATCATAGTCAACGAAAGAAAACCTCTCTGTTAATCATGCTCATTCAGTCGGACTTGAAGTTTTTCAATCCATTTTATTACCAACTGCTCAAATTAAAATACGCGATAAATTTGGAAATGTATTACAAGCTCGAGCATTATTGGATCAAGGATCAGAAATATCGCTCATAACTGAATCTTTAACTCAACGATTGAAACTACCACGACAATCAGTATCAGTTCCAATCACGGGAATCGGAGGACAGAAATCAGGTATCACGAGAGGAATTGTCGAAGTAAAAATTACTCCACATTTCAATGATTCAACTACAGTCATCGTCAAAGCTTATATATTATCGAAATTAACATCGTCAATTCCGTCAAGACAATCCTCGATATCACATTGGCCTCATCTTCAAAACATTCAATTAGCTGATCCTAATTATATGCACCGAGAAAAAATTGATTTATTAATTGGAGCCGATTTGTACGCACAACTATTAAAAGGCCCAATCATCAAAGGCAACGGTGAGTCGCCCACCGCCCAACTTACTACATTAGGTTGGGTTATTTCAGGACCGTTAAATGAGCACAAATCTGACGATTTTCGAAATAGTCAAACACTCAATTGTTCAATCACTCAATTGTTCATGAAGTCTCATTGCCAACAGTTGATCAACAATGCGAAGATCATTTTTGTCAAACGCATTCTCGAGACTCCGACGGACGATATACAGTGAAATTACCTTTTAAAACATCGATTGATGAATAAGGTGAATCAGAAACATTTGCTTATAAAATGTTAAACCATTTACAACGAAAATTCGAGTCATCACCATCATTTTTATCTGCTTACTCTAAATTTCTCACGGAATATGAGCAATTAATCCACATGGTTCAAGTTCCTGATCAAACTCATGACCCCGATCACGTGTTTTATCTCCCTCGTCACGGAGTCGTACGTGAAACCAGTGCTAGCACCAAATTACGGGTTGTTTTCAACGGATCGTGTAAAGTTACAAATGGGAAATCACTCAACGAATTATTTCATACGGGACCAAAACTCCAAAAAGACATCATCGATGTTTTGATATGGCTACGACAATTCAAATACATTTTCAATGCCGACATTGAAAAGATGTATAGACAAATTAAAGTACATCCCGATGATTGGAAGTTTCAGAGGATTTTGTGGAAAAAAAAACCAACAAATCATAAAATATGAACTCACCACTGTCACGTACGGATTAGCTTGTGCCCCATATCTAGCTCTTCGATGCATTAATCAAATAATTCAAGACAAAGGAAAGAACTACCCTTTAGCAATTGACACAATGACTCACGGACGGTACGTGGATGACATTTTTGGAGGAGCTGACACGATTTAAAAGGCCCAAGATGGCACGACAAGTACTCGATTTATGCATGGCGGGCGGCTTTCCCTTAAAGAAATGTAACAGTAATGATTTTCAAGTTCTCACCTTAATCGCCGATAGTTTTCATACAACTAATCAATCAATATCAATACAAGACGACACTGTTCGGGCTCTTGGATTATCTTGGAAACCACAGTCCGATACCCTTCAATTTAAATTTGATGATGCATCGTCTCCAAAAGTCACGAAACGATTAGTTCTCTCGAAAATTGCTGAATTGTTTGACCCACTTGGACTTTTGTCACCCATTTTCATTCGATTAAAAATATTTCTCCAAGAATTATGGGCGATTAAACTCAGCTGGGATGATCCTTTGCCACCCACCCAAATGCAAACATAGAATCAAATCACACACCTATTAGACGATTTAAACAGTATTTCCATCCCACGCAGGGTTAGCACGTATACCAAATCTCATATTGAGTTACATGGCTTCTGCGATGTATCACAATTAGCAATGGCAGCTGCAATCTATGTAAGAACTGTGGATAGTCATCAGAATGTTTCAGTTACGTTACTATGTTCAAAAACAAAGATAGCTCCAATCAAACGCATCACAATTCCTCGACTCGAATTATCATCAGCCGTTATTCTTACAAAACTTCTCTTGCGCTGTCGGCAAATATTAAATCTGTCCAATGTGCCATGTTATCTTTGGACGGATTCATCAATTGTGAACGTTTGGATCAACAATAATCCTTCACGATGGAAGGATTTTGTTCAAAACCGCGTATGCTACATACAAGAAACTTTGCCTACTGCTCAATGGCAACATGTACCTGGCATTATAAACCCAGCTGATTGTGCAACGAGAGGAATATCAGCAACAGCATTTTGATCTCATTCTATTTGGTGGCATGGCTCACCTTGGCTGTCAAACGACCGGTCACACTGGCCTTCCAGTATTTCAACCAATGTAGAACCAACCTCAGCACTAGAAACCAGAAATTATTGTGAAATTATTGAAGCTAAAAATTATTGGATAAAAACAATTCAACGACAATATTTTTCACACGAGATTCAAATAATAAAACAAGGCAAGGATCTTCTGAACTCTAACGCATTGATTTGGTTGACTCCATTCTTTGATGAAGACGGTCTGCTTCGAGTTAGTGGACGCTAAACACCCTTTCATTAGAAGAAAAATGATGTGATATCAAATCGCAAATATCTCCTCACGGGGAAAAAAACGTGGACAAGTACATTGGTGGTCCCTCGTTTCCCTATGATATTGAAAAAAAAATCAAAAACGTTGCAGTTCGGCAACGTTTTTTCAGCAAAAATCAAAAACTTGGCGAGTTCGTGATCATGATCTATACACTACGCTAATTTCATGGAAAAATCCTCGCCAAGTACTTCGTTCACAATTTTTTTACAATCTAATTTTTTTACGTTTGCAATTTGATTGGTGACATAATTGAATTTCCGAACTTTATTATTTTTACTATCAACATCGAACCGTATTTGAAAATTTATTAAAACGCAGTAAAGCTTCCCGTATTTGGCCACGTATATTACAACAGATCTTAACTTATTTTGTAACTTTTTTTGTATTCTTCTATGCGACGTTTTTGATTTTTTTTCAATATCATAGGGAAATGAGGGACCACTAATGTACTTGTCCACGTTTTTTTCCCCGTGAGGGGATTTTTGCGATTTTACATATATATCGGGCATAATAAACCCGATTAATTAATCCGGAACATTCCGGAATAAAAGTTCCGTGTGAACGTAGTAGTCATTGCTCTCTCTCTCTCTCTCTCTCTCTCTCTCTCTCTCTCTCTCTCTGCAGCTGTCACGGGACACTGGCTTTCATGAAAATGGGTTATAGCTGGCAACAAGAGGCCTTTGATGGTGTTGTATACAGACACGTGAAATCTTTTATGTGTTGGTAACTTTTGCATAATCTCGAGCCCGTGCAAGGTTTTTTCTCAGCAATTACGCGACCGATCATGCTGATTTTGGGCGCAATCGAAAGAGAATTTCTTAATTAGCTTGAAGTTCAATTTTTAAGTTCCTCAATTGCTTCTGAGCTTCGTAATTCAATAAAATGACATGCCAATTTTACCCCCACCACCGCGATTCGGTTTATTTAGAGAAAGTATAGTCTCGGCGAACTCGGGCCAGCAGACGACAAGGCTGTCAATGTACTTGTCCCGAGACTCTACCGAGTCTCTTGATTTTTTTTTCAGGTAAATTTGGAGGTAAATTTCAACGTAATAACTGCAAAAAATATAGAATGGTCATTTCATGACCAAGGTCTTTAATACTTGGCGTTCTTTTTTTACTTTTCTAAGATTTTTGCAGATTGCATTTACTTCTTTTTGAAAAACTTTTGTTCAGATTTTTTCTAAATTAAATGACCTACTTCATATGACAAAAAAATTACATTCCTGAACAGTTATTTTTTCCATTATTGATGGACAAAAACTGCTAAATTGGTTTTGTAAAAGGTAAATCAATTTGCATCATGAAAAGGGGAAAGGATGATAATTTTAAAAAAAGGACTTTTTTGTGAAGTATAATATAACACAAAAATATAACAACTGGTGAAAGGTAGTGAAAACTGGATACCAGACAGTTTTAAAAAACCCACGTTTTTTTAAACAATGAATGAATTTCAAAGTTTCATTGTACAGTCACGTTCAATTGATACACTTAATTTGTTGCAAGTCGCTTTTGAGCGCAGATTGACTAATTCAAAAATAGCAGGACTATATCTTCTTAACAAATTTTGTCAATTTTCGAATGAGCTTAGTCTTGGTCTGACTCGACGTGAACTGAACACTTCACGTACAGCATCGTTTACAAAAAAGTACAAAACGCATCAGTGGAATGTCATCGAACATTCGATGTACGCAAAAAAAACAGCGCACTAAGCGATGATGCATCAGAAAAATTATCTCATGCCACGAAAAAAATCACCTTGGTTTATTTTGTGCAACAAATCTGGGCGGAATTATCAGCCGTTGAAGTAGAAACTGTTTTGTGGCGGTATCTCGGAAAGTATTCGGTCAGATTTTGCAGTACATCATTAAAAATATTTCCCCATTATCTAGTGAGCTGGCCCGCTCCGGGATATGCTTCTGAAACGCAGATATGGTAGCCCTCGCAGGGCACCGCAACGTTCCGATCCGTTTTTTACACTCAATCCGATCGAATTCAAATCTGCAATGTGTTGCAAGTTGAAAATAATTTCGCTGGGAAAAATGGATCCGGAATTATTCCGGGAACGCTACGAGAAGGGATCATCTTAGCGTTTCCAAAAAACACATCGATTTCGCATTGGGTGGCTCTAGCAGCGAGTAACACGCTCGACGATGCACTCTGTCGAGAACCTATCCTCAAGTATCCGGACTTTGATCGTCCATTCACGCTCATCACGGACGCATCAGATTATGCGGTCGGGGCTGTGTTAGGTCAAAAATATGATGGTTTCTATGGAACGACAGAGAAAAAGTACCTCGCAGTCATATAAGCCTTGGAGCATTTTCAACCGTATTTATATCGTCGAAAATTCAAACTCATCTCTGATCATGAGCCTCTTAAATGGATCGGTTCAATAAAAGATCCAGGTAAAAGGCTGGTTCGATGGAGATTGAGTCTCCAAAATTATGACTACGAATTCCATTATAAACCGGAAAATTGAATGTCAATGCTGACGCTCTGACCCGTAACCCAATAAATGCTCTATCTTCAGAATCCAGTGATTCAGATGCCTCGGGCGGTTCGGAGAAGCCGACAATGGTACTCCCTTCAGATTCACGGAGACCGAGATTGCACTCAGACCCAAGCAGAGGCCTGCAGCAAGCACGTGCCCCCCGCAATCCAAGGCTCCCCGACCCGAAGGTTCGTAGCCCTGTAGCCTCGCGCACGAGACGGCAAACAGCTGTTACGAGTGGTGCTCGGGTCACTCCGAGATACGCCGAAACGTCAGGGGCGAACTCGGGCGAGGAGAAGCGACCCATACATTAGTCGACCGTTTGTATTTATTAACGTGCCGTCTCCACCTTACGGTTTACGACATGGCACCCGAGTGTGTGGGGCTGGGATCCCGTCTAGCCACGGCTCATACCACCCGCTACATGATGCACGGTGCTAAAGCCGAGGCAGCCACCAATTCCTTCCTGGCGGTTAGACCGTTCAGCCCTTTGGTCCGGAGGGGAGCACTTTCAAAATTCCCTACGGGCTTTGGGTGACCGCAACCGAGTTGTGATCGCGCAACTCACACGCACTGTACTGCTACCACCACGAGACTTACCCGTGGCCGGGCGGTGAAAGTTTGCGCCGTCACCGGGCTTCTCGACCTCCGTGGTACCAGTAATCGCCAATGGTGAGACGTTTCGTGGGTCAACTTGGCCCACTCAAGTTGGACTTCTAACCAGTGCGGTACCTGTCGACCAGCTCGGGAACGCGGGTGCGCTGGACCCGAAAGAGGCGGGACCTTACGATCTCCTGCACTCTCCCTTGCGTTTAACTCATTCAAACCGCCATCAAGCTTTCCACCATACTACCCTCCGGAGGCTTGGTCGTTTGAAAGGGGGTGGGCAGCCAAACAAACTCCCAAGGCTCCATACACTTCACCTTACGGCTAACACCTTTCGGCTCTCAAGGAGCTATAGAGCATGCTCTACTCGTGTTAGTCAGACTTCCATCTACAACCTTGATGATATGCATTGGACGAGTCGCGATCGAGGACGCTGTGGCGTTTCAACCCTGTACCGCATATAATGAATTGTCGTCGATCCACCGCTCTGTTCTGTGTGGGCGAAGAAATCGCTGGCCGAGCTCGACGAGCTTTATGGGTGGGCACCATGCGGTCTACACGGTCCACCACGAAAAGCGACCCATACAACGGCTACACCGTAATATGCTGCCCGCTCCCCTCCACCTCCCGAAACGCATCTTGAAAAAACCTCCAATTTATTCAGCTGATCGGCCGTCAGCTGCCCCGCCAGCGTCGCCATAAATCATCCCGGAAGAAAACGAAAAACCCTCTGAGCCACTACATCAGGCTTTCGAAAAATTCGATGAATCACTGAGGACTCTCGAAGAAAGGTTTAAAAATGATCCTGAGGTCATTCCTGCATATTACGAAATCATTCTACCCGAATATATTTCTGATGGGGATGAAATTGACGAGATAACTCACGAGGTACTCTCGTAAATGGATCCTATCAAAAGTAGAAATTATGAGGAGTTAGGTCGTCGCATAGAAAGGCTGTCGCAGAAATTTCAAAAGATTACCGAAGATGAACTCCTAGGTAGAGTAAGTCTCATCTGCCCCAATGGCTCTCATCCCAGCGAGAGAGATAGCAAAGCAGATGATGAGAGCGAGCTCGTAAAAACTCCTATAGCGGCCTCACCATTGTTGTGAGACTCCGCTAGGGAGAAAGAGAGACGCCGCTCTGACCCTCCTCCCTGCTCCTCGCCCGAGCCTCGTAGCTTACCGGCTACGCAGAGCGTGCATGAGTCTTTTTTTTCATGTTCAATATTAATAGCAAAAATATTTTTCTTTGTACAAAAAAAAATTATTTCGATAAAAAAAAAATTTAGCTCGATACCTTAGGCTCGCCAAATCCCGTTAAAGTTAAAAGTTGGAAAATAAATTTCTTTTCCAACTTATATCGATTGGAAATTTTATTCTCTACAAAAAAGGTCCTATAATAAAATTATGTAAAGTTGATAGTTACTGAGATAATTGCAATTTTGCTCTAAAAAATGGAATTTTTCAAGATATTATCACTTTTTCAGGATGAAAAATCTATTTTATCATATTAATTTTATAAGAAATTCAACTTCCCACATAATAAAATTGTTAAAAATCTGTTTAAAGTCGATAGTTACTGAGATAATGACAATTTTGCTCTTAAAAATGAAATTTTTCAAGATATCATAACTTTTTCAGAGTGAAAAATGGATTTTATCATATTAATTTATAGGAAATTCAATTTCCTACAAAAATGGCTCTTTGGTGAAAACTTAAAATTTACAGTTATTCAGAAAATGGCAGTTTTATTTTTAAATGATCGCATTGTTCATTATATGGTGGCTTTATAAAGATAAAAGGTGACTTTTGTTCATAACATTTTATTTCTGGTGCTAGTGTTAGATTCCATGTAGGAAACATCTGTAATGTTCATCTCAGCAATCTAGTTTCGACTTTACCGTCCCAGTTTCTAATTACCGACCGATTTTTGACTTACCCATCCCGTTTTGATTTAGCAATCGTTACAAGATGGCGTATCTGTTTTTAGAATATCTGCAAATTTTTGTCAGAAAGTTACTTAACCTCAAATACTCGTGTCGTGTTGTTATTTATTATTGGATTTATTACACAATTTAAGTTCAATTAAAAACAACAACAATTGTATTATAATTTTGTTCCTGTTATATTGTAAGTATGTTTCACATTTCACAGCATGCTCGAATTATTTCATTTATTTCTATATTAATCGTGAATTTTTATCATTACCACTTGGAAATTATTTCATCTACAAATATCAAGAGACTCGGTAGAGTCTCGGGACAAGTACATTGACAGCCCTGTCGTCTGCTGGCCCGAGGCTCGCCGAGACTATACTTAAAAATTGAACTTTAAGCTAATTAAGAAATTCTCTTTCGATTGCGCCCAAAATCAGCATGATCGGTCGCGTAATTGCTGAGAAAAAACTTTGCACGGGCTCAAGATTATGCAAAAGTTACTAACACATAAAAAATTTAACGTGTCTGTATACAACACCATCAAAGGCCTCTTGTCGCCAGCTGTAACCCATTTTCATGAAAGCCACTGTCCCGTGACAGCTGCAGAGAGAGCAATGACTACTACGTTCACACGGAACTCTTATTCCGGATTAATTAATCGGGTTTATTATGCCCGATATACATGTATATACACACCATTATAACCAAATCGGAATAAGAGTGCCGTGTAAGCGTAGTGTATGACATCTACACAGTGAAACGGTTATTAACGGAGTTTTGACATAATCAAGGGCAGGACGTCCGGAAAATTTCGATTAATGGATTTAATAAAAATATTCAACGGAGATTCTGAGTGAAGTTCTGTAATGATAAAGTGCGAGATTAGCGAGTAAATTGGATAAATTGTGAAAAAAAATTATCTCAGAATAAACTTTTGAACAGACTGGTAAGCATTTTTTTTCGTGATCCTGTGTATTCAAATCTCGCAGTGAACATATTCATCTACAGAATATAAAAATGCAAAATAAAATCAACAGTTATGGGTTATATTCACAAGCTAAAAGTGCGGATTGTAATTATATACAGTCTCCATAGGAGTTTATAAGAACCAAAATATTTAAAAATTTTAGAAAAAAGAAGTGATATAATCGCAAAAATCCCCTCACGGGGAAAAAACGTGGACAAGTACATTGGTGGTCCCTTGTTTCCCTATGATATTAAAAAAAATCCAAAACGCCGTTTAGAAGAATACAAAAAAAGTTACAAAATAAGTTAAGATCTGTTGAAATATACGTGGCCAAATACGGGAAGCTTTACTGCGTTTCAATAAATTTTCAAATACGGTTCGATGTTGATAGAAAAAATAATAAAGTTCGGGAATTCAACTATGTCACCAACCAAAATTGCAAACGTAAAAAAATTAGATTGTAAAAAAATTGTGAATGAAGTACTTGGCAAGGATTTTTCCATGAATTTAGCGTAATGTATAGATCATGATCACGAACTCGCCAAGTACTTCGTTCAGAATTTTTTGCTTGTGAATATAACACATAACTGTTGATTTTATTTCACATTTTTATATTTCGTGAATGAATATGTTCACTGCGAGATTTGAATACTCAGGATCACGAAAAAAAATGCTTACCAGTCTGTTCAAAAGTTTATTCTGAGATCATTTTTTTTCACAATATATCCAATTTACTCGCTAGTCTCGCACTTTATCATTACAGAACTTCACTCAGAATCTCCGTTGAATATTTTTATTAAATCCATTAATCGAAATGTATTGGACGTCCTGCACTTGATTCTGTCAAAACTCCGTTAATAACCGTTTCTCTGTGTAGACGTCCTACACTACGCTCACACGGAACTCTTATTCCGATTTGATTATAATGGGGTGTATATATATATATATATCGGGTATAATAAACCCGATTAATTAATCCGGAATAAGAGTTCCGTGTGAACGTAGTAGTCATTGCTCTCTCTCTCTGCAGCTGTCACGGGACACTGGCTTTCATGAAAATGGATTATAGCTGGCGACAAGAGGCCTTTGATGGTGTTGTATACAGACACGTTAAATTTTTTATGTGTTAGTAACTTTTGCATAATCTTGAGCCCGTGCAAAGTTTTTTCTCAGCAATTACGCGACCGATCATGCTAATTTTGGGCGCAATCGAAAGAGAATTTCTTAATTAGCTAAAAGTTCAATTTTTAAGTTCCACAATTGCTTCTGAGCTTCGTAATTCAATAAAATGACATGCCAATTTTACCCCCACCACCGCGAAAAGTTTTGTTTCGAGAAAGTATAGTCTCGGCGAGCCTCGGGCCAGCAGACGACAGGGCTGTCAATGTACTTGTCCCGAGACTCTACCGAGTCTCTTGATAATGTCACTGAAATTGCATTCACTACGAATTGATGTTCTTTCAATCGGTGGTAATACATTGTGTCCTTATGGTTTACCGTCTCCACCATTAATTGATGAAGGAATTTTCAATTTCGAATATGACTTAGAAACAAACTATAATGTCACTGAAATGACCGAATTAAACCAGAATGAGTCAAAATTAACGACTGATCAAAGAGTCATCTATGATAACATACTGGATTGTGTAAGTCATAATCGAAATAAAATATTCTTCTTACAAGGAAAGTCTTTCCGCTGACGCCCTTCGATTTCGATGAAATTTAAATATGTTATTCTACATCAAAATCTAAGAGACACGTATTTTTTTTTATCGGCGGAAAAACGTTTCTAGGGGGTGAAATCATCCCTTAAAGTTGAGACCTCCGAGGGGTAGTTTTCAGGTTTCACCTATTTTCACTCGAGATAATCGAATGCACCCAAATGGATAATTTACTTAATGATAAACAATGAAAAATGCAACTGGTTTCATATCGGGAGGTTGCATAGAAAAAAAGTTATAGGGGTTGAAATTCACAAAATCGTTGTAACAAAAAAAATATTGCACCTATCTCGATGGATTCAATTGCACTTTGAAGAGAGCTAAAAAATAGTAGATACGGATTTTTTCGTTTTTCTTGCGAATCAAGTTAAGGGGGTGAACTACCCCTATATATGTCTACATTAAATCTCAATAAAACGGAAGTATTTCTTTTTTTTCTTATTTCCTCTCCTCGTGATACGTGTTTTCTTAAAATTCTCAACATCTACATATCAACCGATGGATAGATTTTTCTCGAAATTACAATTTCATAACTGGTGAAAGTGATAGATCCAAAAGTATGCGTCCAATCTTAATGGTTTATTTTTTATTTGAAGGCATTTTGAGACTCTCCTAGTTATACTTTGAAGATTCCATTTGAAATTTATTTAAACAATGGATTTGACCTAATTGAGCAAGGAAAATTGGAAAAAATCGAATTTTTTCGTTGAAATCTCTACCACTCTATCAATTTTTTATTTTTTGTAACCTTTTACGGTATTCATACGCATCACACTCATAGTTTGAAAGAATTCCCTCATTTATTTTTTTCCGCAAAAATTACAGATTGCATAACTTTTACAAATAACAATTTTTTTTATTAGTTAATAATGAATAAACCACAAAATGAATTTAAAAAATATGCATTTCTCATATTTTTCACAAAAATTTCGTATATACTGACATATTTTCATAGTTATCATATCTCTCTCTTTACTTTACGGTGTTATCTGGGAGTCACCTCTGTTCAGTCTGTGACTCGCTTCCAAAATGAGATTTGAAATACGACGCAGAAGCAATGATAAAACTGCGATCGCGGAATATATTTACCACAGTCGGCTATTTTTCTTTTACACGGAAGAAGTCACTTACGATTCGAGACTATTTAAAACGGAATTGCAAATATTAATCAAAATGAAGATAAATCCTTTGAACGTTATTAGAATGCTTCTTGCAACTTTCGAAGTTATGCGTTTGCCGGAGTCACCAGTAAATAACGATGAGATACAGTTGAAAGAAAACTTTGAAAATATTTTGTCGACTGCAATGAACGAATACAGTGGTTTCGAAATTGTGGAAGAAAATTCTTTGCATTTTGAAGAACCGTTTAAGGATTGGGAAATGGAGGTTGTGGAAGATAAAGAATGGGCAGACAGCCAGCATGAACCAGAACTTCTGCCTGATACATGCACTCGTGATAACGAAGACTTATCTTACGAGTACAAATTAAGGGCCGTTGAGTATTGGCGCAGCGGGAAGAAAGGAAATTTAGGTTTGAGCAGTGTTAAACAAAAGTTCAAAAGAGTGCAATCTATACGACAGTTGCAGCGGTGGGCCCACAATTTGAACAAGGGGGGGACATACAAAGAAAAATTAGCACAAATTTGTGGTTACACTTTGGAAAATTTCAAAGCTGCTGTGGATGCTGGTTTAATAGTGCACGATGCCGATTTTAAAAAATGGGCCTTACATGCTCAAAAAGAAATAGGGCATACTGATTTTTGTTTCAAAGCATCTCGTACGTGGATAAACTCATTCAAAGCAGCTCATCGTATCGTATCGAGAAAAATTAATAAATTCATTACATCCAAAACAATTGAAGATGGAAAAGTCTTGGAACAACAAATTCAAAAATTTGTCTATGACGTAAAGCAAAATATTAGAACGTACGGATTGTCAAATATATTTAACGCAGATCAGAGTGGCTTCCAACTAGAAATGCATTCCGGAAGAACTTTAGCAGTCGAAGGAGAAAAGCAAGTACAATGTCTTGTACAATCTGTCTCTTCTACGACCCACAGTTACACTATTCAGCCGACTATATCAGCTGATGGTAAGCTGCTATCTCCTCTATTTTTGGTTTTAAAAGAACCAACTGGCAAGATTGGTCCAATAGTGGAAAAGACGCTTTTCAGACCGGATAATGTGTACATTGAAGTATCCAAGTCTGGGAAGCTAACTTCAGGTATAAATTACACCCACTGTTTTTGTATAGACAGTTTTTCGAATGATAAAAAAACGTTTTTCTATTTTCAGATCATTTTAAAATTTGGTTGCAGCATGTATTTTTCCCGAACATTGGTCCAAAATCTTTATTACTGATTGATTCTTGGACTGGACACTGTCCCCAAGCTGTACTTGATGTGAAACCTTCAGATAGAGATGTCAAAGTAATGATTATACCTAAAGGAACTACCGGAAAAATTCAACCCCTCGATGTTTTTGGATTCCGAGTATCGAAAAATTTTGTTAGACATTTTTCTGATCATTGTCTTTTAATGAATTATGATATTGATTTGCATTTGAGGAACAATGTCATAAAGCTGCAGTCACTCGTTCATAACCAACTGTCGTCACCGCGTTATATCGATCTTTTCAAATATTCTTGGTACAAAAGTGGTTACATAGAAGAAAAACCAGCGAATTTTGAAAATCCTGTACATTTTGCATTTGGAGATTCCTGCAACTCACATTGTGAAGTTCCAGGATGTGAAAATATTGCTATTGTTCGCTGCTCCTGGTGTAAAAAGTCGCTATGTTTTAAACATTTTTTCGATGACTATCATTACTGCAGTACTTACAACGGCTAGTAGAGCCTGCGATTATATATTCGCTTCTATTTATTGCTATAGTGATTATTTTGTTAGACTGTTTACCTATCACCAATAAAAGATAAAAGCATATTACACGTTTTTGTTTTTTTTTAGTTGACTACACAGTTTTTCTATGCGACATCCAGAAACTTGGTCTTATCTCCCGAAACGAATATGTTTAAGCGCTTATCGTATGCCTATATTATCTCATTGCCAAATATAAATCAATCAGAATTATCGATAAGTCAGATATGAATACTTTTGCATCGAAAGATCGATCTATACATAAGTTGGCTTCTGGATAAAACCGTTCATTAAATGATATATACATGGTACGGTTGTTGTAAATTTGAAGAAAACACGTATCACGAGGAGAGGAAATAAGAAAAAAAAAGAAATACTTCCGTTTTATTGAGATTTAATGTAGACATATATAGGGGTAGTTCACCCCCTTAACTTGATTTGCAAGAAAAACGAAAAAATCCGTATCTACTATTTTTTAGCTCTCTTCAAATTGCAATTGAATCCATCGAGATAGGTGCAATAGTTTTTTTGTTACAACGATTTTGTGAATTTCAACCCCTATAACTTTTTTTCTATGCAACCCCCCGATATGAAACCAGTTGCATTTTTCATCGTTTATCATTAAGTAAATTATCCATTTGGGTGCATTCGATTATCTCGAGTGAAAATAGGTGAAACCTGAAAACTACCCCTCGGAGGTTTCAACTTTAAGGGATGATTTCACCCCCTAGAAACGTTTTTCCGCCGATAAAAAAAAATACGTGTCTCTTAGATTTTGATGTAGAATAACATATTTAAATTTCATCGAAATCGAAGGGCGTCAGCGGAAAGACTTTCCTTGTTAGATGCTCCAGGAGGTACAGGTAAAACTTTTTTGATAAAACTTCTATTGAACAAAATTAGAAAGGAAGGTAAAATTGCTTTTGCTGTGGCATCATCAGGGATTGCATCAACATTGTTTCCTGGAGAAAAAACCGCTCACGCTGCTTTTAAAATACTTATCAACTTAGACAGTTGTGAGAGCCCAGTTTGTGCAATATCCAAAAATAGCAATAAAGCTAAGGTTATCCAAAACTGTGCACTTATAATCTGGGATGAGCGTACGATGGCAAACAAAAAAGCAGTGGAAGCGGTTAATCGAACTTTGCAGGATATTCGTGATGATCATAGAGTAATGGATGGTTTGACATCTCTTTTTTCCGGTAATTTTAGACAAACGTTGCCAGTAGTTACACCTGGTACAAGAGCAGATGAAGTGAATGCTTGCCTTAAACGATCGGTATTGTGGAATTCAATTAACATCATAAATCTCACTGAAAATTTAAGATCGAAATTGGGTGGTGATTCTCTCGCACAAGAATTTTCTAATTGGTTGCCACTTATCGGAGAAGGAAACATAGTTGAAACAAACGGAGAAGTACACTTATCTACATCATTATGTACAACAGTGCCTTCTATTGAGGATTTAATTTCATCCGTCTATCCAGATATTGAGGAAATAGCTAGAAAAGAAAATGATTGGTTTTGCGAACGAGCTATACTTGCCCCGAAAAATGAATAAGCTGTTGAAATAAATAAACTGATTTTGAGATCGTTAAATGGAGCTGAAATGACATTTTACTCAATCAATACTGTAGTTGACCAAAATGATCCAATCAATTTTCCAACAGAGTTTTTGAATTCATTGAACGCGTCAGGTTTACCAACACATGATTCATCATTAAAAATCGGAACACCAAACATGTTGTTGCGGAACTTGAGTACTCCAAAGCTTTGTAACGGGACTCGACTTTTGGTCAAATCTTTGCAGCGTAACGTCATAGAGGCAGTCATATTAACCAGTTGACCAGCTAATTTCAGCGGATGGGCGGGGTGAAGCTCGAAAATAATCGAAGAACACAAAATTATTGTAACAACGATTTAATGAAATTATTATTAGAAAAAGATAACAAAATAATTTGAAGAGAAATAACACGGGAATTTTAATTTTTAAATAAAAGTAATATAATTGTTAATCTAATTGATAATCGCTCGGGATACAATCGAAATAATGAAAATATTTAAATCGCGCGTCTCTACGAACCGCGGATAGGAAAAATCGCGAAACCATACACACGAATATCACTCTCACACTCACACCGATCGGGACCCTACACTTTCATATAATTTACCGCGAGCTCGTCTTCACACTGGCTGTGGATCTACTCAACAGCGAGGCGATAATGATTTATTAATCGATGTTAAAAATAATAAATTGATGAAACACTAATTTTATTACCGAGCCCCCGATATTCGGTTACTCGGCCGAGCTTTTCTTTATCACGAGAATTTTATGTCCCGATCCAATCACTCGAATTCTCACATACACTTTTCACACACACTTTCTCCCGTTTTCGCGACCTTTCCTTCCGAGTTACAACTTACGTTAACCGGAGACAATTATACCCAATAACGCGACAAAAAGAGATTTTTACGTACGGCCACGACACGAATTCTTTATCGAAAATTACCACGATCTACTCCACGAGCGCCAAGGATACGCGAGAAATTCGGAGAGATGTTATTTTCTCCGGAGATAGAACCGTTGCCGCGACTGAGTTTCTCGATGTTTTACGAGAACGACGTTTTGATAATCAAAATATTTCCCGAAACACCATTTTTATTTAAAATGAATTTAATTAAAGAAAAGAGCTCAACAACCGAATCGGAAAGCGAGAAGGAAGTGACTTACGAGCTTTATTTAATAACTGATGATAACGGGACGTCTGTCCTGCTCGATACTCAGCAAAAATCTGACGAATTCGGGAATCGCCGGTAGAACCGTGGGCTCTCGCTCCCTCCCCTCTCGTAATACGAATATTGTCGAAGTGATTGACAGGTCCGTCGCGCGAGAAATATATGCGAGCGTGAGACGGGGCCCCGAAAGATTTCGATGATCAGGAATATTTCTAATTTTTTATTTATTTATTTACAATGAAGTACGGGCAGTGCCCAATTACAAATTGGTGTGGTTATTAGCCACGCCGGTTTACAAGTGTTGGAAAGTGTGTGTCACAGTTCTCATAAGGGATTAAAGATTATTTAACGTCTTTCCGACCACAGTTTTAGGATGTTCGACTTGAATACATGAGGGGATGAGTCCCATAGCCGCGCTCTAAAATGTTCGTCGTTTGCTAGGGTCGCAACTCGAGGGAGCCAACTATTTCGGGCATAGTTGGCCCTGTAAAAAGGGACCTCAAACGGCTGATTTTGGCGGGTAGGCCCACCCTCTCGGGCTAGAGATTGGACAAGATTGGAGAGTTCCGGGCAGTTGAGTTTATTACGCAAAAGGCAAAAAGTAAACACTAAGTCGGCTAGCTTTCTTCTATCCTCGAGTGAGTGCAGAGATAAGGTGTGTAAGATATCATTATAATCGTGTTCGACCATTCTCATGGGTCTGCCTAAACGGAAAGCAGCAAAGCGCAGAAATTTGTGCTGGACTCGCTCGAGGAGGTCCGAAAAAGAGCGCTGGTAGGGGGACCATATCACTGATGCGTACTCAAGGCGTGAGCGCACAAGCGCGGTATACAATATCTTAAGTGCAAGAGGGTTATCAAACCGCGCCGCCACTCGCTTTACGTAGGCTAAAATGTTTAGAGCAGAGCGAATACAATACTTATAGTGCGGAGTAAACGAGAGCTCCGTATCAAAGTGCACTCCCAAGTCACGGACTGAAGGGACTGCTATAAGAGGCTGGTTGTGAATAAAGTAAGTCACTCTTTGCGGAGTGGAGGATCGAGAAAAGTGCATTGCGTGGCATTTTGTTATATTAAGAGAGAGCTCATTTACGCCGCACCACTTCGCGACTTCACATAGATCGGCCTGCAGGCAAGCAGCATCATCAGTAGATGTTACGACTCTAAATATTTTCATATCATCCGCGAACAGTAAAACTCTAGAGTGCTTAATTACAGTAACGATGTCATTAATGAACATATTGAAGAGGAGAGGGCCGATATGCGACCCCTGAGGAACCCCAGAGGTGATATGTTTAGGTCTCGAGTACGCAGTTCCAATTCTAACTACCTGGGAACGGCCAGATAGATAAAAAGTAATCCAATGTAGGAGAGGAGCACCGATTCCGAGTGCATTGATTTTTGCAATAAGAATTCTGTGGTTTACGCGGTCGAAAGCTTTCGAGAAATCCGTATATATTGCATCCACTTGCACTCCAAGGACGAAAGCTTGAATAATCGAATTGGTGAACAATGCTAGATTCGTGACCGTCGACCTACCCTCGGTGAATCCATGCTGCTCTCCTGCCAATACCGGAGTGAGTGCCAAGGCTATCTTAGGGGTGACCAGTGACTCGAAGAACTTAGGGATCGCATTGAATTTTGATATCGGGCGATAATTCCTAGCATGGGAATTATTTCCAGACTTAAAGATTGGTGTAACGGAGCTAAGTTTCCATGAGTCTGGAAAATCCCCGTCCTCAAGTGATTTGGTGAAGAGGATGTGAAGTGGTAACGCTAGGGAATTCAGGGAGTTCCGGAGGAAGGATGGAGGTATTCCATCTGGACCCGGTCCTACGTTCATATCGAGAGTCGCGAGACCTTCATAAACCTCTGCTAGAGTTAACTGGATTCTAGTCAACTGGAGACTTGGGGAGGCCGAAACTGAGGGGGTGGAGCCATTGTCTGAAGCGTAGACTGACTCAAAATAGTCTGCGAAAAGATCGGCAATCTCATCTGGCGATGAGGCACAGCGCTGATCAAGCGAAATGGAGTTCGGTATTAATCCACCCCCACGCCCGGCGTTCGCAAAGCTCCAGAAGGCTTTAACATTTGAACAGATATTCTCTTGTGCACGGTGAGTGAAGGACGAGTAGCAGTTGCTAGCGAGTGTTTTGCAGCGGCTTCGCAGACCCGCGAAGAGGCGATAGTCCTCCATAGCGCCGGTGGATTTGAATCTCGCGTGTGCTCTCCGTTTCGATGCGATGAGGCGTCGTAGCTCTGCCGAAAACCAACGCGGAAATCGTGGTGTAAAATTGTTTCTCCATGGTACAAAGCGGGCAATCGCCGACCAAACTATGTCCGTGAACATTTCAACGGCTGCGGGGGTTGATTGAGCGCCCAGGATACTGTTCCAGCAGAACGACGACAAGAAAGAATTAATCGAGTGATAATCGGCGTTCTTAAAATCGAATGAACCCCGCACGAGACGGTTTTGGCTTAGTGAGACCGTGAGTGACAGAAGAATATTTAGAGGAGGATGGTATTTGTCGTAGGAGACAAGCTCAACATCCGAACGCTCGACAGCTGCACCAGAAGTCGAGAAAACCAGGTCGAGAGCAGCACCGAAGTCATTTAGGACAAGGCTCTCTTGACGAAGGCCCATGGAGCCAAGATCCGATGCTAACGCAGTTACCACCTCGAAAAGACGTTGTGATGTGTGAGTGGGCAGTGTGTACGCCGATGATAAATCCCCTTCTCCCCATAGTACGCCTGGGAGGTTGTAGTCTCCGAGTAAGTGAAGGGAGGCTGAGGGGTAGGACTGGGAGACCGCATATACGGACTCGCAGTGAGAGATATAACTCGATGGTGGGGAGCCTGGTGGCAAATAGACCGTCCCAAACAGATGATTGCCCGATGAGCCCGCAATTCTTACAAACAGCTGTTCAATGTTTTCGTGTAGCGGCGACAAGACAGAGCTGAATAGCGAGGACGAGACGGCGATTAGAACGCCCCCCCCCCCCCCCGCGCGTATCAGCACTTGAGTTTACATTGCGATCACATCTATACACCGAAAAGCCCACAAAACCTAGTTCTTCTGTCGAAATGGTGTCAGTAAGCCAAGTCTCGACCAAAACAAAAACATCGTAGGAATCAGAATGAATCGCAAGGGCCTGTACGAGCTCAGGTAGCTTTGTCCGAAGGCCACGCACATTCTGATAATACACACTAAGCTCGCTTATGTAATCTACTTTCTCAGTGTTTTTTTTTTCCCCTCCTCCCATGCCCGGATTGTTGTCGTCGCTGACGTGCGCTGTGTTTTGGTCCAGTGCTTTGACAAGGCGCGGAATACCGTTAAGAAATCTAATCGTCCAATTAATATCGCCAAGTCTCCTTTTTTCATCCAGAGCCACTCTCAGATTTTTTAATCGTTCTCTCTGTCTTGAGGTTTCATCCCCTTTGATCGAAGCTTTTTTGCCTTGATATG
The DNA here is from genome assembly GCA_037576405.1 of Campoplex capitator. NCBI lineage: Eukaryota > Metazoa > Arthropoda > Insecta > Hymenoptera > Ichneumonidae > Campoplex > Campoplex capitator. The sequence goes on along the minus strand of JARBWI010000630.1, from coordinate 646,852 downwards.
TCAGAGTGGAGCGGTTTCTCAAGACTTGCAAAGCCTCCTCGCGGACGTTAAAACGGAGCAGTATTGGTCTAGGCTTTGAATGACTGGGCTTAGAGGAGGCTTGCCCTATCCGCGAGCATCTATAAGAGTCGGGCGGTATAGCGAGAGGTCTGAGAATATTTGAGACGACGTCTGAGTCCGTACCCCCACTTTCTGATTCCAGGACGTCGAAGATTAAGATGTTACGAGCACGCCTGTTCCTCTCTTCCAACTCCGCAATAATGTCGTCCTCACCTAAATCCACAGTGTGCACCTCTGCGAGCTCCGATTGGACGTCAGACACAGCGTTTTCCACCTCCTTTACTCTAGACTCGATTAAAGCAAAGCGATTGCTCATGGCAGCAGAGGATTTCTCGATCGACGTTCTAATGCTACGCTGCTCTTCTGATAACTCCTTCATCGAACTACTAAGGGAGTCTTGTTTGTCCTGGAACTGACCGACAGAGTCCCTGAGCTGGCGCTGTTCAGCAGCAAGCTCCCTTACCGATTCACTAAGAGCATTCTGCTGGGCCTGGATGGTACCGAAATGAGTCGCGAGAGCGGCGTGTAGATCATCGAGCGTGATCGGGCGTCCTCCCTGTGGAGATCGGGCTGGAGAAGGGGCAGGCTCAGCTGGTTCGTGCGGAGATGGCGGACGAGAGCCGCAGCAGCGCGAGAAACCTCCGTTTGAAACAATTTTGTACTGAGAGGCACATGACGGATGATAAACCGACTGGCAAGCGGGGCAGAGGATTTGATTTTTAACAGGACCCTTTCCGCATCCTTTGCACAGCCCCGACTGACTGCCAGGAACTATGAGCGAGTTTGGGTCAGCCTTTGAGCCCATGTTAGCCACGAGAGAATTTAAATTTCGGCGATTGCGCACAACGACGGAACACGATCACTACTGTAGGATCTACAAGGCGATGACAGATGACCGTTGAGATCGAGGTTATGTAAGGCTGCGTTCGGAATAATTGAGAACTTTCGCGAGCGCAGGGCCTTCTCTGGTCGGTTTTTTACACAACACGAGACACGGGAGAGATGCAATTGACTCTGTAGCGGATAAACTATTACTGAAATAAGAATAATTCGGAAAACGATAGTTTAAGTGACGCGTGAAAAACCGTGACCACACAGACCAACAAGATGGCCAGAACGAGTTAATTTGTAATAACTTTTACATTTTTACCCCTAGCTCGACTATTATAATATTTTCCCGGGACTAATGGACCTTCACATGTCACTTTCAACCAATTTAATACAAGATAAAGTCAATCGCCGATGATTCAGATAATTATAATTTTTCGGGATCCTGATTTTCGGTACGAAAATGAAATATCGACAGTCGCCTTAATTGATACCGCCCTGATTTTTCAAATCGGAGGAGTTCAACGATGTTAACCGACAATCAATTCTCGAACTTTCTCGAGTATTCCATAGTTCGAATCCTTCCCGAAATCTCCCGATCTTTATCGATGAACTTTCCTCCGAACGAAAATGATTTCGTGATTTTGAGAGGAGTTGGAGATGGTCAACGTATGAGCTCCGCTCGAAATACGTTTCAATATGACGATGATTGGCCGCTACCTCGATCCTCGTTCTATTCCAAATGTCCTTCTCTCTTTCCTTTTCTCGATATTGCTCTCGACATGAAAATTATATAATATACGGGACGGAATTAATAACAAATCGTGTAAACTATCGTTCTAGGCAAGCCCTGTGAGATCGTTGCGTGGCCGGAGTATCGAGCTGGAGAGATGGGAGCAATTTATTGGCTCGAATTATTTTAAAGGGACGGTTCAAAATAAAAAACCGTCACAGCACATAAACAAACCTTAACAAATCGCAATGGTTATAGATAAAATTCATTATCTCCGAAAGTTTTCGAAGTACACATTTGTTGTGCCCCGAGCACTCATAAAATAAGCGTGCATAGCAATAAGCACCCTCAGCATAAATGCATCAACTCGATCAAATCGAAGGTCGTCTCCAAGTGAGTTCGTCGACCTGAAAATCCTTCATCGAACATTCGAGAATAAAATAATAAAAGAGTAGGAGAAAATCGCTGAGTCTATAAATTTACCGACTAACCGAAAATCGCCAGTCTTTGACGAAATTCCGAACGATTGGTCTCGAGGCAAATAAACCTCTAATTTGTATCTACTTAAATAAACTTATCGTTAACTTGTTACAAAAGTATTGAGTTGGAGTTTCAAGTCTTTTGGCCTTAATCCCTTAAATACTCGTCCTTGATAACTCGTCCCTTCGAGACGGTCTTCGCGGACACAACACATTTTTCCTTACGTGGGATTGGCTCAAAATTGTTTACTCGGGAGTTATTAGGGTCGCTGATTACAATTCTGCCCTCAAAATTTCTAAATTCAAGATGGCGGATCCAATATGGCAGACCAAAAATGCAAAAACCGTTCGATGAAAAAAAAAGTTAATACTCAGGGGTTTTTGGGGTCGCTCATTACAAATCTGCACTCATTAGATGGGAATTCAACGTGCAAAAATCGTTTCATCCCTTTGTGACCTCTTTTGTTTGTGGACTTTGTGTTTTATAACCATTTTCTAAGCAGTTTCGACCGAATTTTCGAACTTTTTTAGGTGTTTCAGCATCAGTCATGTATTCAAGAATAAGAATTAGTCACCGCTTGGGGGTCCAATAGAATTGACAATCTTCTGCACAAAGTTCCGCACTCAGTCAAAACCAGAGACACGAACGAGGACGTGGCGGTTGTTGTCTCCTCTTTTTGTTTTTATTTGTTCTTTTTATGTTTTTCAAATTTCAATCTGCCATATTGGATCCGCTATCTCGAATTTTGGATATTTTATAGAGCATATTCATAATCGTCGAGCCCAAAAATCCAAAAATATACATTTACATCATATTAGCACCATTTTGTGAATTCTTATCCGCCATATTGCATCCGCCATTTTTAATTTTAAAATTTTAAAGGTGGAATCGTAATCAGTGACCAGAACAATCCCGAGTACCATATATCATGCGATTCGAATGAATTTTTGGATTTTTGGTCCGCCATATTGAATCCGTCATTTTAAATTTTGAAATTTTGAGGGTGGAATCGTAATCAGCCATCCCACAAACCTCCGGGTGCTACATTTCAAGCCGATTGGAATAAAATTAAAATGTGTGACACAAAGGGTTAACAGGATGTGATAAGGGTGAAGAGGTATTCATACCTAGAATTCCAATTATACCCAGCAACTATTCATTTCAGTTTAAACGATTGCAGTTTCCAGTGAATGTATGTTTCGCAATGAGGATAAATAAATCTCAAGGTCAAACGCTGCACATTGCCGGTATAGATTTACGAACGTCTTGCTTCTCTCATGGGCAACTATACGTGGCGCAATGAGGATAAATAAATCTCAAGACCTTGAGATTTATTTATCCTCATTGCGCCACGTATAGTTGCCCATGAGGCGTGTTCACGCGTTTCGGGAGCAAGACACTTATTCATTTGTGCACCTAATGAGACTACGGGTAACGTTGTTTATGAAGAAGCTTGAGGATAGAAAATTTTGTCGCTTTAAAAAAGTTTAATATTTTTATTTTTTTTATTTTTGTGCTACCAAATTTGAGGGTACAGCTATGGAGTTCGTCGGGAAAATTGTTCCAGTGATATTGGATTTTTTAAATATTTATATTGTTTTTATCTATAGTATTTGTTTTATTTGATGAAATTTTTTTTTTTTTATAAAACTGGAAGGAATTGGTTCTCATGTGATAAACAGGATGTGTTTTTAGTGGGTAAGAATCCCACACACCGGTGTAGTACGGACCCTACCCTGTGTCTCATGTAAGATTTTCCACAATCCTTTCAAAAAAAAAAAAAAAATGAAAAATAAAAAATAGTTAGAACAGGCTAGATACGCCTGCTAGATATCCCGCGGGCAAAGCCAGCAGGCACAGCTAGTACTTAATAAAATTACTGAATTTGAATAATATAAAATTATGTATAAATACGTGGTAAGAGTGATTAATTGTCCGGCTCATAAGCAAAATTGAGAATTAAGTTGAACTAATCGTAGTCAAACACGTGTTTGACGATCAAGATGAATGCCGAAATATGCTCGCGAGACGTGTCGAATTTAATCCCAAGGAATCAATAATATCTGCTGAAGTACGGTTCGAAAATTTAGTGAGATTGTTGAGGAAATGTTCCCGAAACTTATGCGTTGGTTACGGTGTTAATGTTAGGTATTTTCCATTGATTAAATTCTTGGGATTGAACACTTTTTTTTGAGTGTTTGAAATAATATTAATGTCAATAAAATTTGATAAATTACTTTGAACATTATTTTCAAATACCTATTGATATATATCGATCCGTTGATGGTAAAAGGTAGAAGAAGAATGACTGATGAAATCGTTCCAAAAGATTGTTTAGCGATCGAACTATGCTCTCAATGATTCGGCCGACTTGCGAAAAATTGGCTTCTCCCCCACGAGTAGTTCTTTTGAATCCTTCTAAAGTGACAGCTTCAATGCCAAATCTATGAAAAAAATCCAAACGTAGTGTGATTTGATTTTGTTATTATATAATTGATATAATAATAATTTTAAAAATAAGGTGACTTGAGCACGTATGAGTGACTGATGATCAATCGAGCAAACTGTCTACAATGTTAGGCTTGAAAGCAGATTTTTTTCCTCCACTTGAAAGTTTTCAGCATTAAGTTTACGTAAGCTAAACTTTGAAGTGTTACAATGACTACCTTAAAACGAGCAAAACTGCGGGAATTGCTTACAGAAGAAACCATCAATACAATACTATCAATATTTGATTATTTATCCCTTCACTGGTAGGCCCGCTATACGGTGAGCTGTCCAAAAAATAGGTTTCCAATCATACAAAATTGAATACCAAAGGCATTTCTGGGTTTGAAACACCACTGATCAAGTGTCAACAAAACATTTAAAAGAAAAAAAAAAATTCGGACATGTGGCATGCATGCGCGTAGGAAGTAAAACTTATACTCAATGCGTGACAGGTGTAAAGAGAGATAGATAGAAAATCGCAAAAATCCCCTCATGGGGAAAAAACGTGGACAAGCACATCGCTGGTCCCTCGTTTCCCTATGATATTGAAAAAAAATCAAAAACGTCGCATAGAAGAATACAAAAAAAGTTACAAAATAAGTTAAGATCTGTTGAAATATACGTGGCCAAATACGGGAAGCTTTACTGCGTTTCAATAAATTTTCAAATACGGTTTGATGTTGATAGAAAAAATAATAAAGTTCGGAAATTCAACTATGTCACCAACCAAATTGCAAACGTAAAAAAATTAGATTGTAAAAAAATTCTGAACGAAGTACTTGGCGAGGATTTTTCCATGAAATTAGCGTAGTGTATAGATCATGATCACGAACTCGCCAAGTACTTCGTTCAGAATTTTTTTACAATCTAATTTTTTTACGTTTGCAATTTGGTTGGTGACATAGTTGAATTTCCGAACTTTATTATTTTTTCTATCAACATCAAACCGTATTTGAAAATTTATTGAAACGCAGTAAAGCTTCCCGTATTTGGCCACGTGTATTTCAACGGATCTTAACTTATTTTGTAACTTTTTTTGTATTCTTCTAAACGGCGTTTTGGATTATTTTAAATATCATAGGGAAACAAGGGACCACCAATGTACTTGTCCACGTTTTTTTCCCCGTGAGGGGATTTTTGCGATTTTATCACTTCTTTTTTTCTAAAATTTTTAAATATTTTGGTTCATATAAACTCTTATGGAGACTGTATATAATTACAATCCGCACTTTTAGCTTGTGAATATAACCCATAACTGTTGATTTTATTTTGTATTTTTATATTTTGTAGATGAATATGTTCACTGCGAGATTCGAATACACAGGATCACGAAAAAAAATGCTTACCAGTCTGTTCAAAAGTTTATTCTGAGATAATTTTTTTTCACAATTTATCCAATTTACTCGCTAATCTCGCACTTTATCATTACAGAACTTCACTCAGAATCTCCGTTGAATATTTTTATTAAATCCATTAATCGAAATTTTTCGGACGTCCTGCACTTGATTATGTCAAAATTCCGTTAATAACCGTTTCACTGTGTAGACGTCATACACTGCGCTTACACGGTACTCTTATTCCGATTTGGTTATAATGGGGTGTGTATATATATATACATATATATTGTGACGTGACTTTTTCGCCCCGCCACCCGCACGAATTTGTGTCGACCAGTGGCCCGATATACGGCCCATTCGACGCCGCTCATCGTTTCGTCGGGCTTACTCGGAGGAAGACGCAAATACCGCCGTACCGATTATTAATTAGAATTAAGTTATTTTATTTACCTCATGGCGTTTCTCGTTCCCGGCCAGCTACCTAATATTACTTCCAAGGCGAGAGACTTACGTTCGAAATACCTTAGCAGAGTCTTACCTTCACCGATCAGACTCGAGACGTTTATTTTTCGAATAATGGTATCATTTGCCCGTTTTATCATAGCCAAGTTACCTTAGAGATCGAAACGAATACCTATCCGCCTCTCTCGTAGGGAGACGTTCGCACGCCCTACCTCCAATTGGCGATTCTACCGATGGGGTTTTTCGCTCGCATTACGGGGATTGGGCTCCGAACAACCGAGCTCAATCCGGTGGACGAACGAAGGTTCACGTCGGAAAAGGGCCTATCGCCACCCGTGGCCTTCTCACCGCTACAGCCGAGAGCTGCCCGTACACCGTCGTCCACTCGGGTGCTACAGTCCGTTCGCAACGGCGCCTCGTTCAGTGGGGCTCGGGATATTTTCCGAGGGTCAGGGTGCTGAAATTTGCCTAGGAGTTAACTGTGGGCCCACCGTGTTTCGAGGGACGCCTAGAATCATGAGGGAGTCCTCCCTCTTGCTCTACGGAGACGTCGGCCGAGTCCCCAAGAGGAAAAGCATCTGAGTGGCGACCATCAACCGTGTGCGGGGAAGGAGCTTGGTCGGTGGAGTCGCCAGTATCAACGGCAAAAGCCGATTTTCATGTCACGCGAGAGAGTAATTACTCTCGAGCGTGAAATATTTTCATAAAGCCCGCGGGAAGCGCGGCGTAGCGAGCGACTTAAGTAGTTCGCGCTCAGGGCGTGAGAGCGCAGCCCTGCGGGGGGTCGGAAGTGGTGGGGAGAGCGCCGAAAATCGGACTCGTCCGCCGAGAGAGAGGCCTCATTAGTCTTGTTCCGAGTGCTGCCCAGGGTGAACGTGATCGAGTTGGCTGTCTTTTGGAGGGGGCACGGAGGATTCTCTCGGTAAGCTCGTTCCTCACCATTCTCTTCTCAATCATTCTTTTGTACGATCTCTTTTATTGTCTCGTTCTAATTACCTTTCCTCTTAATGAAGGGGGTTTCGAGTTTTATTTGGTCGTTCGGTGCGAGCGGGTATGGAGGGGGGCCGTCGGCACGACGGTCGACTCTTTCTCCCGTTCGATAAGTTATTCGTGTGTAAAGATCGGACAAAGGGATGATTGACTACCTAATTGGCCTGCTTAGAATCTTTAGTTTTATTAATTTCCTAAATTTTACCTCGCGGAATTACGTATCGGGAATTTTTGCGTATATTTCGTCTCGAGTGTGCCGGTCAAGGTCTTGCACGTGCCGACTACCGAGCGGCCGTGTTGTCTCTCGTTCTCTCTCGCGCTCATACGGTAGGCTGGCCGGCACCGCGGCGCTCGTCGACCAGTACCTTTGTGTTTGAACGCGTGGTCGTACGAGGAGTCGCGGGCCGTAAAAATTTGTAGCGTCAGTAATTCAACCCCTACCTTCACATTAACTGGGTGATTGCTATTACCTCGTCGTGTATATTATTCCTTTGATTATTTTACCTGTTAATTTTATCCATTACCTCTCGTGAACCGTTCGTGATTACCTTCTCGTTTCGGGTGTGACGCGTATCTTTAGTATTGTTTTCTTTTGTTTGTTTGCGAGCTACTACCTATCCCCGATGACTCGTACCTAATGTGGAGTCGTCGCGGGTTTACACGAGGGACGGTATTGCACCGGCAAGTACCTATTGTTGTTGCCGGTTTACCTTACAGTCCCAGGCACCCTTGGCGTACCGTGGTGACGACTTTACCGCTCTGCTCGTGTAGGCCCCGTCTCTATCGCCGTAATTCTCTCCACTTTTGTTGGCGCACCCCGTTATCGAAATTATAAGTTTTCTTTTGTTACGAAACTCTCGGTTATTGGCCTCGTGGCGTACCTCCGATTTATTAGCTACCTATTTGTATCGTTAGGAATATTGCCCTTGAATAAAAGTTAATTTATTATCGCACTCGATTATCTAAACCGACTCGGCTACGTTCTTTTTTTTGTGTTTGTTCGTAAATGTTACTTCGGGCCTATCACGAATCCTCCCCTCTACCTTTAGTATCTCAGTTCGAGCTGAGTAGTCGGACCGTCCTCGGTCACCAGGGTACCCCGGAGGCCTCGTGTATGGCGGGGTGGACGAAAGTAAGTCGGTTGTACCGGCGGCACGTTCGTGCCTGGCGCCCTGTCCACCCACGCCCCTATGCCGGAACACGAGGAGTTGGGATCGGGTGAGCCGGGAAGGGACGAGATGAACCTCGGGCAAAGTAAAATCTCGTTACAATATATATATTGGGTATAATAAACCCTATTAATTAATCCGGAATAAGAGTTCCGTGTGAACGTAGTAGTCATTGCTCTCTCTCTCTGCAGCTGTCACTGGAGACTGGCTTTGATGAAAATGGGTCTTGAGTCGGGCGTTGAGGCCTATCATGGTGTTGTATACAGACACGTCAAATTCTTGAATGTGTTGGTAACTTTTGCATAATCTTGAGCTCGTGCAAAGGTTTTTCTCAGCAATTACGCGACCGATCATGCTGATTTTGGGCGCAAACGAAAGAGAATTTCTTAATTAGCTAAAAGTTCAATTTTTAAGTTCCTCAATTGCTTCTGAGCTTCGTAATTCAATAAAATGACATGCCAATTTTACCCCCACCACCGCGAAAAGTTTTGTTTCGAGAAAGTATAGTCTCGGCGAGCCTCGGGCCAGCAGACGACAGGGCTGCCAATATACTTGTCCCGAGACTCTACCGAGTCTCTTGATATGTGTATGTAAGTATGATGATTCATTAAAAATTATAATCGTCATCCTCGGGGGGCTCCGCCCCCTGCGACCCCCCTCGCCCGGGTTTGAATTGTATATGTGTGCTTCTTGCTCTCGTTCTATTATTTCCGCGGGAGGAGAGTAGATTCTCCCTTGGAGGGGGTTCGGAAAGTAGACATATATATATTGTGGAAGAAAATTTCTATGATGAAATCAAGGCACCTAATTTTTACAATTACGAATTCATCTTTTTACGGGGATCACAGGGAAAAACATTTATGTCATCTGAAGCGCATTCATCCCATTGTATGATGGGAGTTTCATTTTTTTCCGTGAGTCGAATTACGTAACAATGGCGACGACTTTAAGTTCAGAAGTGAGGGGAAATCGACCAATCTCGAGTATATATACGCTGCACGTCTTGCCTTGCCTGTTCAAACATTTTCTTTTTAATACTTGGCGTCAAGACGCTGCCACGTCTCTAGATATACGCTGCACGTCTTGCCTTGCCTGTTCAAACATTTTCTTTTCAATACTTGGCGTCAAGACGCTGCCACGTCTCTAGATCTAGATATAATTAGCGCAGCAAAATGTTTGAGTGAAAACTCAAACAATAGATACTTATTCTGCGTTCACTATGTTCTAGGGTATCATGCTGCGTTAACTACAGCGCAGCACAATGCTCTGCGCTGTAGTCAGTGCAGCATGATGCTAACTATAATTTAGGGCATAATGCTGCGCTAACTATAATTTCTAAGAAATGATGCTGTGCTATAATTTGGGGCATGATGCTGCGCTAACTATAGTTTAGGCCTGCTGCACTAGCAATATTTTAGGGCAACATGCTACGTTATCTTGTACCTAAATTGTATTAACTTCGATATACTATCCCACACCTTGAAACTTGTATTTTTAATGTGGAGATAGTTAGTATGCATAGCATTCAATTTAAGTGAATACTCAAAAATAATATGAACAGATAATTATGCTGCGCTAGCTGAAGTCTACGGCATCAGGCTGTGTTAACCTGTACCTAACTATATTGCCCACCGTCAAACACTTCCTATTGTCCCAGCACTCCCAGCAATGTTTGATTGGAGAATCTGGTGAATGTATTTTATCAAGAAATAAAGAAAAACAAAAAAATGATGAGTAAAAAATCAAATCCATTGCATATGACAAATAAAAATGATCTCATTATTAGGTGAATTATTTTTCATTCGAGCAATTTGTTAATGAGTTTATTGTGATGATTTTTATATTCCATATAGTTTTTCACATCATCTCAAAAATCGCAGAATTTTTCCATTTTTTTAAATGACTATGCACTCACTGAATTTTTCGAGTATAAAGTTGTTTATAATAATGAAAGATGAATATTTTTCTATACAAAAAATTGTTTTTCAGATGATTACTCCGCTTCAGATAAATCTGATATCTCTGATGATCCGAATGGTATCCCAGATCTACCGAATTAGACAGAAATCATGAATAAGGTCATGAATCCTGAAAATTCAATACCAAACAAAAAAAGCAGCGGTATAACTGTGACTTGCGATGTCTTGGTTTCAATGAACTTGAATCCTATGAAAGATACGCCGTCAACTTCACGCCAAGGAAAAGGTTTTTCCTTTCTTTCAGAATATGTTTTTCCTTATTTTGTTAAACAATTTGATTTTTGAATATTCACGTAGTTTTTTGTCTATCTTATTGTTAGACGAAGGGCCTAGATCCAGTCACATTGAAAATGATCTAAATGACACTAACAGCAACTTCATGTCCTGTGACGTGACATTTTGAGCCACGCCACTCATACGTATCAGTGTCGACCAGTGGACCGGATTTACGGTCCTGTTTTGACCAACGCACGTCGACTCGCCGCGGCTGGCTCGAGAGAGGACTCAACTTCCGGCCTATACTTCGTCTAGTAAAATGATTCCGTATTTTTTATAATTTATATTGCGTTGGTTCCGTAAAATGGCAGTGAAGCTGCGTACCTTTTTTTTTGGAACATTAGTAGTAATTATCGGGAACGGGCCGATAAAGCGTAATTGGGAGAGATACTGAGCGAGAATTATTAATTATTTTGAGTTGTTTGCCGTAATTATTCCCTAAGAACGAGCGAGCCACCCAATCCGATCACGCATTGCGCGAATATTAATTGTAAAACTACCCTATTTGTTCTCGTCACGTGGCGAAGCGCGCTCGTGTTCCAGCCATTTTAAATAATATTTTAAAAGGTCAATCGCGCGCCCGAAGTTCGCGTAATAACGTTTGGATGGTACTAGCCGATCTACTGCGTGGGTGTCGAGGGCTCGCGCTGGAAAATGGCTCGGAATACAAAGCTGCCCGCCAGCCCTCTCGCCGTAGCAACCGAGAGTTGCAACACCCGTCATTGTGCCCTTGGAAGCCGTGGTCCGTTAAAATCGGCGCCTCGTCTAATGGGGTTTGGGTTCGTCTCCGTATTAGAGGTGTTGATTTGCCTGGTGGCTTAAGTGTGGGCCCACCGTGGAGTCAGGGACGCTTGGTTCCATGAGGGAGGCCTCCCCTTTTTACGGAGACGATCGCCGGATTGCCCGAGAGGAAGGCGACCAAGGGAACAATCTTCGTTTCATTAAAAGTGAGCTTCGAGCGCGTGAAACGAAAATCGATATCGATCACCACTGTTCAACGTCGATTCTTCGTCCGTTGAGCCGTGGTGGGGATAAGAATTTCGACCTAAACGCGAAAGCTCCGAAATACCGCGTAAACCGCGAGAGTAAGAGAGACAGAACATAGTCCAGTGCTGGGACACGGGAGCGCGGACCGTCGTGGGGGGTAATGAGTAGTGGGGATAGCGCGAATTTTGGAGCTCTTGCCTACGAACGAGGTAAGGGGTCATTAGTCTTCGATCGATATCAGTTGCGGTGAGTCGTAAGTGTAAGTGCCCTATGGAATATCATTATGGATTATAGCGGTTCAGAGGATCTTCCCGGTGAGCTCGTTCCTCTTCTTTCTCCATTTGATTCCGTTCGTCTCTTCGTACTCTAATTTAATTTATTTGGCGTTATTTATTTTGCGTTATTATGGCGATTATTCAGAATATTATTTCAATGTTTGAACGGAGGTGTTCTTTTGCGATAGTCTCGCGTTCACCTGCCGGGATAGAATTAATGGAGTACGAAGGATTACGAGGAGGCGATCGGATAGGCTCACGATCCGAACTATTGCGTGTATCAGTAATTATTATAGTTTTCTTTTATTATTACATTAATTGAGTCTTGATTAAGAATATTACGACAAATATTACGTCGTAATTTTCGAGTTTCGTACATCACCAAATTCCGAGCATTTTCGCTCGACGTTTATGTTATTTTCTTTCTTCGCCGCGCGTACTGAGCTACTCTATCTATAGCGTATTATACAAGATTGTTCCTGATTTATTTTCTTTCGCGTCATTTCGATCTTAGTTTTATTTCGCGTATCTTTTGTAATATTACTGTATTCTGTTTTTCTTTTGTCGATTGGCAGGCTCGTACGTATCGCGGGCGCTCGTACCTCGGCGGAGCCCCGGAAATTTGGAGCCTCGGTAATATTCATTAAAAATTGTCAAATTGTTCCACATGAACGACGACGCATTGCTTATCTCATCCTCGTTGGATTATCTCGCAATGCGTATTTCTGTATTATTTCTATTCGTTTCGTTATAATTTCTCGTACGTTACCGTAACTCGAATCTATCGCTACCTCATGACGTCACATTGCCTACCTTATCCCTGTGGGATTACCTAGCAATGTTTTTCTCGCGTAATATTTTCGTCGTTATAATATCTTTGCGTACGACTACCGTAACTCGAACCTATCGCTACCTGATGACGATCCATTGCTTACCTTATCCACTACGGATTACCTGGCAATGGTTACGGTTCTATTATTTTGTTAATGATGACGATCCATTGCTTACCTTTTCCACTGCGGATTACCTGGCAATGGTTACGGTTCTATTATTTTGTTGATCTCGATATAAATTTCTTTGCGTGTTCCGGTCTTGAATTAATAATTACGAAGCGTTTAAGCCGTCAAATTGCCTGTTGCCAATGACGCTACCTTGCCTACCTGTTCCATGTGGGATTCTCTAGCAAGGCGTGTTCGCGTGTTATTCCTTATTTTCGTTTCGATTAATTTTGTTGAGTTTCATTATTTTATTATTTTTGGCGCGCAACGTTTTCTTGTTGATTTTCTCGAGATTACTATCATGTGCAACTGATTAGAAACAATAAATTCAATTATAACTCATTAATTTCCTTTGTGTCGGCTACCGTTATTTGAAATTTATCGTGTTGTTACTCTCCCTTGGGCCAGCCCCTCTACCATTATGTATCTCAGTTGGAGCTGAGTAGCCGGACCGTCCTCGGTCACCTGTTTCGTGCAGGTCGGTCAAAAGCGCTTGGCGCAGTTGGGTAAAATTAAAGTCGGTTTACCGGCGGTACTCTTGTACCTGGCGCCCAGCCCAACTCCGCCAATGAGTACCTATGCGGTTAGCGGGTCAGGTGAGTCGAGAAGGGACAGATCGTACCCTTTCAGGGAAAAATCTCGTTACAGTCCTTACCTGTGATTGATGCATCTATGAAAAATTGTTTTGTCGGTATGAACTGGGTTATCATTAGTTTAAATAACTGTAATATCCTAATAATGCAATCATTACTACTCTAATTATTTCTTCTTTTGTAGATAACAAATCGATAATGCTGCAGCTTGAAAACTTGACGATTGTAAAAAGTCAGTATTTTAATTGTTTGTAGGTTGTCGGTTGGAGTTTTTATTTAAACGATTTAAACTTCGTGTATGTTACAGATTTGTGCGAGAAAATAGGAGAAAACTGGGCGAGTTAACATTTGCTATCTGGAGTGTAGAAAACAGATTAGACGGTATTGAAAGAGTGGTAAATTTGAATCAAATGCCGACACATGCCAATGATCATGAGGATTTGGCAGCGCTGCTTCCTTTAAAAACGATCGAGGAGGTAAAAGAGTTCGAAAGCCACCTAACTTTGGGCGATGTTAGAATTCGTTTGGTACGTCCCTTTTTTTTTATTTATCTTAAGAGGATGGATCAGTCACCTCATCTCAAATTTTTTAACTTGAAATTGTTCAACCCGGTTTGACTAGTTACAAAAAAGCTTTCTCAGTAGACGCAGGACGATGGCTAAAATCTACTGACAGAGCTTTATCCCAATCGGTTAAACCGTATCGATGAATTTGACGTTTACCGGCTGACCCATACCCTTAATGTGTTCAATTCGCTTGAAATTTATAAATATTGATGAAGTTTTACTTTTTTAAAAGTATTCCACAACGTTACAATCCCCCCCACCAGAGTTGATTTATCTCTGACAGATCAGACTCTTACACTTGTTGTTGGGAACTGGGAACTCAGGGGTACTGCAGACTGGGAGTGTTTGAGGGACGGAAGGGACCGGAGTACTACGGAGCTCGTAGGGGAAGGGAGGGCAGATCTCAGGGAAGGTTCCACGAAAACCACGATAATTTTTTCGTGATTATTCAGAGGCCGTGGCCCCACGTCATGCGCCAGTTTGTGACGGGGAAAACGGGATAGGATGAACGATCCGAAAAAAATGCGGCAGGGACTGGACCGGGGTACGAAACCGGGACCTCTCGATTGCCGGTCGAGTGCTCTCCCAACTGAGCTATCCAGGCCGCTTGCCACACTTAATTCGAATCGTCCTCGTAACGTTGTATTCCACAACGTTACAACTTCTACTCGTGATTTCTCAATAATGGCACGAGTATCCGTATCAATTTTTCGTAAACGGTTTTTAACATATCATAGATTAGAGGAATATTTTTTTTCGTGAGTCAACGGTAAAATTTTTGCGTATTCTCGAACTAAAAGTTCTAACCTGTATTGTCGTCTGCACTCTCCTACGCTTGCAATGTATTTTCGAAAATAAATATCTTAAAAACTATACGATGAAGAGATTTCAAATGTCTCTAAAACATAAAAAAAAATTATTTTCTTTTCATTTTATACAAAGAAGTATGTGGTCAACGATGCAACTCAACTCTTCCCAACTACCCTAAAGTCGAGAATTTTCAAATAAATTTTTTCATACCACAAGCTTGTTGGGTCTTTCCCGGAGTACGGTAACACGGAAGGAGAATAAAATAATATGTTCATCTCATCGAACCGGAAATCGTCTTTGCAATTGAATTTTAATTATAATATCCTATTATATCCGTTTTGATGAAATACCTTCTAGTTGATGAATCCATCGTGACATTTCAATTTTTTTTTGGGAAATACGAATTTTTGAATGGTGCGTGCGCGCTGCACCAGGCACTTGGAAGGTAAAATCAGGAAAATTTACGATAAAATTTAACGAATATCACTGTAAATACATCATATCAACTTCCAATTGAAAGGATTTGACGTTTGGAATATGAAAAACAAATGTTTACGTGCTTTTTTTGCGATCACTGAAACACGTTTTCACATCACGCTAATTTGACACGGGACGCCGTCGCGATATTGATATTTTGACGTGTAAAAACAGTTTAGCTCAGGGTTTAGAAGTATCTATGGTACCATCTTACCTTGCTTGATAAAACTAGGCAGCTAGAATCCTGACCTTGACGGCCGATGCAGTTTTATGGGGCTACAAAGTGCGTGTTGCGTAGAAGCAACATACGGTCCGAGAGGGTTAATTTCATAATTATTATTACTATGACGTCATAAAACCGGCATATTCGCCTATATATAAGTGAGGCAGGTCTCGGGCTGGCTCTTTCTTTTCGTTTAATAGACGGAGAGCTAGCCACGGAAAAAAAGTTGCAATTTATAGAGCAATGAAACTCCTCTAATCAGTGTGCCATACCATCGTTTTTAATTGATTCGGGAGCCTGGCCACTGTTCATCGGTGGGAATGAGCGTGGTATGGCCGCAACAGGGTTACAAAATCAATCGAAGGTGTTCAACTTATAGAGCACTGATTTTTGGTGTGGTACAACTAACTATGTTTCTAATTATAATACAATAAAGCCAGGCGTTTTGGTCAGGGGAAAAGTAGCGCCAGGTGACGTTCAAAGTGCGTAAAAAAGTGACCAAGTCGTCTATCGAATAACTCAGCAACAAATAAGAATATCAGAACACATTTTTTTTTTAATTCCGGGGTATTTCTTCTATCAAACACGACAAACACGATTTTTCGATCAAATCGCTAAAAAAAACAAATAGAAGGGCATAAATTCCACTTTTTTCGCTATATTTTGTTGTATCTTCATAGAAACATTATGGTTACTTTTGATGAATTTTTTTAGGAGGAAAATCAGTATGGATGGGATGTACAAAAAATCGTAATATTTATTACACATATTGTTGCTGAGATATTCGAACGAAAAGATCATGAAATACGCGCGGCGCGAAAGTGGTGCTATATATACTCGTTTCTCCAGGCCCGTTGCTCTCCCCCACTTTCTCGCGCGCTCAGCCGTTTTTCGTCATATTCAGCTCTATTTCTAACATGTTTTTCGGCGTTTTCACGCAAAACCAAGATAAAAGATTCGAAGTATGCGACTTCTACTTTCGAAATCGTTTTATTAAATTCAAATCGCATAATAGCCGTCGCATTCATGCCTGCCGGAAAATTGCATAGTAAAAAATTGAAATGGCCACAGATTGAAAACTATGCATCGGACAGTGCCTGCTCTTCGCACACATGAAGTTTACATTAATAACTAGTACTGGCCGGAGGATTTACGCTACAATTCAAAAAATGACCGAGTTATGAATTTTTTAAAAAACGGTTTTTTTGCCGATTTTTTCGATTTTCTCCTAAACTAACGATCCGATTGAGTCGTTTGACCGCTCAGTTTCTTTGTATTTTTATTTTCTACAATTTCTCTATTGATACCATCACGATTAGCGTAATAGTTTTCATTCTATAAACAAAAAACCAAAAAAACAGCGATTTTTCGCATGAAATTGTTAATAACAAAGCTGTTGGTTAAAATTTGGAATGAAAAACATGTTACTAGATTATATAGAGCTATTCTCCAAACAATGGCCCAGCCGGTTTTCCGATAACACTTATGTCATGGAAAAATTTATCTAGCTTGGCCTAGACGACTTCGTCACTTTTGTCGGAGCCTGGCGGGGTGTTCAGCTAAATATTTTTGCCTGTCTTTTTGCACACACGTTTTTAAAGGTTAAATGTGAAGAAAGAGTTTTGTTGCAGCCCTCTATGAATGAAACGACTTCGTCACTTTTTTACGCCCCTTGAACGTCACCTGGCGGTACTTTTGCCCCAACCGAAACGCCTGGCATTATTGTTTTAGAATTAGAAACATGATTAGTTATACCACACCAAAAATCAGTGCTCTATAAATTGAACACCTTCGATTGATTTTGCAATCCCGTTATGACCGTACCACGTTCATTTCCACCGATGAACAGCTGCCAGGCTCCCAGAACAATTAATAACGATGGTATGGTACACTGATTCGAGGAGTTTCATTGCTCTATAAATTGCAACTCTTTTTCCGTGGCTAGCTCTTAGACTATAATACTTGGCGTCGAGCCGCTACCGCGTCTCTTGATATTATATTATATTTTAGCCCAAATTCACTTTAAGGTCTAATGTGTTGTACGATTGAAAATTCAGTAAGTACCGAATTATAAATGATTCAGTATTTATGTGTCAAATGCTAATTTGTTAATATATTTTGAAATTGTTTTACTTTCAAATGAAAGATTTAAAAAATATCCAGGATATTATTCGCAATCAAATCGTTTCAATTTGTTTTTTAAATATTGCACCTTTGCTACAAAAGGTTTCGAAAATAAAAAAAATTCATTGAGATCTTACGACATGATTTCACATGTTAAATTTCCAACTAGATTCGAATTTTTCTAGAAATGTGTAGAAATTTATCAGAATACATTAATGTTTCGTATACGATTTTGTTTCAAGACTTTGTTTCGTTAAAATGACCTGCTTCTATAAGATTTTAAATGTTTGTCATAGTAAAAATAGCACAGATTTTCCCTTGTTTATAACAATATAGATTTTTTCCGAGGAAGATGAAAGTTTCTGATAGTGAAAACCAGAAGCAAAAGATGTTTATCAAAAACGTGGACAACGAAGAAAAAACGAAAAACATCTAACTCGTCTATCATTTATCAATGAGAAATGTCTAAAAAAAGAACACTAAAGAAATCGAAAAAGCTGAACCGCTGCGAAAAAGTTGGAGTTGAAGAGAATGAGATTTTCAGCGATAAAGAATGCAAGATCGTTGATTTAAGCATCGAGTCCGCAAGGTTTTCAGATGGTGGCATCAAAAAATTTTTGTGATACACAGGTGACTTGCGAAAACACTGGTACGGGAAAATCTTACACCGTTGGTACCATCACCAAATATTTTTCATCAATTTCATCTTTTCGACATCCCCATGAGCTTTGGGACACAATTGTTTTCACCTCTGAAGAACTTCAAGAAAAGAGTCCAGAGGCTAGCATCAAACAAGTTGTTGATGATAGAAACATGACTTTCATTGGCTCCGGAAGGATCTCAGATGGTGGCATAAAAAATTTTTTGTGAAACACCGGTGAGTTGTGAAAACACTGGCACTGGAAAATCTTACACCGTTGGTACCATCGCCAAATGTTTTTCATTCATTTAATCCTTTCGACATCCCCATGAGCTTTGGGACACAATTGTCTTCACCCTTGAAGAACTTCAAGAAAAGAGTCCAGAGGCTAGCATCGAACAAGTTGTCGATGAAAAAAAAATGACTTTTCATTGGCTCCGGAAGGATCTCAGATGGTGGCATAAAAAAATTTTACGAAACACCGGTGAGTTGCGAAAACACCGGCACTGGAAAATCTTACACCATTGGTACCATCGCCAAATATTTTCCATCAATTTCATCCTTTTAACATGCACATGAGCTTTGGGACATGACCGTCATCACCTTTGAAGAACTGCAAGGAAAGAGCCCAGGGACTTGCATAAAAAAAGTTGCTAATAAAAAAAAAAAAAGTAATATCCATTGATCGATGAACAATTGAGGAAAATTCTTTTTATTTCTGTCATGTATTCATGAACAATATATACTCCAAAAATAAACACTGTAAACATCAATGTTTTTATTTATTTATTAGATTTCTACTCGGTTTTCGTCACTCACAACTGAAAACTTGGCTTTTGTCGAGGTTTTAAAAATTTCTTCGATTTCAAACGATACCGAAATCTCTAACGGAAACAAGTTATTTTTTAAAATACAAACATTTTTTGAACCTCATAACCAACACCATAATTTTTTTCAACCTCATAACCGTCATAACCCTAACCCTGATGACTTAACAGAATTCAAATTTAAAAAATACTCACGACTACCACCAAATTCGTGACCGCGATCTTTATTACCTTTTCCAACACATCTGTCACTAATGTAAAAAGTCGTTTGTCATATCAATCAATTGAACAGTTTCATTACATATCAGCAGATATTTCTAGTTATAACTAGTGTCACTAGACAGGAATCGCGAGACGTCAAAAAGTGTGCGAAAAACGCCACCCATTTTTAATGCCTCGGAAAAATGAGAAATTGATATCTGGAGAATGCGTTAGACTACAGAACTCTAAATAGTCACAATCGAAAGAAAAAAAAAAAATTAAAAATACGGGAACCCGCAACATCTTTCAAAACACTGTAATTAATTATATATCGTCAAAACAATTTTCAGGAATTAAAAAAAAACGTTCGACCTGCTCTGCTTGCTGTAAAGACTCTAGTAGCGAACTCTTTTCTTCGACATATATATCACGGGGAAAAAAACGTGGACAAGTATATTGGTGGTCTCTTGTTTCCCTATGATATTAAAAAAAATCCAAAACGCCGTTTAGAAAAATACAAAAAAAATTACAAAATAAATTAAGATCTGTTGAAATATACGTGGCCAAATACGGGAAGCTTTACTGCGTTTCAATAAATTTTCAAATACGGTTTGATGTTGATCGAAAAAATAATAAAGCTCGGAAATTCAACTATGTCACCAACCAAATTGCAAACGTAAAAAAATTAGATTGTAAAAAAATTGTAAACAAAGTACTTGGCGAGGATTTTTCCATGAAATTGGCGTAGTGTCTAGATCGTGATCACGAACTCGCCAAGTACTTCGTTCAGAATTTTTTTACAATCTAATTTTTTTACGTTTGCAATTTGGTTGGTGACATAGTTGAATTTCCGAACTTTATTATTTTTTCTATCAACATCAAACGGTATTTGAAAATTTATCGAAACGCAGTAAAGCTTCCCGTATTTGGCCACGTATATTTCAACAGATCTTATCTTATTTTGTAATTTTTTTGTATTCGTCTAAACGGCGTTTTGGATTTTTTTTAATATCATAGGGAAACAAGGGACCACCCAATGTACTTGTCCACGTTTTTTTTCCCCGTGAGGGGATTTTCCAATATACTCGAACAAAATTAAACTCATAAACGGCAGCGATCGATCTGGCCAACCGATCCAACGCCTGAGGTCAAATCCTCACTAACGAACGCGACGATCTCCTCGATCGTCCATAGGAGTCGAGCATCAACTCCTCCCGAAAACACAACCAACATACACACAATTATTCACACCTAATTACTCGTTTTCTGTTCATGTTGTTGTTCTTTCAATAAATTGGGTTTTTTCATGCCTTTATGGCTTTTTCCCAAAACAAATTTGTGACTTCTCAATTTAGTTCAATTTCATCTCAATAAAAACACTAAGACTAAACGACAAAACATAGATTCACATATTATTTGATAATATTGAATAAAACTATTGAATGAATACCTTTATTTTTTGCCTGGCTCAATTTTTTTTTGTTTTGTACTGGTCTGAAATATCCCAAAAAAATTTTTGGGTACGAAAATATTCAACTATTGGGTCAGAGTACGTGTTTTTCGGCATTTTTTGAATTTTTTTCAACGTTATTAGCCGATTAACACACAGAAAAAATCGTACTTCCACTACCGGCGGTAGCTTAATCCGGCGGTAAATTAATTAATGGCATATAATCAGTGATTTTTAGGAATTTTTCGGATTTTTAGAATGGGGCTTTTTTTTTAACTTTTTTGGATTTTTTTTTTTTTTGTTTTCAAAAACGACTCTTCAGAAAAATCTAAAAAAATTCCAGGGTGTTTTTCAGACATCATATAATCATATAAAAAATAATTAACCAAATCAGCGAGGGTCAGGGAAAAAGTCCGCCGGTTTGACGTGGAATACCTCATATATATCAGGCATAATAAACCCGATTAATTAATCCGGAATAAGAGTTCCGTGTGAACGTAGTAGTCATTGCTCTCTCTCTCTCTCTCTCTCTCTCTCTCTCTCTCTGTGCAGCAGTCACGGGACACTGGCTTTCATGAAAATGGGTAATAGCTGGCATCAAGAGGCCTTTGATAGTGTTGTATATAGACACGTTAAATCTTTTATGTGTTAGTAACTTTTGCATAATCTTGAGCCCGTACAAAGTTTTTTCTCAGCAATTACGCGACCGATCATGCTGCATTTGAGTGCAATCGAAAGAGAATTTCTTAATTAGCTAAAAGTTCAATTTTTAACTTCCTCAATTGCTTCTGAGCTTCGTAATTCAATAAAATGACATGCCAATTTTACCCCCACCACCACGAATCGGTTTATTCAAAGAAAGTATAGTCTCGGCGAGCTCGGGCCAGCAGACGACAGGGCTATCAATGTACTTGTCCCGAGACTCCACCGAGTCTCTTGATAACGTAAATTCACTTGTCTCGAGTCGCTATCGCAACTCTAGATTAAGTTTTAATCTATACGTAAATGAAAATAATGTATCCGTTTTTTTCATAAAATCGCGTTTGGAGTATTTCATGATCTAGCATATTATTCGAACAATTCTTTCTTGAAATGTATTTTTTTGTCAATGATTTTCAAGAGGTTTTGATGTGCAGCGAGTTTTAAATTCTGACTTAAAAAAATTTCAAAAAAGAAAAAATTCTAACAAAATTTCTATGGATTGAAAACTTAAAAAAAAGATTTCTTTCCTTTATACTTTGGCCCAAACACTGAGGTTTTTGGGTTGATCATTTATCATTTATCAGAGTTTCGACTGAAAAAGAGAAAAAAAATCGGACTAAAATGCTTATAAAATTCTAGTCGATTCACGATGATCTTATGCAAGTTTTTTCCCGTTTGACAATTTTATTCAAGTCTCGAAGTTTTCGAGTTGAGCCGCATTTTCGAAAAATGGTCTTTTACAAGCAAAAATAGAATAAGTCTGCACGATAAAATCACAGGAAACTTTGTTCAAAACGAAATTAAAGCTGTTGTTTCTCTTTTTAAGATTGTAATAAAAAAAAATAAGCCCGGAAAAAAACCTTTTTAAAACCACGTACCAGATCCAAAAAAAAAAAATCATGAAAAATATTTAAAAAAAGAGATATGGAGTTAAATTTTTCCTCTTCAAAACGCCATTTGCTGAGTTAGGATATCTTCATTTTTCGATGAGCTATAAAACTTTTAGTGCGGCTCGAATCATACTTTTGGTTGTGAGTGTTTCATGGTTTTTCCCCATTTTCCCCATTTAAATGAAACAGGTTTTTGAGATATTCGTACTTTTTTCTTCTTCCCCTGCATACTTATTGTTTTAAAAATATTCCATGCTTGTAAATGTGTTGTGTACGAATACAAAAAAAAAATATACGAACGGTTAAAGTCATGAACTAATCGTCATTACGTTTTTAATTATAAACCATAAACCACTCCCAACTAAACGTATGTTTCGAGCCACACTACAAGTTTGATGGCTTTTCGAAAAATGGAGATATCATAATTTAGCAAACGAAAAGGACAAATTTATCTCCATATCTCTTTTTCTAGATATTTTTTATGATTTTTTGTTTGGATCTGGTACGCAGCCTAAAATAGTATATTACGCCACTAAGGAGGGAACGTAGACTATTTCAAATCGCGGGCAAAATTGTCACCCGTGCCGCAGGCGAGCCCGCGATTTGAGATTTTTTTTTTTCAGTCTTTTTTCACTCCCGTGTAGCGTATACTATTTTTCACCACACCTTCGCGGAACTTCAACTTTCGCGGAGCGGAAAAGTGAACTTTCCGTGCAGGTGTGGTGAAAAAGACGTTTTTTGAAAATGCGGTTCAACTCGAAAACTTTGAGACTTGAAAGAAATTGTCGAACGGGAAAAAACTTGCATAAGATCATCGTGAATCGACTAGAATTTTATAAGCATTTTAGTCCGACTTTTTTTTCTCTTTTTCAGTCGAAACTCTGATAAATGATAAATGAAAAATGATAATTGAAAAATGATAAATGAAAAATGATAAATGACTGATAAATGATCAACCCAAAAACCACGGTGTTCGGACCAAAGTATAAAGAAAAGAAATCTTGTTCTTGAGTTTTCAATCCATGGAAATTTTGTCAGAATTTTTTCTTCTTTGAAATTTTTTTGAGTCAAAATTTAAAACTCGCTGCACATCAAAACGTCTTGAAAATCATTGACAAAAAAATATATTTCAAGAAAGAATTGCTCGAATAATATGCTAGGTTATGAGTTACTCCAAACGCGATTTTATGAAAAAAAAGGATACATTATTTTCATTTACGTAAAGATTAAAACTTGATAATAATTAGTTCATGACTTCCAACCGTTTGTATGTTTTCTTGTATCCGTATTCAATAAACTTACAAGCATGAAATATTTTTAAAACAATCAGTATGGAGGGGAAGAAGAAAAAAGTACGAATACCTCAAAAACGTGTGTTATTCAAATGGGGAAAATGGCAGACCAAGGGGCACGTGTTATTATTAAAATAGTTAAAAATCCTTTGGCACACATTTTTTTAAATTTATTTCCAACTGTTCTAGGGGGTACATGGGGTAAAATTTAAAAACACCCCAAATAAGGACCACCCTATTGTACATGCGTATGTCACATTAGACCTATCCTTAAGAAGGGCAAAATCGAATTTCAATGGTCTTACCGCCCAAATTGGTTTGAAATAATTTAAAAAAAATGTTGGAATTTTTCAAATTTTTTCCCTCCATATTTACCCACAGCTAGGAAGCCTTGATTTTATAGGAATTTATAGGAATTATTGCGACTTTTAGAAAGCATTGATTTTTCGTGATTTTTATTTTCTTTTACCGTTGCCCTAATTATCAGCTAAAAAAATTCTCACAAAATTAACTATACCTTTTTGTCGGATTTTTTGGAATTCGATACAAGCATTTTTGGGCTAGATCAATCACATGTTTATTCTTTGTATGTTGCAAAAATCGCGGAAAAAAGTCAAAAAACGTGATTTGGAGAGTTGAATATCGAAAGAATTCAATCTGAGTAGTCTTCAAACATACGGAATTCTTCATACGAAATAATTAATCACGTAAAAAAATTCAAGGCCACCCCTGCAGCTGTATCGATTATGCCATGATTTAAAATTTTTCTGTTTTTCCTGCTTCACTTGCTGTTTGAGCATGTCGCACCCCTACAAAAACCAATTTCAAGAAGCCGGCATTGCGTACACATTCATTGACCCATTGGAAGACCAATTCTGAAGACATCAGAATTTTTTCAAATTTTTTTTCGACATTATTTTTTCAACTTTTTTTCGCAAGTTGAAAAAAAATAATGACGAAAAAAAATTTGGAAAAATTCTGATGTCTTCAGAATTGAAAAACAAAACTTTTTTCTATCTTGAAATTTTATCAAAAACCCCATAGTTAACAAGTAACGGCGATCAATTTTTAAGATTTTTTACTGAAATCAGTTTGAAAAAAAAATTTTAAGGAAAAATTGGGAAAAAATTTCAATGAATTCAACCAAACCAAATTCATTTTTTAACCCTCTTGAGGTTTTTTGAAAAACTTACTAGTTTTCGTGGTATGTGACATATTCCAAATTTTGCCTTTTTTCGCTAAAAATGAGATAACTACGATAAAAAAAATCGTACAGAACTTTTTAAAAACAAAATTAAAGTTTTCGCTGTCCCCGTTAAGGTTTCGGTCGAAAAAAACTGGAAATTTTTTTTTCTCAAAACGTGGTCCAACTGTAAATCTAAAAAAATAAGGTGGAAACTGGTCGTGTTCAAAACAATGTAGCGGACGTAAAAAAAATCGTAGAAAAAAACCGGAAATTTTTTTTTTCTCAAAACGTGGTCCAACTGTAAATCTAAAAAAATAAGGTGGAAACTGGTCGTGTTCAAAACAATGTAGCGGACGTAAAAAAAATCGTAGAACATTAAAAAAAAAATCGAATTAAAGAGCAATTCCTTGCCTTTAAGATGCCGTCTATCAAATTTGTTCATCTATCGTGCTCAAAAAATGACATAAAAAATGGCTCCGAGACTTTTTCGCAATTTTGTCCGGAAACTTTTGACGGGTAGTGTACTTTTCGACTTTTTTTTTCTATTTTCAGCGATTTCCGAGAATTTATCATCTTCGACGAAAAGTTTCCTATTTTTTTTAACCTCTGCCATTTTATTCCTCCTATTTTTAGCTCTCAAAACGATGTTCTTCGACTTTTTTTTGCTTTTTTCCGCGTTTTTCGCAACATGCAGAGAATAAAGATGTGATTGATCTAGCCCAAAAATGCTTGTGTCGAATCCCAAAAAATCCGACAATAAGGTAACATTATTTTCAACATTTTCTGAGAATTCAAGATTTTTTAGCTGATAATTGGGGCAACGGTGAAAAAAAGATTAAAAATTACGAAAAATCAATGCTTTTCTCATGGGAAAAAGTAAGGCTTCCTAGCGGTGGGTAAATATGGAGTGAAATTTTTTTTTTAATCCTGGCATTTTTGAAAAATTATTTCGAACCAATTTGGGGGGTAAGACCATTAAAATTCGATTTTGCCCTTCATAAGGACAGGTCTAATGTCACATGTATACAGCTGTAGTTCATGTTTACATTCTCGCGACAAGGCGTGACGTGGTTCCGGTACCGTGAAGCGAACCCAGGGCCGGCTGTAGTGGCACGGGTTTTCCGCAGTTTCCCTGTGCCCATGGAATCGAGTACCATGGCGAATGCGCTACAGAGGGGGAAGTCGAATGCGGCCGCATGGGGGCCGGGTTACTGATCCGGACCAGATCCCCAGGGGCGACTGGCTACTGATCCGGGCCGACCCTGTAATAGGCGAAAGCCTCAACGCAGGGGGATAATGAATAATTGAAAAAAAAAAAAAAAAAAAAAAAAAAACTGATATTTGACCGCACAGAAAAAAAAATATTATTAGGAATAACGCACAATGTGACAGTCTGATGACAAAAAAAGAAATGATTCAAGAATGAATGAGAAAAAAGAATATGAATCACCAAATCTTGAGGTTTACCTCAAAACAGTCGTCATCTGAGAAAAATCACCACTTGACGTTACGAGTCTTCGATGAGACAAGTCGAAGGAGTGTGCTCGACCTCGCCTTTCTTCTCCTCTCCGGGGATTGTTATAGCACTGATATCGTGTAGCTACTCTTTGTCATTGATCACAATTGTAAGCAGCGTGAATGACAAAATGGTATGGAGAAATTCGTCACCAACTTCATTTGCAATTGTAACGTTTACGACAATCATACGATTATGATCATTGAAATTTCAATTCCAAAATGCCTGCCGAATAAATTTTGGTCAGGTTTTGGCGTCACCGACCACATCTTGGAGGGCAAACGGAGGATTCTTTAAATTATTTTATTATTTAATCCAGGTACTCGTTTTCGCAACCATTTTATTATTATTTTATTTGTTAGAGTTGAAAGACTGAACGATCCCCGGTGTAGACAAAACTTCGAATAGTTCCCGCTATAGTTGAAAATCTCTGATTATTCCCGGGTGTTATTGAGAATCCCTATCAATTTTTACGCCATAGTAGGAGAAACTTCGAGTATGTCCTGTTGTAGTTAACCCTAGAGATTTGACGTAATTTTCAACACCTTCAAGTTATGAACATGGGTCGCTATTTTTGGCTGTTTATTTGACTGTTATTATGTAAAAAAAAATCTGAAAAAAATCATGGATCTTCTTTGGACTCTTAACTATACGATGGAATAATTGGCATCTCCGAAATTCTTTTTTTTAATAAACATTTTCATCAAAATTGGGAGGCATGTAGGCTGCTTACAATTACATGTGCGGACACGAACGACACATGTTCACAACCCTAACGTTAAAAAACGGACTATTTCCTGCTCAAGCTAGAAACACCGAGACCTATTTCCCGCTATTGTTAAAAATACAGACGCCAATTTCTCGCTATAGTTGACTATTTCTATGAATATCTCTGTCGTGGTCGAAAACTTTTATGAATATTTCCCGCTATAGTTGACAATTTCTATGAATATCTCTGTCGTGGTCGAAAACTTTTATGAATATTTCCCGCTATAGTTGACAATTTCTATGAATATTTCCCGCTGTAGTCGAAGACTTTTATGAATATTTCTCGCTATAGTGAAAGATCTATGAATATTTCACGCTATATTTGAATAATTTTAAGAATATTTTACGTTAAAGTTGAAAAATGAACTATTTCCCGATATAGTTGAAAATCGCTATGATCATTTTTCATTATTGTTGACTGTTTCTATGAATATTTTCCGCTGTGGTTTTGAATCCCTGTGTGAATACCTCCTGCTAAGGTTGAATATTTCTAAGAATTAATATTTAAAGAATAAAAATGTAAAAACAATATACAATTAAAAAAGTTTCAAATAAGAAAAATTGAAAAAAAACACGAAATAATATTAAAGTGGAGTCAGATATATTAATGAAATTTATATTGAAAGTAGTACTTGGATTTTCGAATAAAAGAGAGTAATTCGTCGGGTTATCCTTGACGATACAATACTTCTTAAAAAAAATTTTAGTGAGTTGTTATTCGACGAATCGTGATTTGACGAATTGTTCTCGACGAATTCTCCGCAAATCTGCTTGTATACGTGACAATAAATCCTTTCGTCATTGTATTTGCTGAAATCCCTAAACTTTTGTGCAAATGACGAGAAAAACAACTACCGAAAAGTGCTAAGTTCTGTCAGTGCATTGAGGTGCAAGATCAAATTATGTGTACTTGCGAAAAATTGAGAATATGAACATTTTTTCGAAAAAAAAAAACTAATATTTTCGTCCATTGATCTTATTCTCGAGAGAATATACACTCCTAATACCTGTGAAAGAGTCCATGATTCCCGGTTGGAACTCCAGCTGCTTGAGTCGCCACCATTGCCATCAGAGTATTGAAATGATACCACCATTTTTTGATATTGTCCTTGTAAGTAACATCGAAGCGTCGTTGGAAGGATCTCGGAATTCCTTCCTTGTTTATCATATTTTCAGCGAGGTTGAAAAGGTCTAAGTTGGGCAGTTGACCATTCAGTCCTTCTACCTTTATTTGAAATATGTCATGTCATTTATTGATACTGGAGTAACAGTGTGGGTCATTAAAAATCAAATTTTCTTCAATTCAAATAGCTGTATCTTTTACAATAAAAAAGTTTATTCACTTTGACCAGCGCTTAAAAATTTTGTAAATTCACCCAGTTCTTGAGAAAAAAAAAATCGACTATGAGATTTTGCGCATAACCCCATTTTTTCATGACAATAAAACTCGTAGAAATGTTTTTTTTTAATTGAACACATTTTCTGTTTAAAAGTACATCAAAAACTATATTTCATTGAAATTAGTCACTTTTGTTTTAGGACCATTAGTTTCCAATTTATTTGAGTCTGAATCTTTCTAGATTCAGATCGAAATTACTCGGATAAACACAGAACTAATGACTCACACAGCTGTTAAAGCCGAACGAATGTCCAAATCGGAAAATGCCAAAATACGTGTCCAATTATTTTTACATAGAAAAACATGTGAAAAAATTACGCGAATCAGGAACATGATTTTCGAAAAAATCGAGAATACCGAGGAAAATCAACAATTATTGAGGGGGAAGGTATAGTTAGAATTTTCAAAAAACCAATTTTTTTATTTTCTAAAAGCGTAATATTTCACGAGTATTTTCGTGACTCTATGTGAGTTACAAAAAAAAAATTTTATCTGCATGCAAATCGTACTCAAAGCTTTCAACCTCGTTTTTTTCAAAACCATGTTTTCGAAGTCGGTGATCATTGTAACTCGAAAACGGCTTTACCGATCGGGTTGAAATTCATATCACTTCTTCTATACATAGTTGTCCTCCGAATGAACGGAGGATTTTTTTTTGGACAATAATTTTTTTTTTATAGTCAAATGTAAGTGAAATTTTTGTCAAAACAACACTTTTGACTTTCAACGTCCGCCATTTTATGAAAAATGGAAATATTTCAAAACCCTTCGTTCTACCGGATTATTCGACCGGAACTTCGTTCCCCCCCCCTGATTTTGTGGTTTCAGATAATCCATTGCAGCGCGAGACTGGTCACCGGGAAACATATTTTTTTCGCAGAATCCTCGGCCATTGATGATTATCAGCTTATTTTGAAATATATTTCTTTAAAAAAATTGCAATGTTTACATCAAATATATATTAGATTGATGCAAGAATTTTTTTTTTTACCGGTTCTTACCCTTGGTTTCTTTAGGTATTGGTGAAAAATAAATTCTGTTAAAAAATGAGCTCGATTGCTCAATTTTTAGAAGTGACTATCTCGACTTTTGTACATTTTAAATGCATTTTTCGATTTTCTACGCAATTTTCGTATACTGATAAATGATATTTATTATATTCACATGAAATTATCGAAGCCATTATTCTGGAACATCATTCAACCACGCATCACGCACCAAAATTATTATCTGAATGATTGCACCCAAATTATTAAATACAAAAGTATGGAATGACCGGACAAAAATTCGATTTGCACTAAAAGTTTGCATCTTTTTGCAAAATGAAAATATTTCGATTTGGCAAACGGCGTAGTGAAGAGGATAAATTTACGTTTATATCCATGCCATTCTTCTAAATAAATCCAGAGACGCGGTAGCGGCTCGACGCCAAGTATTAAAAGAAAAAATGCCAGCGCGAGCCCTGCCGCACTCTGATATACTCGAATATGCCGGTTTTATGACGTCATAAAGTTTTCGAATCGCTCTCACGGTCGAACCGTTTACGTAAAAATTCTGAATATCGGTAACGATTTTTTTCCGATTTTTCTCTTTCTATTGGTCCTTGTTGCAAGTAAATCCGTTCAGCCAATCTCGAGATATCATAATTTTGTGAATTAAAATCGAATGTTTTGGGAACTTCTGTCCCTTGGAGTCAGAAAGGCGTAATGAGCGTTTGTTTACGTTGGACTTACGTCCTTTGCGTGAAACGTGACATTTGTCCCGTCTTCTTCGCCCAGTTCCCGCTGAACGAGGCTACCCCCACTTCTCGCGCGCCGCTGAGTGAGAGAGACAGCACGCGGCTGCGCGTTCCCTCTTCCTCGGCATGGCGCGTTCTCTCTCGTTCGCGTTTCTCAACGCGTAGACGATACCGGCATGGTCGCGTCTTTTAATACTTGGCGTTCTTTTTTTACTTTTTAAAAAGTTTTTAGTTTTTTATTATTTACAATTTTTTTCGATGTGGTAAGCACCTTTGAAAATGGCTGTTGTCCGACTTTTTCTGGCAGCGTAAAATTAGACCCATGGCTTGTGGACATTTTTTCCTCTTATTTTTTACCTT
This sequence comes from Campoplex capitator, assembly GCA_037576405.1. Taxonomy (NCBI): domain Eukaryota; kingdom Metazoa; phylum Arthropoda; class Insecta; order Hymenoptera; family Ichneumonidae; genus Campoplex; species Campoplex capitator. Next base: position 616,026 of record JARBWI010000630.1, on the reverse strand, counting down.
GACCTTAAAAAAGGTTCAAGGTCGTAAAAAATTGGCGGAAAAAATGTCCATGCTTCGGCTAATTTTTTTTATCCACAAGCCATGGGTCCAATTTAGACAATAGCTTCAATTCCGTTTTGCAAAAAGTTTGATGCGATCTTCGTTCACAGAATAGCCTGAAAACGACTATTTTCAGAAAATACGGCTATACTCGAAAACTTCAAGACTTGAATGAAATTATCCGGAGATTTCTTTTTCAAATATGTCACTTCGAAGTCAAGAGATTTTTGAAGTGAAGTTTTTATATTCAGCATGTCACGAAAAAGCGTCACCAAATGCTGCTTTCAATCAAAAATTCTCACTAAAAAAAAAACAAAAAAACTACCCAATAGTGGTTTGATCGCAGGACCTCATATTCTCCGGGCGCCAACGCTACCGCCTAGACCATCCAAGCGATTATGAGAATTATGCATACTTTTGAATATATAAAGTTTATGTTCAGTCTACTTAACTTCGCTATATTTACTTGTACGCGAAAAAACATTCATTTCATTTTTATGGATCACATGATTATTATTTCTAATTTCACAACTACTCCGTTATACAATTATGGCAATAATGAATTTTCCATCGTTACATATCCTTTTTGGGTTCTATTTTCGTTACTTGTCATAATTATTATATAGTAATTTAATGAAAAATCTTTTCAAGAATGACACTTTGGCCCAAGCTCCGTGGTTTTCGGGTTAAGCCACTCCAGTGATGGTTTCATCATTTCGACGGGAAATGGCGAAAAAAAACATATTGCAAAAATTTTCTGGAAAAAACCAAATCGATTCAGAACGATCTTATGTAACTTCTTCCCGACCTTACAATTTTTAAAAGTCTTAAAGTTTTTGATTTAAGCTGCATTCTCCAATAGTGGTATTTCTCAAGCAAAAATAGAATAACCCTGTAAAAAAAATTTGCATGAAACTTTTTTAAAAACGAAATGAAATGACTTTCAAGGTTGTTATGGAAGGAATTTGCGGAAAAAATATCCACAAGCCGGGCCATGGGTCCAATTTTACGCAGCCCAAAAAAGGCGGAAAACAGCCTTTTTTGAAAGTGCGTACCACATCGAAAAATAATCGTGAAAAAAAATTAGAAATAGGCATATGAATTTAGGTTTGTCCTCTTCAAAACACCGTTTGCCGAATCGAAATGTCTTCATTTTTCAAAGAGATATCAAACTTCTAGTGCGGATCGAATTTTTGTCCAGTGATTCCATACTTTTTTATTTAATAATTTGGGTGTAATCGTTTAGATAATAATTTAAGTGTATGATGTGTGGTCGAATAATGTTTCAGAATAATGTTTTTAATGAATCAATGTGAATATAGTAAATATCATTCATCAGAATACGAAAAATTGCGTAGAAAATCGAAAAATGCATTTAAAATGTACAAAAGTCAAGATAGTCACCTCTGAAAATTGAGCAATTGAGCTCATTTTTTAACAGAATTTATTTTTCGCCAATACCTAAAGAAACCAAGGGTAAGAGCCGATGAAAAAAAAATTTTTTTTACATCAGTTTAATATATATTTTTTTTAACGGAAGAACTTTTGTTGTGAATTATTTCATCGTTTGGCCAAAAAAAATCGTAAAAAGGCCTTTTTTTGACGTTCTAACTATACCTCTCCTTTAAATATTATGTTATTATTAAGAAACTCGGTAGAGTCGCGGAACAAGTACGTTGACAGCTCTGTCATCCGCTGGCCCGAGGTTCGTCCAGACCATACCCAGATAGAAATTCGTGCAGTTTGCATTAAGAATACACTAAAGACAAACAATAAAGGGTCAAAAAAAAAATTTCCGTGATTTTGATAGACTGTATTTAGGCGAAAAATTATCGTATTGAGAATTAAAAACAGAACTTGAAGTTCTTAGATTCTAGCTTTTAGATATGTTGGTCAACATTTTTCTTGAGCTAAGGTTATGTTGCTTATAGAATGACGCAAAAAAAATTTTGCAAATTTTTTTTTCTGATGAGTCCACGGACTTGAATAATTCTTTTCCAGCTCACCCACTGGATGGACCTTGTTTAGTCAGCTTCAATGTCCTTGTTTTAAAACCTCAATACGGCCATTTTTCATAGAAATATCAGACTTTTAATGGAAAAGGATCCTGTTGTCTTCAATTATTGATATCTCGGCGACAAATGATCGTTCAGAGAATTGAAGGTCAGTTCCGAAAACTGGAGTAAATCTCCTATACAATGCCGCCATGACCTTAAGAAAAATAAAAATTTCCGTCCTTCACATGAATTTTCAAAAACAGGACAAAAGGTAATTTATGGTTTTTTAGAAAATTGACGGTTTGTTTAGGAATATCCACGGAATGACTAATATTAAGCGTAACTTTTACACCTCGATATACCCAGAAAAACCCTGTGAAATTGTATCTCGATCTAGAGAATCGTTTTCTTGTTTCAAACAGTCAAACTTTTAAAAAAATTGAAGGGTCACGTTTTTTAACCCTTCGCATGTCTTCCAATTTTCAGTGTACACCGTGTGAACACTGACCCTTTTAGGGAACAGTCGAGTTTTCAAAGCTTTCTAGACTTTCTAAAAATCTGAAAAAATTCTGAATTACTTCTTGAATTGTCTACTACATGGCTCAGTGGTTGTCAAAGTCAAAAGTTTAAACCCGTTGTCAATAAAAATCGAAGAATAGTCGAAAAAGTGGAAAAGACAGATTTTGTTAAAAAATTCGTAACTTTACAATAAATGAATGTAAAAAAAATCGGTTATAGGCTTTTGTAGTTCAAACTATGACCTTTCAAAAGAATATAGTGTCTTTAGCTTGGGCTCCAAAAAGTTGAATTATTCAAGCATCTGGAAGTGGGTAATATTTCACGGTTTTAGGCTTATTATAAATGAACGGAACGACAATTATTTGGCACAAAGTGAGTTTTTATGATTGAAAAAAGATATTGTATCAAATATTAATGATACTGCGTCAAAAAAAAAAAGAATTTACATTGCGCAACTAAAACAAAAATGGGCAAAACTGCATCCACTGACCTTCGAAAATGCCAACGCCGTGTGTATACACTAGGGTGATTCGTTTCAGGGCAACTTTTTTTTTTTCAACCCATCGTGCCCGAAAATCTTTAGTTGATGCCCAAAAACGAAACCTCGCGAAAGGGGAGCGCTGTCAAAAAATATTTAGAGGTCGCGAATCGAAATTAAAGGTTTCCCATTTGATTAACATTGAAAAAAATGTTGTTCTCATTATTATTGGTACCATTCTGCGAATTTTGATGTGGCAATTTTTTCCAAATGGTTTTTCGTAGGAAATTTGATGCTCTACAATAAAGTCCATTGGACCAAGTATGGAAATTCAATATTTCCCGCGGTATCATTACTAGAAGTGAAAATTATATGAAAATATCTATTAAAACAGCTGTAACGCCCAGGTTATTGAGTATATTGAAAAAATTTAAATGAAAACTTTGTAGAGTAACACGTTTGCTACAAAAAAGTCATATAAGCCGAGACTGTATATTCAACTCTTTCCGAGTTATAGGTGATTAAAGAGAATTCAAAAAATATTTTTTTGTTTAATCCAAACGAATTCCATTTTTATGAGATTAAGTATGTAAATAATGTAACAAATGTCAAAAGACATTTGTTGAATGGTTTCTGTGACGATTTTTCACCGGTTTGCAAAAATTTACATTACTTTCAAAAATTTTACGCTGCGTTCAACCTGGTTCTACGAAATTTTTTTTATGCAAGGGAATGCGTCCACTTTCCGTTATTCCACTCATGAATGTTCATTTAATTTGCACCACGCACGGAGAGGATAAAAAAATGGAAACTTCCGTTCCAGCAATGGAAACCGGAGACGACCTTGAATGTTCAGAAATTTTCACAGTGCAAAGGATAAATTTTCATAAAAATGAAATAAAATTTCTTGTGATATGCAGGGGATTTTATTTCATTTTCATGAAAATTTACACTTTGCGCTGTAAAAATTTCTAAGCATTCGAGGTCTTTCCCGGTTTCCATTACCGTAACGATAACTTTTACCATTCAATTTGCTCCGCGTAATAGTTTGTTTGAATTTATCCTCAAACGGTAGAAATATTAAAAAATCGGATTTGAGATTGTAAACCACTGACAGAATCCCGAAACGTTGAAATACGAAAAATTGTTCTTCCTCTATTTGACACGAGCAGTGCTACTGTCGCATCGATGGTGGCATGCCTGGTACTACCACTACCATGCGAAGGTAGCGGCGTCCGCGTCAATTGGAGGAAGATCCGAAACAAAGAAGAGTGAAAGACTTATTTGTTTCAAAGTTTCATTAACTCAAATTTTGTATAGTTTTTTTTATCTCTCACACGGATTAAAAATTGGAAGGCGAAGACTTCTTAGTTCAAGAAACGATGAAAAAAAAGTGCAAGAAAAAAGATTATTCAATTACTCGGATTCGAATTAGAAAAATTAAATGAACGTAAATTGCCGAAGAAAGGAGAGGTGCTGAGTGAGTTCATGCATAAACATATTTCTTATAACTGGAACGTGTACGAAAACGCCAAATATGTTATAAATCATGTGACTGCAATTCATACGTAATACGAACCAGATTTGTCGGATCAAATTTTTCGGTCATTTTATGTCAGTAAATTAAAAATTAATGGAACGTCAATCTGTTTTTTTATTGGAACCTGTAAATTAATTTTTTTTCAACAAATAATCTGATTGAACATTCTTATTGACGTTACTGATGAATATATTTTCTAAGGTTGACGGAAAATCTCATAAGAAATGGAATTCGTTTGAATTGAACAAAAAAATATTCATTGAATTCTCTTTAATCACCTGTAACTCGGAAAGGGTTGAATATACAGTCTCGGCTTATATGACTTTTTTTGTAGCAAACTTGTTTCTCTACAAAGTTGTCATTCGAATTTTTTTGATATACTCAACAACCTGGGCGTTACAGCTGTTTTAATAGATATTTTCATATAATTTTCACTTCTAGTAATGATACCGCGGGAAATATTGAATTTCCATACTTGGTCCAATGGACTTTATTGTAGAGCATCAAATTTCCGACGAAAAGCCACTTGGAAAATATTGCCACATCAAAATTCGCAGAATGGTACCAGTAATAATGAGAACAACATTTTTTTCAATGTTAATCAAATGGGAAACCTTTAATTTCGATTCGCGACCTCTAAATATTTTTTGACAGCGCGCCCCTTTCGCGAGGTTTCGTTTTTGGGTATCAACTAAAGATTTTCGGGCACGATGGGTCGAAAAAAAAAAGTTGCCCTGAAACGAATCACCCTAGTATACACTGACCCTTTTAAGGGACGGCCGTGACTTCGTCTGCGTGGCGTTTGCAGGTAAGCTGCCAAACCCGGGCGCCTCTCGGGCCTTTAGCCCCCTACTAGTTCATAGATTTTTCAGGGGGGGGGGGTGGCCAAACCCCGCCCTCTATTCATGAGACAGAAATTTCAATTTCAAATTTCGACTGTTCTTTTCTAGACCCATTAGAGACACGAAGGGTCTTCATACACTTCATAGTGATCAAGATGGAATTTTTTTTCAGGTTGTTTCACAATTTTGCGGCAAATAACGTTCAAATGAATAAAAAAAAAGCAAAATTCGAAAACAATTGAGAAATTTTTCAATTTTTTAATTTTTTTTGGGAAACCTTCCGGGCATTGAAGGAAACAATGTCCAATTGTTCCTATCGATCATCATTATCTAATCAGCTGTAAAAATAAATCCAAAACACCGGTTAGCAAAATTCACAAAAAGTAATAAAATAAGTTGAGCTCTGTTGAAATATACGTGGCCGATTATGGGAGCCTTTACTTCGTGTTATGAAATTTTTAAATACGGTTAGATGTTGATAGAAGAAATAGTCATGTTCGGAAATACGATCATGTCACCAACCAAATTCGAACGTTAAAAAATTAGATTGCAAAGAAATTCTGAACAAAGTATTTGGCGAGTGTTTTTTCCATTCAATTAGAGTAATGTATCGGTAAGTATTTTATTAAAACCACATTAATAAGTATTTACATTAATAATTAATAATTAATAAGTATCTGAGGTATTCCACGTCAAACCGGCGGACTTTTTCCCTGCCCCTCGCCGATTTGGTTAATTATTTTTTATATGATTATATGAAGTATAAAAGACACCCTGGAATTTTTTCAGATTTTTCTGAAGAGTCATTTTCGAAAAAAAAAAAAAAAAAAACATCAAAAAAAGTCCAAAAAAAAGCCCCATTTTAAGAATCTGAAAAAATTCCTAAAAATCGCTGATTATATGCCAAACACTTTGAGCTACCGCCCGTAGTGGAAGTACGATTTTTTCTGGGTGTTAATCGGCTAATAACGTTGAAAAAATTCAAAAAATGCCGAAAAACACGTACTCTGACCCAATAGTTGAATATTTTCGTACCCAAAAATTTTCTTTAAGCCAAAAAAAATTTTTGGCCTAAAAAATTCAAAAATTTTTTTTTAAGCCAAAAAAAAATTTTTTCAAGACAAAAAAAATTTTTGGTGTAAAAAATTGAAAAAATTTTTTTTAAGCTAAAAAAAATTTCTGGGTACGAAAATATTCAACTATTGGGTCAGAGTACGTGTTTTTCGGCATTTTTTGAATTTTTTCAACGTTATTAGCCGATTAACTCCCAGAAAAAATCGTACTTCCACTACGGGCGGTAGCTTAAAGTGTTTGGCATATAATCAGCGATTTTTAGGAATTTTTTCAGATTTTTAAAATGGGGCTTTTTTTTGGACTTTTTTGGATGTTTTTTTTTTTTTTTTTCGAAAATGACTCTTCAGAAAAATCTGAAAAAATTCCAGGGTGTCTTTTAGACTTCGTATAATCATATAAAAAATAATTAACTAAATCGGCGAGGGGCAGGGAAAAAGTCCGCCGGTTTGACGTGGAATACCTCATCTACATTAGTAAGTATTTTATTAAAACCACATTAATAAAATACTTACCAAAACCGATATTCCTATTTCATTCTTCGTCTCCAATATCATAGAAAACAGGAATTTCTACCTTCAACTACAACGAATTGAACGAATATAATATTTAGTTATATAGAATGAAAGAAACTATGAAAGAAGAAAAAAAGGAATGGTTTATAATTGTCAGGGAAAAGAAATCACTTATAATGAGTTCGAAAATTACCATAGAAACTAAAATACATAATATCGAGTATGCATTTCTGTCAGGTTTTACGCATGGATACTAGAGGCACCACTTGAACCGTGCATTTTGACCGACTGTAATGCTGACATTAATTCTTTTATCAACACCAGATCGAGAAATGCTGAGAAATCGCATTAAGTCCTTTCAGTATTTAATGGACCTCGTAAATTCAAGCTCGTTTGAAGTCAACAATGAATTCCGAACATTTACGTTTCTGTACCATATCCCACAACATCTGCAGTCATTACTGCTCATCATTGAACTTGAAGAATGATTTATTTATGGATTTTCACCGAAAAAATGAGAAATTTTGTGATTTTTATTTTTTTCAATGTGTTGCAGGTTGAATGTTAATATATATTTTTTAAATCTACAAAGATTGGACACTAGAATCATGCTGAATTTTGCCGACATAGTAGGAGAATCGATGCTTGTTGTACTGATTTAAAAAAATGAAGATTAGATCATAAAAAATAGTATTCAATAAGAATAAAAATTAAAATTAGTTTTTTTATAAACTTTCAAGGATTCTCGATTTTTCAGAATTTTTTCAGATTTTTAAACGACTTTCAGATGTGTAAAAAACATAATATTTGAAAAAACATGATTTATTGACATAGAAACGCTGGAAATCAATATAGACATATAGACAACTATAAATTTGCAGAAATTTTCTTTTTTTGGTGATGAATCTGACAAACAATTGGAACCCCGAAATTCCGTGGGGGCAGATTGACCCATCTTATCCGGTTAGACCCTTTCTTTGGAGGCTGTTACAATTAATTTTTCTTTCGAGAAATAAATAAATTAAGATTCCCATCAAATGATTTCTTGCAAATTCACTCATCGGTCTATGTCGAACAAATATAGATGTTTTTCATGCAGCGATAGGGTAGAGAGAGAGTCTTGGTTCGTTTGTATCGAAATTATTACAACTCAATAAACTCACAATATCCCTATAAATTGACAAGTCAATCTATTGTGCCGTTTATCTATTCCAATCAATCAAATTTTTGGAAAGAATTTAAGGAATCATTGTGAAAATTATTACGTAATCACTGAAACATTCATGAATCGTTCTCAATCTTTCAATTTTTTCCAGTAGTGTAAAATAATGATTCAGTGATTTATTATTTGAATTATGATTAAAATGCAAAATTGTTACCTTAACATCGATAGATCCGACCTTCATCGTATGAATTTCCAAGTTGATAGCAGCTTGAATAGATCCAGCTCGTCCGATCAGATCACCGGCTACCAAAACACCTTCTTGACCACTAATTACGCCATGATATGCATCGAGCCAGGCTTGCATTCCTAATTGTTCATGCTCCGTAATTAGGAATATAATATCTTTAGCCCAATACTTTTGTTCTAGAAAATGCAATTCCCAGTTATTTTTATAATTGTAATTAATATAGTAGTTTAACACGTTTCGCTCAGAGCGCTCCTCGAGGTACACCGCTATTTAGTGGCTCATAACTGCTGCTATTCTGGACTAAAAAAAACTTAAAAGCACATAATCTTTTAGTTTAAAGTGTGTTCTTGCCGACGATACCCACGAAATTTCTCAAAAAAATGTTTAATTACAAGAAAATGCGGTTTAAAACAAAAAAAAAAACATGATTTTTTCACACTTTTTTTTTTAAATTGAGTTTTCAAGGGTTTCCCGGTTTGGGATGGACCTGGAATTGTACTAACCGGTGGCATAAATGTTTGAATTTCAATAATCCATGGTCAAACATTTTTTTTTATATTAGTGTATTTAAAACGGTGACTGACGTGAAAAATTTTCGTGAAAAAAGTATTGATTTTTTTTTTTCAAATGATACACTTTTAGAAAAAGTTGTCAAGAATAAAAAGTTCTTAAAATCACTCGAAAAATGCACTAAGGTTTTTTGCAAAATGTTTTGAGAACTTTTCATATCATACTATTTTTCCCAGAAGTGCATTGTTTTTGAGGAAAAAATTCCAAATATTTTCCACGATGCGATCCTACATTAAGATATGGAATTTTTTTCCTCAAAAACAATGCACTTCTGGGAAAAATAGTGAAGTATGAAAAGTTCTCAAAATCTGTCAAGGAATATACCTGAATTTTTTCAAAATTTTCAAAAATTTTTTTTTGATTTTGCAAAAATTGACTATTGGCAAAATCAAAAAAATCGCTCAAAGCATTTTGCAAAAAATTCTAGTGCATTTTTCGAGTGATTTTAAAAACTTTTTATTCCCGACAACTTTTTCCAAAAGTGCATCATTTGAAAAAAAAAAAAATCATTACTGTTTTCACGAAAATTTTTCACTCCAGTCGACATTTTAAATACACTAATGTAAAAAAAAAAATTTTGTCCATGGATTATTAAAACTCAAACATTTATGCCACCGGTTAGTACAGTTCCAGGTCTATCCCAAACCGGGAAACCTTTGTGAACTCAATAAAAAAAAAAAATAAGGGTGAAAAAATCATGTTTTTTTTTGTTTTAAACCGCATTTTCTTGTAATTAAGATTTTTTTGAGAAATTTCGTGTGTATCATCGGAAAGAGCACATTTTAAACTAAAAGATTATGTGCTTTTAATTTTTTTTAGTCCAGAGTAGCAGTAGTTATGAGACACTAAATAGCGGTGTAACTCGAGGGGCGTCCTAGACCGAAACGGGTTAAGTCTTTACTCAGATCTAATAATCTAAAACGTATACAATGTTTCAAATAATGTGAATTAACAATATTACTTCGGCAGTATTGTGCAAAAGCAAGTAGCAGGACAATCGATGGAGCTGTTGGTGAATGGATACTGTTTAGAGTCCGGTAGGGTACACTGACAACGATCGCTTCAGTACTTGCCGCTCTAGGAGCTCTCATTATACCGTAGACATTTTGTCCTGTAAACTGTAACATTTTATTGAATACATTAATACCATCAAGCTTTTATATAGAAAAAATGCGTCATATTGGAATATTTTATACTGAATAATTATCCCAAAACATCAACGATTTCGATACTCAACTATTTTTATTACAATAGTAATAAAAATGATATTTTTAAAACACATGATAAAAATTTATATTAGAATTTTGATACTTTTGTATTAAGCGTCGAAACTTTAACCCTTTAAGGGGCACATTTTTCTATTGAACGAATTTCCAAACTTATAGGTTTTCGAAGGGTTTTTGGGGTCGCTGATTACGATTCTGGCGTCATAATTAAAAAATTCAAGATGGCGGATCCAAAATAGCGATTATTTTAGGTTAAGTTCGCAATTTTTCGTTCAATCGGCACGAAATTTGGTATGACAAGGTTTTTGGGGTCGCTGATTACGATTCTAACGTCAGAATTGAAGAATTCAAGATGCCGGACCCAAGCAGGCCACTCTAATAGGTTAAGTATAAAAATAAAATAATTTCCTTTTCAAAATTCAATTTTTGAAAAATTTGAACATTTTTTTTTTTCAATTCTAGCATGCCGAAGAATCTGAAAATAATAACAGTACTAGACATGAAGTATATGTGAAAAAAATTTCAAAGCAATTCGCAGCTCCGTTCAAGAACAGTTGAATTTATTCGAAAAAAAAAGAGTTTTTTGCGTTAGAATTATGTATAACTAATTATAAATAAACAAATATACACTTTTTTCTATGAGTATCTTATAGCTCGAACCTTCAAATTACGAAAAACAATTTAGAAGTATAAAGGTATACATTGTGACGGAAATTTTCATTGAACCATAATCTACGATGTCACAAAAGTTTTTCTCTCTCTTTTCCGTCGATTTTTTTATTTGGGCGCCAGTCGCAAAGCGACTCGACAATGAAGAGAGAGACAGACGGTTGACTAGCTAATTTCAGCGGATGGGCGGGGTGATAATCGAAAATAATCGAAGAACACGAGATGATTGTAACAATGATTTAATCATTATTATTAGAAAAAGTTAACAAAATAATATCTCTATATGGGGCATTCCACGTCAAATCAGCCACTTCAGAACCTTACAGTTTTTAAATTGGCTCAAATTTTTTTATAATGTTCTATGTATCGAATGAGCCTTTCTTGATTTTTTTCAAATTTTTCCCTCGATTGCCTAACGAGATATACTTTTTTCAAAAATTCGATGATTTTTTTTTCAACAGCACACAACTCTTCGAAAAATGGACGGAATCGAACTTTTTTTTTTTCAAAATATTGGTTTTTCATTGTACTTTTTGAGTGTGATGACGAAAAAATTATCGTTCAATTTTTTCTCTATTTTTATTCAGGTTGAAGAACAAAATCGACGATTTCAAGATGATTACATATTTTGATTTTTTTTCAAAAAATTTTCAAAAAAACTTGGACCAAATCGAAGATTTTTAAGACCAGTTACATCGTGGGCACGCTATTTCTTCGATTCGATTTCGTATTTCAAAATTTTTTTTTTTTCATTTTTTCAGTAAATTGAAATCAAATTCAACAGTCACACAATCCACAATGCTGTTTTCCTAACACTAGACATTTTTTCCTATCATTAGATTGTAAATCGCATTCGTTTTTTTTTTACTAATTCCTCCATGGAAATGAAAAATTCCGCGATGAATGAAAAAGTAGATCAGTGCTCCATGCATATTGTTCGTTTTCAATGAGAAATAAATAAATGTTTTTGGCGGTTAAACAATTTGTGCACTCTGAATACTTTTGAAAAAGAATAATCTTTCACAATCAAGATATTCTCTCCATACTTTTGGTTGTAGTCGTACGTCGATCGACGTACCGAACCACTACGATCGACCCATTAGTTTTGTCTCAGCAACACGGTCATTTTTTGATGGTATCAGAGGAACAGTAAAGAAGATTGTTGCACGAGGAGCGTCCAATTGCTGATCACTAAACAAATAATAACACCATGTGTTCTATACGAATAGGCCTGTAGACCCCTAAATCTCCCTTATATAACGGTTAATTTGTTTTCAGTGGAAGACTACGGTGTTGCTGAGACAGAATTAATCAATCGATTTAAACGTATGACTACAATCAAAGGTACTGAAAGAATCCACTGTTTGATCCCAATAAAGGTGGTACCACCCATTATGAAAGATTATTCTTTTTAAACAGAATTCAGAGTGCACAAATTGTTAACCATCAAAAGAATAAATTTATTTCTCATTGAAAAGAAACAATATGTATACAGTACTGATTCACTTTTTCATTCATTGCGTAATTTTTCATTTCTAAAGAGAAATTAGTAAAAAAAAAAAAAAAAAAAAAACAACGAATTCGATTTACAATCTGATTATAGGAGAAAATTTCCAGTGTTAGGAGAACGGCATTGTGGATTGTGTGACTGTTGAATTTGATTTCAATTTACTGAAAAAACGAAAAAAAAATAATTTTGAAATACAAAATCGAATCGAAGAAATAGCGTGCCCACGATGTAACTGGTCTTAAAAATCTACGATTTGGTCCAAGTTTTTTTGAAAATTTTTTGAAAAAAATCAAAATATGTAATCATCTTGAAATCGTCGATTTTGTTCTTCAACCTGAATAAAAATAGAGAAAAAATTCAACGATAATTATTTCGTCATCACACTCAAAAAGTACAATGAAAAACCAATATTTTGAAAAAAAAAAAGTTCGATTCCGTACATTTTTCGAAGAGTTGTGAGCTTTTGAAAAAAAAATCATCGAATTTTTGAAAAAAATATATCTCGTTAGGCAATCGAGGGAAAAATTTGAAAAAAATCAAGAAAGGCTCATTCAATACATAGAACATTATAAAAAAATTTGAGCCAATTTAAAAACTGTAAGGTTCTGAAGTGGCTGATTTGGCATGGAATTCCCCATATATATAAATCTGTTCGCTAAAAAATGTTTGTCCGCTTTTCAATCGAAAACGGCTGAACCGATTACAATGAATCTTTCACGAGATTAAAGATCACGATTCAAACTGAGTTTGTGGTTTTGTAAAATTTCATTATCTCAATTTTTACAGAAATGCAAAAAAAAAGTTTAATGATTTCGTTCAATCTCCAATTCTCAAAACTCGACGGTAGTTAAATGAGTGGTGGCTGAATGCTCAGTTCGGTATAGAAAAAAAGTTACAGCATTTTTATTGAAATGATGAAAAATTAGGAAAATAAAAATTTCCTGTTTGATCACTTTATTCAAAAAAAAGTAAAGAATTACGCACGAAATTGAAAAGTAAACGCAAAAAGATGGCTCATGTTACATCGTGATATTTTTTTTTCGTCGATCCAAAAACAATTTTTATTCCTCATTTGAAAAATATTTGAAATTAGAAAAATTATCATCTAGAAATGGCTAGATACGCCTGTTCTACGCAGCGGGCGAAGCCCGCACGCACAGCTAGTTTGTAATATAATCGATAATCGCTCGGGATACAATCGAAGAAATGAAAATATTTTAATTGCGGGTAATTGCGGGAATTTTAATTGAAAACAAAAGAAATAATTTGTAATATAATCGATAATCGCTCGGGATACAATCGAAAAAATGAAAATATTTTAATTGCGTGTCTTTACGAACCGCGGAGAGGAAAAATCGCGAAACCATACACTCGAATATCACTCTCACACTCACACCGATCGGGACCCTACACTTTCGTACAATTTGACGCGAGCTCGTCTTCACACTCGCTGTGGATCTACTCATCAGCTAGGCGACAATAATAATTTATTAATCGATGTTAAAAACAATAAATTGATGGAACGATAATTTTATTACCGAGCCCCCGATATTCGGTTACTCGGCCGAGCTTTTCTTTATTACGAGAATTTTATTGTCCCGATCCAATCACTCGAATTCACATTTACACTTTTCACTCAATTTCTCCCGTTTTCGCGACCTTTCCTTCTGAGTCACAACTTACGTTAACCGGAGACAATTATATCCAACACGAAAATTTGAGATTTTTACGTACAGCCACGACACGAGTTCTTTATCGAAAATAATCGCAACCTGCTCCACGAAGGCCAAGGATGCGCAAAAAATTCGAAGAGGCGTTATTTTCTCCGGAGGTACAATCGCTGCCGCGACTGAGTTTCTCGAGGTTTTACGAGAACGACGTTTTAATAATTAAAATATTGCCCGAAACACCGTTTTTATTTGACATAATCTGTTAATTGAATAAAAGAGCTCAACAACCGAATCAGAATGCGAGAAGGAAGTGACTTACGAGCTTTTATTAATAATTGATGATGACGGGACGTCTGTCCTGCTCGATACTCAGCAAAAATCTGACGAATTCGGGAATCGCCGGTAGAACCGCGGGCTCTCCCTCCCGCCCCTCTCGTAATACGAATATTTTCGAAGTGATTGACAGGTCCGTCGCGTGAGAAATATATGCGAGCGTGAGACAGGGCCCCGAAAGATTTCGATGATCAGGAATATTTCTAATTTGTAATTACTTTTACATTTTTACCCCTAGCTCGACTATTATAATATTTTCCCGGGGCTAATGGACCTTCACATGTCAATTTCAACCAATTTGATACGAGATAAAGTCAATCGCCGATGATTCAGATAATTATAATTTTTCGGGATCCTGATTTTCGGTACGAAAATGAAATATCGACAGTCGCCTTAATTGATACCGCCCTGATTTTTCAAATCGGAGGAGTTCAACGATGTTAACCGACAATCAATTCTCGAACTTTCTCGAGTATTCCATAGTTCGAATCCTTCCCGAAATCTCCCGATCTTTATCGATGAACTTTCCTCCGAACGAAAATGATTTCGTGATTTTGAGAGGAGTTGGAGATGGTCAACGTATGAGCTCCGCTCGAAATACGTTTCAATATGACGATGATTGGCCGCTACCTCGATCCTCGTTCCATTCCAAATGTCCTTGAACGACCGATTCGACAATATTCCCACTTATTCTCATCATCCTTCTCTCTTTCCTTTTCTCGACATTGCTCGACATGAAAATTTTATAATATTCGGGACGAAATTAATGAAAAATCTTGTAAATTATCGCTCTAGGCAAGCCCTGTGAGATCGTTGCGTGGCCGGAGTATCGAGCTGGAGAAATGAGAGCAAATTATTTGCTCGAATTATTTTAAAGGGACGGTTCAAAATAAAAAACCGTCACAATACATACACTCCCGCTCAAAAGTATGGGTTCACCCATCGAAATTTTCAGCCTCGGTATAAGTTCCATATCTCAGTGGAAAAAGGTCGTAAGAGGATTTAATGAGCACCGTTTTAAAGGGGACAGTTTTAGCTTCACTTTGCCTATTTTGGATAATTTTTTACAATTTTTTTTATAGTCCCCACGCGCTTTTGAACAGGGCAGTTTTTCAACGATTTTTTGAGCTTCGGAGATGGGCTGCCCATCCACTAGAAATTTTTGCTTACAATTTTATCTATCGTAGTTTCAAAGGGGATATCAAACGCTGCATTTTCGTTATTGAAAAAGTATCGTGCGATTTTTTTTCGCAAAAATATTTTCATTTTTGATGAAAACTGAGAGTTTTATTAAATTCGGCGTATCTTGAAAACGGCGGGAGATTGAAGAAAATATCACGAGGGTGGAAAGTTGTATGACATTATGATGGACCTGGTAGAATTATTTCAGAATTTTTTTTCGACATTTTTTTTTCTCCTACTTTTGGAGTAAAAATTATTTTAATTTTCTCATGAAAATTTTTTTTTAGAGGGGCGAGGCATTTTTTTTATTGGTTTTATCACCATCTTCACGACATTTTAATTGAAAATTAAATCTCTTACCTTTTTTTATACGTTTTTTTTCGTCAAAAAAAAAAAACCGTCTTTGGCTCTGAGGACCGCGTTGACGATTCGTGGCATTCTCGCAATCAATTT